>VDFB02026320.1:172884321-172945157 GCA_007258455.2 Sequoia sempervirens
GAAGACATCAAGAAAATATGCTAGAATTATTCTAGAGCAGCTTCAAAGAAAGGAAGAGCTTACCAATATTTAGTAGGTAAGTCATCTATTGGTGGAGTTTCAAGGATGGAGATTACCAACTTGTTGGAAGATTTTAAGCAGGATATTATAAACAATTTGGCTACTTAGTTGGATACACTTCTAGCTAAGAAGAAACATGAGGAGGCAGAAGTAATATTGACATAATAATTTCCTAATTGCAAACAAAAGAAGAGAGACTATAGATGCAAGATGATAGCTAACATTGATAGCAAGAAAATTCCACCTAAGTTCAGACCAATTCAGACTGAGGAAGACCAAGTCTACTTTGTTGCACAGAGGAAGCCATGGGCTCCAAGACAAAGTATGCCACCAAATCCATTGCCTTTTCTTGGCCCATATATCAATTCTTATTCATCTGGTAACCAATGGAAACCTCCATATCCACCTAACTATGGAGGATATCCACCATAGTCTTGGAGTAACCCTAAAAAGGCTTTGTCCACCTATCAAAATTCCTCACCTCAATGGAAACAACCTTAGGGTAATCGACAATAGTACCAAGGGTCTTGGCAACCACCTCTAGGAAACTGGCAGCATAAACCTAAATGGGGAGGTCAGAAATGGAAAAACCAAACCCCTAACTACATTTAACCACCTTCTCAACCCCAGTAGCTTGCTATAATGCCTCCTCCTGCTAATTCAAGCTCAAATGCACCTAAACCTACTCATATACTAGCCCAACCCACACCCAATCCAAATAACAAACCACAAAAATAGACAGTGTATTCTATAGATCCAAACCAATTTCTTGCACATGCTATGAGTTTGAGTGACATTCACCTATATTCAAGAAAAAAATTTCCAACTCATCCCACACCTATCATCACTAAGCTACCTGTGAAAGAGGAGGAGGAACCTCTGAATGATCCCATTTAGCCTGATGTACCTAAAAATCCTGAACCAGCTCCATAAAAGAAGAGTCCACAAGAGCCACCATTCCCTCAGAGATTGGAAGTTTCCAAGCAAAAGGAAGAGAAAGAGGAAACAACCTTTGACATCTTGGAGCAATTGAAAAATATGTGTCTAGATACCTCTCTTTCAGGCTGTAAAAGATGTTCCCATATATGGAAAAGCAATCAAAGAAGCACGCCTCAAGAAGCTAGGGAGGAAGAAGAAAGACCCAACCATAGTCCATGTGGTGGGACAACTTGCTGACATCATGCTTGGAAAAGTGACTATTCCCAAGTACAATGATCCAGGTAGTCTTGTGGTAACAATTGTCATCAATGGAATTTAAATAAAGAATGCTCTAATTGATTTGGGAGTAGCAATAAATGTGATGACTAAGGACATCCTACAACTAAGTATTGTAAGCATGCGATCCACTCTGACTGTCTTGCAACTTGCTAATAGTTCTACCGTGAAACATGAAGGTATAGTAGAAGATCTTGTGGTGATTCTAGACGCTTGGGAGTATCCAACAAATTTCAAGATTCTCTCTCCCAAAGCTACACTAGGAGGATATCCTATCATCCTTGGAAGACCATGGTTAGCAACAATAGATGCTTATATTGGATGTTGGTCAGGTGATATGACCATTTCAGATGGCAGGAGTACTAAAAACCTTACTATGTATCCTCCTGCTCAACCCACCCATGATGAGGAGAATCTTGTATGGCCACATGTTGGAGAAGAGACTAAGGAAGTTAATTCAGTGGCGTAGCTCATGATGTTAGGTAGAAGCCCCTTTTTTGTTAACTCCAAGATGATGACAAGGTGTTGTCTAGCATAATTCAAAACCATTGTGAAGTTGAGGAGACATCATCCTCTAACGTCTCTAGTTCTGCTAGTTTTGTAAAAACACTTCTACCTATTATGCCTGCTCTTCCTACAACCACTACATCTACATATGAACTTCATATAGCCACACTTCCTGTAGCCACTCTGCCAGTAGAAAAACTTCCTACAACAACAAGTATGTTTCACATAATGCTCCCCTATGAACTTAGGGTTTCATGCATCAATGATGCAACTATGGTAGAATTGACTACTCAAGTGCAAGTGTCTAAAGGAAGATATTTGAACATTAATAGTAAGTTATGTAACGAGCAATAGTTGAAATTGGCCGACTTGCTAAGGTCCCATCAACATGCATTCACATGGGATTACCATGATATGAAGGGATTTGATCCTAAGATCTACACTCATAGGATCTATATCAGGGATGATTGTCAACCTATAAGGCAACCTCAATGCCGAATTAACCCTGCATTGAGAGAAATTGTTAAAATAGAGTTGCAAGAATTATTAGATGTTGGATTTATCCACTCCATTTCAGACAACCAATGGGTGTCCCAATTGGTGATTGTCCCAAAGAAGGGAGGGAAATTGTTATTTTGTGTTGATTATAGAGAAATTAATGCTGCTACCAAGAAAGACCATTTTCCCTTGCCTTTTGTAGATCAAGTCTTGGACTCACTTGCAGGAAAACAATATTTCTCTTTTCTAGATGGATTTAGTGGCTACAACCAGGTCCAAATTGCACTTGAAGAACAAGAGAAGACAACCTTCACCTATCCATGGGGAACATATTCCTATTCAGTACTCCCATTTGGTTTATGCAATTCACCTGCAACTTTCTAGAGGGAAATCATTAATATATTTTCTAACATTTCCCTTGAATACATGGAGATCTACATGGATGATTTTACCACCTATGGAGCTGACTTTAATGAAGCACTAGAGAACCTTGAAAAAGTCCTGTAGAGATGTGAAGACCAGAATTTGTCCCTGAATAGTGAGAAATCTTTTATGATGATGTAAGAAGGTGTAGTTCTTGGTCACTACATTTCCCACAAAGGAATTCAAGTTGAACCTACAAAGTTTTTGCAAATATTGAGGTAATTGTTGATCTTCCTACACCTACAAAACAAAAGGATGTTAGAAGTTTCCTAGGACATGTAGGATATTATAGAAGATTCATCAAAGACTTAAACAAAATGGTAGCACCATTGTATAGTCTCCTGAAAAAATATGTTGAATTCCAATGGATAGAGGACTATGATAAAGCATTTTTTGATTTGAAGGAAGCTTTGACCCATGCTCCTATTTTAAAAGGAACTAATTGGGAGATCCCGTTCCACATTCATACAAATGCATAAAATTATGCCATAGGGGTAGTATTGGGACAAAAAGAAGGGGCCATTGAAAACACCATTTGCTTCATCAAAAAGAATTCACAAGGAGTTGAACTCAACTACATTGTCATATAAAAAGAGATGCTAGCAGTGATATATGCTTTGAGAAAATTCAGACACTATATTACAGGTTATCAGATTTTTGTGCACACTGATCGTGCAACCATTAGATACTTAATGAATAAGTGTTTAATCTTAGGAAGATTAGAACAATGGTTATTGTTGATGTAAGAGTTTGACATAACCATTGTGGATAAACCAGGAAAGGATAATGTTGTTGCAGATTTCCTTCCAAGGCTAACTACATCAGAAGACAATCAAGTTATAGATGAATCCTTTCCTAATGAGCATCTATTTTCTATCCATGTTCAAACACCCTAGTATGTTGATATAGCCAATTACCTTATAACAGGAAGAGTACCTCCTCATTTCTCACCAAAGGAAAAAGGGTACTTATTGAAAAATATTTTCCTTTTTCCTAGATTGTTGGATGTCTATTTTATACTGGACTAGATCATGTTATGAGAAGATGTGTGAGAGAAGATGAGACATATGAAATTCTACATGCATGTCATGATGAACCCTGTGGAGGAAATTTTGTAGCAAAAGGGCAACCATGAAGATTCTGAATACAGGATACTACTGGCCTACACTCCACAAGGATGTAGAAAAATACACAAGGAAATGTGACAGGTGCCAAAGGATGGGCTGACTAACCAGATTAGATGAAATGCCACTTCATCCCCAAGTAGTGATTACTCCTTTTGACAAGTGGGGATTGGATTTTGTCGGACCCATTGACCCACCATCCCATGGTAAGTCTTATATCTTAGTTTGTACTGAATATGTAACTAAGTGGGTAGAAGTTAAGGCCATAAAACATGCAAGAGATAAGAAAGTTGCAGAATTTATGTATGAAGAGATTTTCACCAAATATGGGGTTCCAAGAGAAATTGTTACTGACCAAGGAGCTCAATTTACTTCAGCTCTTGTTACAACCTTGGTTAATGAGTACAACATCAGGCATAGTAAGTCTACTCCTTACCACCCTCAAGCTAATGGACAAGCTAGAGTCACCAATAGGGAGATTGAAGTAATTCTGACCAAAATAGTAGCCATTCATAAAAAGGATTTGGCAAGAAGATTTCCAGATGCCATATGGGCTTATAGAACTACTTGGAAAACCACTATAGGTTTCACCCCATTTGAGTTATTATATGGGAAGACAACCATGATGCCTATTGAGTTTGAGTACAAGACTCTTAGGACTACAATTGATCTGGGGATGGATATCTTTTTAGCATAGAAAGAGAGAATCATGTAGTTGAATTCCTTGGAAGAGATGAGAAGAACAACCTTGCACCACACTGAGATAGTGTAGAATTAGAGCATAAAGTGGCATGATAAATTTATCAAGGACAAGAAGTTTCAACCAGGCGACTAGGCATTATTATATGACTCCAAGTATTAGGATAATGCAAGGAAGCTACAAAAAAGATGGCTCGGAGCCATGTAGTTGACTACCATTGACCCTATTAGATTCAAGCTACTCGTCACTAGTCATCATCTTAGGTTATATCACAACCCAACTTCTAAGGAGGAGTTCCTACAACAACTTGCCGAAAAATCACCAAATGAGTTTCCTACAACTGAAAGCGGTGGACCTAGCATCCCACCTTTTGACTAAATTGAGGTACATATTCACCATAATAAAGATTTCCACTTTAGTGGGAATCTGTTTCTTTGCCCATCTGCCCATTTTCCCATTCATACCACCCTTCTCTCTCTTCCATAATTTCATGTTTCCTCACTCCACTTCACTTAAATTTATTGAATGCTCAATCATTTCTAAAAAATGAAAAATAGTACCTTCATTTATTCCATGATCTTTTCCAAGCATCTTTCGCATGTTCAGGTCTGTGTGTTTTAATTAGCATCTATTAATTATTTTTTAAGCTCATTCAATTAATCATTATGCAATCAAATGGAGATTTACATAACATGTAATTACTACTTGTCATTTCACCCTTCCTTTCGCACATGTGTGGAAACATGTCACCATTTAGGTTGGGGGGATAAAAAAATGCTGCTATAATGCAAAGGTGTCAAGTCATAAGCTGTTTATGTCAGAAATTTAAATTTTCCAAAATTTGAAAATCTGGCTCGCATGTGTGAAGTGATAGTTGTTGAGCAACCAAATCTTTTCATTATCACCCTCATTGATCATCCGTTTCCTCACCATTAATTACTCTATCCTAAGTCTTGAATTATAAGCAATTCATGGTAAAAACGGAAACAAAAAAGGAAAGTTTAATCGATAACTACAATAGAAAATTTTCATAGCAAGGTGGTGATTTTTGGACAAAATTTGCAGAAGGAGGGAATTTTTGTAGGGTGACGATAATTTCAAACAATAGGTGGTAGATTAATTCATCATGAACCTTTAGTTCATGATGTTCTTCTACAAGATGCACAATGTTTTCCAGAGTTCTAGCGATGTGGTTGGTTTGATTACTTCACAAAATTAGAGGGCTTTGATGAGGGAATTGCTCTTGAATTTTCCCAGACATTCTCAGAAGGTAGAGGCATGGTGAAAGGTTTAGAAATTGTGGAAACAGAAGAAATAATTATTGAAGTATCATGGTTTCCAGATGATGGAGAAAATTACCCTGTTTCAAGGGAAACCAGGTCAGCTAGAGCTGAATTCACAGTCCTTGGTGACCCACTTATCAACATTGACAAGCAAGGTGCAAAGAGGACATCTTTGCTCGAGCCTTGGAATTAGGGATTTTTTTATATCATAAGGTACATTACATGTGAGGGGTGTCTATCTAATTTACATTCAGTCCACTTCAATCTCTTGAGCCACATGAGGCATGGCAAGAGAGTAAATGTGCCCAATGTCCTCTACAATCTCCTCTCCATCATGGCTGTTGAGATGCAGAAAGGTAGGGACAAATCTATCTCACATCATTGTTTGATAAAATTGCTGGTTAAGAAATCCTTGCATGATTTATTTGGGATGTCTTGGGAATAATTTGTGAGCACTAATCAATTTAGGCCTGAGGAAATACACCCTAGGGTTTTACCCCAGTCCCATAGGGTTAGCAAGAGACCAATCCTAGCTAGAGCTACCCTTGGTGCTTTGAATTTTGGTGTGAGTTCTAGCATTAACCCTCCTACAGTAATAGAAGAGGCCATAACTATGTGTTCCTCAGAAACAAAGCATTTACAAGAAGCCAACCCCTCATTTGACTTTGATGAAAATGTTCTGTTAGAAACCCTATTGAGAACTAGGGCATGGAGGAGGGAGGCCGAAGCAAGTAAAGAAAAAGAGAAAGTATAAACCCATCCTATTGAGGAAAGGGTGCCAAGTGATAGAAAAAGGAAGGTTCAAACTATTCATCCTATAGCCAAAGGAAAATGAAAAAGCACCCCTAGGAAATCAAAATCTTCTAGGCCTGCCTTTTGTACACCTCCGCAGGGAAGCCCTAGGCATGAAGAACCATCATAGAGGGACATTGGGGATCCAATGGGGTAGGAGAATATTGAGGAAAGAGAAAAAGAGGAAGATATATTCCACAGGGAAAAAAAATCACATTGGCTGACCTCACCAATATCGTAGAAGGGTTTGAGGATGAGCTAGGGTTCTTGCAACATAATAAAGAATATGAGGAGATCCTACAACCAAATTTAGAACAAGAATAGGAAATAATACAACAAGAGGGAAATGAATAAATAGCACATTCATAGTCAATGGGACAACCTGAATTGATGCAGATAGTGCTACATGGAGACCAACCAACGTCTAGAATATTGGTAGGTATCTATAATCCCCTTGATTTTACAACCCATGCTATAATTTTGAATTTGTGGAAAGAGATAGAGAGGAGAGAAGAAGAATGGAGGTAGGAAAGGAAGAAACTTAAAAAGGAAATTCAATTGAGGGATGAAATTATTGAGGAGAAAGATGAAGAGATTGTCACCTTGAAGAAGAAGGTGGACAATATTGTAGCTATAGTACCACAAATTGTGGAATACAAACCTCCTCCAAGAGTTTATGCCATCCATCTGAAAGAAAAATACCTCTCCTTCAAACTGTCAAGGATTATCTCTGACCTAAATCCCTCCATTGAGACCCCTGTAGAGTTCTTCAATGCTTTTAGAATTACCTCTCCATAAATGAAAAATCTATTGTGTGAATTCTACCCGCATAACTATGTAGTTACAAAAGATCATGAATGAAATCCATTACTTAATGTAGGAGATATATAGCTGAGGGCATTTTCATCCTAGGTCAAGAATGAGATTAGTTGGGGGAAACAAAATGATGCTTATAGGAGAATGGATACTGACACTCCTCTAGCTATTAGGGCCAAATCAAGCTGCCCTAAAGACCTCTGCAGGTAGTGGCTCAAAATGTTGTTTAGGCTGAGCTATGGAGAAAGAATAATGCCCTAGATAGAGGCGGTGTATATTGAATATGAAGTAAAAACAACTGCAAAGGAAGAAATTGTGAGAGGATACTTGGATCAGAGGTGGAATAGTCTATTAGATGAATTGAAACAAGCAAAGCCTCATTCCATCCATAACTATAGTGCAACACTGCAACGTATAAAGTAGTACATCCAGTTGGGAAAAATGTAGGGAAGATTCTAGCTTCCATTAACCTCTTAGCCACCACTTCTCCTATGGCCAATGCCTAATTTTAGATTCTTCCAATCTGATACAAAGATTGAGAGGCAGAGATGGAACAAGTTTGACAGGTTGGGCGATTTCTACTAGGATCCAAATTCAAGGACAATAGCTACAGGTGTTGGTAAACGTGAGGTTGTAAATTTAAGATCCCTGACTAATCAAAGGAACACTCCTACTGGAGGACCAAAAAAATGTTAGGTTGGGGGGAAATGATGATCCCAATTTTTGGTCTAGTCTTGGGTAGAATTTATGAGCTTTTTTTCTGACAGTTTCATAGACTTTGATGTTTAAATGTTAAACTTTTATAATGTTTCCCTCAAACCTTTTATATTGGGTTTGATTTCCACCTTGGAAAAAATTTAATGACATAAGCATATTATGTGATTATAGGTATTGATTTTGCATATGATTCATGGATGTTCTTTTAAAAAATTGTAGATGTGCAATTAAGTGTACTAACAGTGCCATGCAACTATAATTCAAAGATGCCAGATTTAGGAAGGAAATCGTCAAAAGAACATGCAGGAGAATCATCCAAAGGAGTCAACTATGGATGAATGCAACAAATTCTTCATGCTAGAGTTGTAAACGCCTTGTAATTAATGGAATTGAGCATTCACGAGCAGCATTTCAAGTCCACGTTGGGCTTGCATGTCTAACTAGATTCCTTGCAAAATGTAATTTCTTTGCCATTCTTTTCATGCTTTCCCTAAATGGTGTCCTCTCAACTAGTGGGAGTTGACCACCTTGTTTGGTTGGTATTATAAATAATGGTTTGAATCTTCTTCTTGAAGGTTCAGGTTCAGGTTATGCATAGTTCTTGATTGTCATTGGCAATTGACATTGATGTATTAAGCACTCTTTATTTTCCAATACAGTTATGATACTATTTTGTTTCTATGTTTCTCAATGAATAAGATGTTATTCTAAGTTAAGCATTTGAGTTTCCAGTAGTTTTATAGGATTCTCATCCAAGGGGGGCCACTTGGCGAGTAATCTATTCTTTTAGAGTATTTAGTTTAGTTATCATTTTTTGTTCTATACTTAGTTAAAAATATGGCTTTATTTGTTCCTACAACAACTAGAATTCTTCCTTTAGCCAAAGAAAAAATAATAGTTTTATGTTAGATTGCCTAGATCTTTACTCTAGTTATGCATTTTGGTTCGGTAGAGTTGTTACTTGATGTTTAGTATTGTTTCCTTTCTTTCCATTCAATTTACTTTCCAACTTTGTGATTTTCTTAGCTATAGAGTAGAGTAGTTGCCTTGAGTTCCTAGTGCACATATAGTGCTGACCCATTTCAAGTTCACGTCCCTGGGTTAAAAAGTTAAATGCACCTTCATGATGATCGAGATAGTTTTTCAGTTTAAGATGTCCAATATCTGAATAATAGTCGTAAAAGGCTTAGTTATTGAATCATTATAGAAGGCCAACACATCACATATCCCCTAGACATTTGGACACATATAGGGATGATGATAGCACTGGCAGAGAGATGGAACAATGAGACATCCTCATTTCATTTCCCTACAGGTGAGGCGACAGTGACCCTAGAGGATGTGTGGCATATTCTTTGTTTATTGATCCATAGAGTGCGGGTCATCTATGATGTGGAAGTTGGGACAAATGCATGCTACAAGGTCATGGGCCTTGAAAAGCTTGTTTTTTCTGAGGGACAGATCAAGTTAGAGAGGTATAAGACTTCAGTGCCAACATTCAGATTCATCGTAGAAGCTATCATCTTAGGTCTTGTGGCACTAGATCGACACAACCGATATATCAGTCTGGGATGGGGTCTTGCCTGGGAGCGGATGCTCCGACGAAGAGAGTGTTTTGCATGGGGGCCAATGATGCTAGCCTCCCTCTACCATGATCTACATGAGTTTTCATACTATGATAGCATTGCTATCGAATTAGGAGTCACTCTACTACACATTTGGGCCTAGAAGTACATTACAGTGCTTCGTCAATGAGTCACATTGGTCAATATGGAGCCAGATGACCCAATTGTCTAGAGATATAGGGGTGGTTTGACATTTATGCATATAAGAGCAACTAACATACCTCACTGGGGGAGGGTTATAGACAAGATGACTATTTTCACCTAGAGGCCTTGGCTTGACATGCCCGCTTGGTACGACGACGTCCAACAACTCTTCTTTGTTAGAAAAGAAAAATTGATGCAGGGAAGAGAGAATATGATGATAGAGTGCTACATGTTAGACCATTTTTCCAGATAGTTTAGAGAGACACAGGACATACTCGATGACCAGTACATGGCCATCTTTTCATGTACTACAAGGGAGACCACATGGGGTCTATCGATCCTTGTAGATGAGGCAGTGGAGAGTTTCAAATAGCTGGTGGCTAGGCCATGGCCATATGATTAGGAGCCAATAGATGCAAGGATGACATATGCCTACCGAGATTGGTTCCATCCTCTTGTTAGATTGATAGTTCCAAGTGCATTATTGCCATGATAGAGACCTCAAGGTCGATCAACAAGGCAAGGGTAGGGGTAGGGGCGAGGAGGAAAAGGAGACAGGGATGGAGATGGAGATATAGATGGTGGAAGAGGTAGAGGTGGAGGTGGACCACCTCCAAATCAGAGGGGACAAAGAGACCAAGCACCTGCTCACCAACAGAGGGATGGGGACCAGCAGAGAGATGCCCTGAGGGATCAACAACAACAACCACCTCAGCCGGACTAGAGAGATGCATTGATCCTGTAGTTACAAGCATAGGTTTCCACTTTGATAGGTGAGAGGGATTAGGTGAGGGATCAATAGGATTAGGTTGTCTAGCAGCGGCAGGCCGTGGAGCTACAGTTGGCACATGAAACTAATCAATGTTAATAGCTAGATGCCACACAGGGTAGGATCATCCCTATGAGGATGTAATATGAGGTGGTCATGGAGGCTTAGTACTACATAGTACATTATCATTAGGAAATTCCACGAGTGGCCTGAGCACCAGACTTCTTGCAGTAGATAGGGCAGAGGCAAGATCGGCCCGATAGGCAACCGAGTGAGGGGAGTAGCTAGCAAGGCTAGCCTCACATTTTTTGATCAAAGACACCATTATTTTTGATATCCATGGGCTTTGCTTTTGATATCCCCATGGGCGATTGTATTATATTGATTGATATACACTTGATCTTGATTTTTGTACCATGACAATTATATTATTTTGATGATATATGAGATGATATGGTTTGATCTAATATGATGTGTTCTATCTTATTTATGCATGATGGATGGATGTATCTTATTTTCTATATGTGATGTTCTATATGTGATGCAATGAATCTATCTTATGTGATGCATGTATGCTTTTTATTCTATACGATGTAATGCGATGTATGTTTCTATATGATGTGATGATGTGATGTAGTGATTATGCAAATGTTTATGAATGGTTGCATTTCTTTTTCAGTATCTTATTTATGCACTTTTTATGATGATGTGTGGTTGATGCAAATGTTATGATATGAAAATGGTTAAAATTATTAGACTAACAAATCTATATTTTGCACCTAATGAGTGATGATGATAAAATGTATGAGATGCAATGAAATAGTCTTATTCTTTTTCAATATCTCTTTCATATATGATATGGTGATGCATTTTATGATGATGCACATAATATGATGTGATGACCCTTTTAATAATGATGCCTACGTGATGATGCATTTAATGATGATTCCTATGTGATGATACATATGACATGACATGATGCACATGGTATGGTAATGCTTATATGATGATGCAAATGGATGATATGATGCATAAATGACAATGTATGATTATGTAATGGATGTAAATGTATGGTTTATGAGATGCTTAGAATAAGCAATCTATATTATGAAATGATGAAAATACAATGTACTTGAGATTATCAATGTTTCATACACGTATGATATGATATGCAATATGCTGATGGTTTGTGGATGTAGGATGAATGCCTTAGCAATGATTTGTGATTAGCTATCATGGTGCCACGTTAGTGCAGAGAGAAGCAAGAAGAAATAAGAGAATCCAACAAGTCAAAAGATGATGATGATGATAATGATGATAATGATGATTTCATTACCAATAATTGCGACTTTAAAAGGGCTACTTTCCTTATGTTTGATAATACACATAGGCATGATGCATCAAGGTATAAAGAACTAGGATGGCATTGCACCTATTGTGATGGAATTTGACTCAAAAATTAGATAGGAGTACTCCTATTCACACCTAACATACAAAACCTTATTTAAAATGTAGTTTAGATATTCCAAACATCTCAGACCAAAACATAGGAAGGAAAGCCTTCCTGTGTGGTCAACAAGACACCTAAAACATCCTCCCTACACCAAAACAAGAATATCCAACAAGCATAGACAAAAAAAAGATAATGATCATTGCCCCATTCCTTTCTCTCCGGATCATTTTAATTAGACATCATCGAGAGGTCATTGGAATGAGTGAAAATAAGATAAGTCAAAAGAAAAAGATAAAGTAAACAAACAAGCTAATGTTCTTTAATACCGCTAACCAAGACTAAACTACGATGATTCCTGATTTTGATGTCCATTGTAGGAAGGATGCATCCTAGGACATGATTTTATCAAATGATTTGGGACTGACTGGATGATAGCCTATTAATACAAAAAGTTGACCAACTTGTTTACTTACTGACCTAAACTTGAGACCTTGACGTTTTGAGTTTTCACTTTTAATCTACTAGACTTGTTTATGACTGTTTCACCAAAGGTTGAGGGTAATGATTGTTTATTGTGAGTGAAAGTGAGATGGGATAGATGGATTTTTTCAAATATTTGGATGTTTTTGAAGTTTTTTGAAATGTTTTGGGGCTTTTTTTGGTATTTTTGAGATTTTACAAATGTTTTGATTTTCAGTTTTCCAATGTTTTGGGGTTTTCTAAGATTTTGACCAAGAGACTAACCTAAAGACTTATGCTAGGGGCCTCAAGGGTTGATCATCAGATTAGCCTTACCTAAATTATACATGCAAAGACCACATAGTTCGACTAACACAGACTTGATTATTGATGGGATATGAATAAATGGATTGCCATTGTTTATGGCAAACTCCTAAAGGACTGACCTATGTGTCTCGAGGGATGATCAAAGATCAACCTTGCCTACGTTCAGAGCTCAGAGACCAGTAGTTTGACAAGATTAATTTTTTTTTACTTTTTTGATTGACTTTTTGACCTATTTTGGATTTTGGTATTTTTTGGATGTTTTTGGATTTTCTGATTTTATGAATGTTTTGGGATTTTTTCATTTTCTAATGTTTTTGGATTTTCTAGTTTTAAGGAAGACTTAAAGAAAATAAACAAATCCAATTCAAAGAGAACATGCCCCCAACATGATGCAATAGACTACTTTGATATAGGTAGGATGAACTGACCTTGAAAATGGGCCAAGTAGCACTAGGAGGGATCATGATGCGAACACAAGACATGTAGACATAGATGGGTGATGGATGGAGATATGGAGTGCGATGGATGATGGAAGCATGATGGATGGATGATGCAGAACAAGCCACGAAGATCCTAGTGGATGGGAACTTCTTATTTACACAAGGCGCATGTTTGCTAGGTTTCCACCAAGGTACTTGCCCAAAGCACCATCAAAGTGGTTTTCACTAGAGGACAATTTTTTTCTCTTTACCGTTTTTAATTATTTTTCTTTTTTTTTTGGATTTTTGTATTTTTTTATTTTTTTATTGTCACCAAGACACTTTTTTGCCAAGTTTTTATCAAGGTGACCATTTTTTCAAGACATTTTCTCATTTTTTTGTATTTTTTGGTTTTACAACCTACAAGATTAGGCATAATTTTTTTGAGATGGGAGTTGTTCAAGGGCTCTTGTAGAGGTTCCCCTTTGGGTCTTGATAATTGAAATGCCCCTGAATTATAGTTCGTTGTGATGATGAATGGTCCAAACCAATTGGGTTCAAAATTTCCTTTGTCATATGGATTTGGAACGCTCTTTTGATTCTCCTTCAACACTAGTTCCCCGACTTGGAAAATCCAACTCTTGATCTTCTTGTTATAATTCTGCTTGAGTTGGTTTTGGTAGACTTGCAAATGGTTTAAGGCATCCATAATCTTCTCATCCAATAATTCTAGCTCGTTTAATCTTAACATCCAATATTCCTCATCTGTGATGATATTCTGTAATGATATTCTCAGTGATGGGAGCTCGATCTCAATGGGTAATATGGCTTTTGATCTATAGACCAGGGAGAGAAGGGGTGGCACTTGTTGGTGTGTGGATACTTGTTTGATAGGTCCATAGGGCAGGATTTAGTTGGAGATTCCAATCACGACCAACTTCGTTGACCATCTTCTTGAGGATTTTTAGGATGGTCTTATTTGTAGCCTCAACTTGGTCATTTCCTTGGGGGTAGTATGGGGTGGAAAAGCGATGTTGGATTTTAAACTTGTGGCACATGTCATGAACATCCTAATTCTTGAAGGGTTTCCCATTATTTGAGATAATGGCTTGAGGGACACCGTAACAAAAAATTAAGTAGTTTAGAATGAACTTTGATATCTGTTTTCCTATGATATAACCCATGGGGATGGCTTCTACCCACTTTGTGAAATATTTAGTGGCAGTGATGATGAAATTATGTCCACTAGATGAGGTGGGGGTGATTTTTCCAACAAGATCAAGCCCCCACTGTGAAAAGGGCCAAGGTGTGACAATCAGGTGGATCTCTTGAGCTGGTCCATGGATGAGGTCCCCATGTTGTTGACATTGTAGACACCTTCTAACATAGTCGCGTGCTTCTCTTTCCATAGTAGGACAAGAGTACCCCATCCTCAATAGTTTCTTGGCCAAGGTCATACCACTCGAGTGTGAACCACATATGTTGTTATGTACCTTGGTTAAGGTGGTTAATACCTCCTTAGTGTTTAAGCAATGTAACAAGGTTCCTTCAATGCTTCTACGGTAAAGGGTATCTCCTAGGGTGACAAAATGGGGTGACTTTTTGACAAAGGCTTTCTTGAGGTTCAAGGTTATGTCGGTTAGGAGGAATCCTATTATTAGGTAAGTGTATATATCATGGTACCAAGGATCATCAAGACCAATGATTTTGCACACAAATTCAGACTCTGGTACCTCGAATGTAGGAATGAGAAGTTGCTCTATAAGGAATTCTTGCTTTGGTACATTGTATGGGACATCTAGGAGTGATCTTATTGTATACATTGCATTTGTCACTCTATTTTTTTCTCTTAGTAGTTGCTCAAATGTGATATCAATGAAGGAATCCTTAAGGCTCTCCACCAATTTCTTGTATGGAGTCAGCTTGTCCTTTGTTTAATAGTCATTGTTGATCTGGTTGATTATGAGCTGTGAATCTCTGTAGACCTTAAGTGCCATTATTTGCCACTACATTGTAATTCTTAGCTCTATGACAAGAGTGTCATATTATCCTATGTTATTTATGCAAGGGAATGGTAGCTTGTATGATTTTGGAATGGAATCCCCTTGTGGGGTGATGAAGAAGATCCATGCTCCCAACCCATGTTGCATGTAGAATCCATCAAAGTAAATTTTCTAGTGATCTGCTACACTTAAGTTGAAGATTGATTCATCAGAGAATTTTGAGATAAGTGGATTCTCTGAGTATATCGGTGCCTCCACCAATTGATCTACAATTTCTTGTCCTTTGATGGCCTTACATTCCACATACTCAATATCATGCTTTGTTAGAATCATGACCCACTTTTTTGTCTGCCCTATAAGAATTGCTTTGGAAAGCAAATACTTAAGGGGGTCTATCTTTGCAATGAGATTTATTTGATGGGCTAGCATGTAATGTCTAAAATTTTCTGCTACAAACACAACTACTAGAAAGGCTTTCTCAATGGAGGCATAGTTTAGTTCATGGCCCACCATAGTTCTGATGATATAATAGATAGCTCTCTCTTTTCCATTTTCATCATGTTGTTCCAAGAGAGCATCAAGAGTTACTATTGTTGTTAATATGTATAAGATCAAAGGTTTTCTTGGAATTGGTGGCATGAGGATTGGCGACGTGAGTAAGTATTCCTTGATCTTGTTGAAGGCTTGATCACACTTCTCATCCCACTTGTACGCTACCCCCTTGTGGAGTAGATGAGAATAGGGGACAACCTTGTCTTCTAGTTGCGCTATGAATCGATGGATGGACTAGAGTCTTCCTTATAAACCCCTGAGTTGTTTCAATGTTTTGGGTGCCTCCATTTCAAGAATTTCCTTAACCTTAGCAGGATCTATTTCAATCCCTCTCAATGACATGATATACTCGAGGAGCTTTCCTAATTGTACTTCAAAGACACACTTCTTGGGATTGAGTCTAAATTTGTATTCCTCTAACCTATCAAAGATGGAGCCCAATGCTACTATGTGGTCTCACCATTTATTGGATTTGGCCAATATATCACCCACATAATCTTCCACAGCTTTATGAATCATGTCATGAAATATTAGGTTCATGGCCCTCTAATAGGTGGCTCCTACATTCTTTAGCCCAAACGACACCATATTCCAGCAATATGTCCCCCATGGGCAAGTGAAGGCCATTTTGTGTTGGTCATATTTTTCTATCATGATCTAGTTGTAGCTTGAGAATCCATCCATCAATGATAACATCTCATGTCTTACTATCATATCCATAATCAAGTCAATGTTTGGGAGTGAAAATTCATCCTTGGGACATGCTTTGTTAAGGTCTTTAAAGTCTGTACATATGCAGATGCCCCTAGTGGGATTTTAAAAGGGTACAAGATTGGAGACCCACTCTAGATAATCTATCAGTTGTATGAACCCTGCATTTAGGACCTTTTGCAATTCCATTTTGACCAACAATTCTATCTTGGGATGCATCTTCCTTAGCTTTTGTCTCACTGGATTTGCTTCAAGGTATACAACTAGGTGATGGACCACAACCTCTAGATCAAGCCGAGACATGTCAACATAGGTCCATGTAAAGTTTCTCTTTCTTTATTTTAGGAACACAACTAGAAGTTATTGTTCTTCTGTGAGAAGTGACTCTGCATAAAATGTTATGTGTGGTAGTTCTTTTGTTCCTAGGTTAATTGGGTTGCACTTCTCTACCAAGACCACTAACTTCTCCTGATGAATTGCACTAAGAGGAAGATTGAATCCTTCATCCTCCAGAGATTTAGAGAGGTTTTCATCATTGGATACGTCCTTAATTTTTACTTTTTTCAGGTCAGAGAGTGCCATAGTGTGGTTTTCACTCAAAGACCTAGAGATTCTTCTCAAATTTTTATTTTTGCGATTGAAGGATTCAATCATTTCCCCGTAATAGGCTTATGTGTTCAGTATGATGTTGAACCCTTCCTTGTGATCTTTTCATGGTACTGTGTCCCGCAATCCCATGAATTTTAAGAGTGCCCCATCGTTTTTGAATGTATCCAAAATTGGTGGTCCTTGTTGGTTGTAATTGATGAGTTAGGGATAGACTAGGTTTATTTCATGGGTTTGATGGTCATTGGTCTCAAAAGACAAGGTACTGATCATGAGCAAGGAGTCTTCAAAAATCATAGGCAAGTCAATTATGGGATCCTCAACACTACTATAGACATCAATTATGTCAAAGGTAACGTTGTCTATGACTCGCCCTGTGGATACTAGTAATTGAAGGGTAGGTGCTAATAGCTGAGGGGGAGTTTTGACCTTCTTAACTAGGGCACCTTGGCTAAGTATGGTCACATTCAGAGGGGTACATCCAAGGCCAATATTTTTTATACATTTTTAAGTGACAAGGGGTTCAAATAGGTCATTTTCATTCTTCCTGAGTTTCTTGTTTCTATCATAGCCCATACCAAGCATCATTTATAGACCTTTGTTGCTCTCATCCATTGGAAGATCAAACATGGTCCATTCATCTTGATATAGGAGAGTGGATATTTCTCTCATTTACTATTTCCTGAATTAGATCTCCCCAAAACCTAAATCTAGAGGGGTATGATTTGAAGGTATGGGATGATGTTTCAGCTGCTTGGGGTTTCCCATGAGTCCTAGGAGATTGAGGCAACTCTCCTATGATGAAAGTACTTTTATTCATTCTATAATCCCCACACCCATTGTCTTAGATGATGACCTTGATTTCAAATATATAAGGGATGGCGAGTGTCTTTGTCTCAGAAGTGGAGGCTAAAGTATTTGGGTCTACATATGGGGTTGTAGGGCCTTCATTATTCTTTGGGACTTGAGGGATTTTATAGTATTTTTCTTCTAGGTTCTTGTAGTAGGAAAATGGTTTAGGATCACCATGGACCATGACCTCTTGGTTTTGATATGGGAACTTGATGCGCTAATAGAAATTTTATGTGATTGCTTGCATCCCATGGATCCATAGATGCCCCAGAAGGATGTTATCAGGAAAATCAAGGTCAAGGACCTGGCATGTAGTTTCCATAATGGCGGGCCCTACTTGAATATGGAGTTGGATAGTGCCTTGAGACATCATTTCCTAATCATCATATGCTTTGATAGTGATTCCCTTACCCTTTTCTATGGAAT
Source organism: Sequoia sempervirens (assembly GCA_007258455.2). NCBI lineage: Eukaryota > Viridiplantae > Streptophyta > Pinopsida > Cupressales > Cupressaceae > Sequoia > Sequoia sempervirens. The sequence continues at coordinate 172,902,803 of VDFB02026320.1, forward strand.
CCTTTGAGAATACCATATTCTTTATTAGTTTGAGGGAACAAATGTTTATACCTACACCCCCATCCACCAAGACCCTTTTGAAATTTTTTTTATGAACCATGACCTCGAGGTGGTGTGCACGATTGTGAGATGGTTGGGTGGGGAATTCCTGATTGGAGAACATTAGGAGACTTGGGGTGGTGATATTTATGACTATATCTTGGAACTAGTTAGCATCTAGATCTACGGAGATGGTGGATGAGGCCAATGCTTCCTCTAGGATTTTTCTATGTGTGGGTGATATTTTCATAAATGCCATGATGTAGATCTAAGCAGGGGTTCTTTTCAGTTGGTCTAGGACATCGTAGCCATTAGGAATTTATTTTGGATTGAATGTGGATGCCCTAGGTGGCTATGATGGTCCAACAATGGTAACTTTTCCATCGTGTGTGGTGAATCCATGATAAACTTTCACTCCCTTGATATTAATGATAGGGACCATTTCATCCATGGATGTGACATCATGATCATACAAATGGTTCACATTTGCATACTTGGTATTTCCATGGTTGTTTCCTTGGTTATGATCTAACATCAAATTCGTGTATATTTTAAAGTCCCAATTTCCAGCTGGTTACTCAACATTTATGACCTTGTCATCGATGAGGTCTTGGATCAAATTTTTTAACCTCATGCAATTGGTTGTTGTGTGCTCCTTGATCTCGTGGATATCACAAAGGTGATTCTCATTGTACCATGGTGGTTTTACTTGGGGTTCTTGATAGTTCTCATAAGTGGGAATTTTGATGAGGTTTTCATTTATCAATTTCTTCATGACTGATTCAATGGGTTCCCCAAGGGTGATGTACTTTAGCTTGGGGGGATTTTTGTTTCACGGGGGTGGTCCCCCTTTATTGTTCAGATTGTTGGGTGGTTTTTGTGATACCGTGTTAGCTTGTGTTTTGTTTCAATTTTTGTTTTATGATTGTTGATAGGTTTGGGTGTTCTATTTTGGAGCACTGATTACAACCTTAGCATCTACCACACCACCATTTGTGACATTTTTGTTCCTCATCCATGTGGGAGGTTTCTCATTATAACTGGTGGATGGGTGATTGTCTTGATTTTCTTGATATGTGGGTGTTCCCCCTTGTGCAATAAGGGCTTGTTCGATGTTGAGTGCCTTGGGGATCAGTTGGTCATAAGTGGTGATACATTGTACCTTAAGATGAAATGCCAAGGTCTTCTCAAGATTAGCAATGATGGTGCAAACTTGTTCTTTCAGCATGGCCCATTTGCTCCTATTGGCCTTGGATCACTATCTTTGCAAGAAGAAAGTGAATGATCCCCCCTTAACTTGTTTAAGAGCATATAGTTCCTCTAGACTAACATCCATACTAATATTGAAAGCATAGTTTTTTATGAATGCATCTATAATCTCTTGGAATTTTTTGATGCCAGGAGGTAGGTGAGAGAACCATTCCATGGCAAGGCCAACCAAACTTTGAGGAAATAACCACATCAGATATGTATTGTCATATGCGACCTCCATGCAATGTACTTGGAATTCCCTTATGTGAGCTTCAGGGTTTCCTATTCCATGGTATTTATCGAATTTAGGGATTTCAAACCCCTTTGGGAATAGTACCATTGCAAGGCTCTTGTCAAATGGATAGGGACATGAGTTGCTTGGTGTCTTCATGGTTTTACTTGATTGAATCAAGCACTTGCTACGAGAGAAACTTGATTTGTGTCGTCACATTATTTTGCGGATCGGGGGGTGGAGTGAACGTGTTTTAAAGTGGTGGTCTTGTTGTTGTTGCACCAACAATGCTTATTTTTGGTCTTGTTGCTCTTGTGCCAACAACACTTGTTGTTGGGTTAGTAAGGTTGCTTCTTGTTGCACTTGGTACTATTGTAAGGCTTGCTGATATGCTTTTTCTTGAGCTTCTTGCAATTGTGCCTGATATTGAGCTTGCACTTGTGCTTGCTAAGCTTGATATTGGGCTTGATCTTGAGCTTGCACTTGAGCTTGAGCATGTGCTTGTTGTGCAAGATTTGGAACCTATGCAACTTATGTAGCCTGCACGGCTTGAGCAGCTATAGCAGCTTGGGTGGCTTGTTGTTGTTGTAATAAGGCTTGAGCTTGAGAAACCTATTGTGCTTGTTACGCTTGTTGTGTGGCTTGAGTGGCTTGCGCTTGTTGAGCAACTTATTGTGCAACTTGCGTGTTTTGTTCATGTTGCACTTGGAATTGCTGAAATTCCTTTTGATAGGCATGTTGTGTTGCTTGCAACATGATGCTATATTGGTTGGCCACATTTGGTCTTGGTGGCGGTGGTGGTGGCAGATTTGGAATGGTGTTCGTTGTTGTGATGAGAGGTATTGTTGTATTGGTGATGGGGATTTTTGTAGTGGATGGTGCAATTGATATGCTTGGTCCTTGGGAGATCATGCTTATGGATGGTATTGTGATTGCTTGTGTTGCTTGGATGGTTTCTACCTATTGACTTTGTTGATTGAGTGGTGGTAAAGGGGGGATCCCTAAACCGAGGGGTGATGTGGATGTTAATGAAAAATGTGGAAGTGGTAAAAAAAAGGGTGGTGTGTTCCCTTGGGGAAATAATGATGACTAGGGATCAAATATGCCCCCTATTCCAAATGGCCCACCTTCTCCTTACAAAGTCATAGCGATAGAGGTTTGTGTATTGAGAGGGTATGCCAATGTTGCATGGAAAGATGATAATGGGTCATTGGGGTCCTGAAAGGTAAGCGAAACATATGGTTGTTGCAAATTTAATGGGACGGATTGACCCAAGATGGTGTTTGCATCCAAATCTTGGTTATTTACAAGGGGGTGTGTTTGTAATGCATGAAGCAATGAGCTCCCCTTGTTAACAATAGGTTGATTCCAAGCAATGGATGATGTGATTTGTGGGATGGTTTGAGTGATGCTTTGAAATGGAGGTGTGGATGATGTCAAGGGTGTGGATGAAATTAAGGGCATAATCCCAAGAGGCTTATCCACAATAGTTCTTACATATTCAAAATCATAAGGGAGTTTAGCCCCTTCTTTGGCCAATTCTAGCATGTATTTTGAGGGATTGAGTTTCGTCACGGTATTGACAATTCTGTGTGTTTCAATATTTTGAACCATTTCAATAATCTCATCTTGAGTCATCCCTAAAACGTTTTTGGTGATGTCCTCCACTTGGGTACCTTCCTCTTGATGATCTTGTGGAAGTGGAGGAAGATTGAGAATGTGGTTATTGGACCCAATGGGATTGTTTTTAGATGTGGTTTGACTCAAGTAACTCAAAGTGGATGTTTTTTGTGCATTTCCATGTTCTTATGTTGAGATCTAGTTTGGACCATAAAATGGGGATCATTTTTTAGGAATGGGAGGTGAACCTTTAATTCCTTGGATTGATCTAAAATTTAGGTACAAAAAAGGAAGTCTAAGATACTAAGGATAAAAAGGATGGTGATGGGATAGTGAAAGATGGATGATTTGGTGAATTATTGAAACTCTTTAGGAAACCTTGGAGAGGATACTAAACTTTAGGACTTTGGTTTTGATGATTGATTTGATTTGATTTTGATTTTGATTTTGATTGAATTTGGTTTGGATAATGAACTCATAAACTCTAAGAGGTTGGATGTTTTATTAGAGTAAATTTGTCCATAAGATGATAATTTGAATAAGTGTGTAAAGAAGGATTCATCTACACACACCTAATCAAACAAGATGATTTGGATTTTGATTTCAAAAGATTTGACCAAATTTTAGCATAAAGGATTTTTTCAATATTTCCAAGAGTTGTTTGTGAGGTGATTTTTGATTTGATGTTTGAAGGATGGATGAAATTTTTGATTTTGATCCTAAGAGACTTAGAGAGACTTTGTTTAATAGACCAAGGTGTTGAAGAGCATGCTACTACTTCCTATGTGATATACTCAAACCTTTCAAAGAGACTTGGATTTTCACAATAGTAAAATGAATACAAATTTGTATTGTTCCTTGATGCATGTTTGTAAAATTTTAAGGTCAAATTTTCTCTAAATTCGTAAAGCATAAACACCCTTTTCTTGCAAGATTTTTGACTAAGACCTTTGGACTTTCATTTTTGGATTTTGATCTTTCGGGAAATCATTTGGGAGAGCACATGTGTGGAGTCCAATTGTTTCTTATCTTTTCTTAATGAGTTCCTTTTATCACAAACAATTCTTGATTAGGTTTTCAAACTAAATGTCTAATGTCCCAATTTCTTCTCATCCCAAAAAGTACATTATGTGGAAATCAAGGAAATTAAGGAAAAAGTTCCTTGTTGTTAACTTTAGTGAGAGAAAATTGTGATGTAAATTCAAATACTTAGAAGCCTCTAAGGATAGAATCCCTAGGGAAATCAATAACACTTGAATTTTGTCAAAGGTATTTGCTTCCTCTAAAGGGTTTGAAATTTTATGATCATGTTTGAATGTTTGTTTTCCAATGTTTAAGATCCAAGCAAAGTGTTTTGATTCTAAGAAAATGCACAACCCTATGGATAATGAACAGGCAATATTTTTTGAATCACCACTTGGATAAATCCAACTACACATACTCTTAGTGGATGATTAGATGCTTGACCACACTGGCTCCCCTCCATGGCACACACTTCTTGGGTCAACCAAGCATCAATACTCATGAAACTCCCATGGAATACTTCTCATCTCTACTTAGAGCCATAAAAATGTGGGGCGGTTTTAGAATGATCGTTCTTGCACCAAAAAATAGATAAGGATTTTGGTCTTTTTAGACAAAGGGTTCTAGTATAAAAATTTAATTCATGGGGGATCATCCATATGCAAGAGACCATTGCTGCCCTTCTTGTCAAAACAATCCTCATGATACTTGAACTTTCCTCAAGTACCCAGATTTATATACCGGGTGGAAGTCACTTGGATTTAGTGTGTTCCCAGTTGGGTCATTCCTTGGGGTGATTACTTTTTCCCACTAGGAAATCCCTCTAAGGATAAAAAAATGTGAGAAAGCACATCCGTAGTTTGATCAATCTTTGTTGAGAAACAAAGAGAGAACACACACAATATATTCCACTCACACTCGCAAGATTTTGTTCAATTTTAAGAATCCAAATCGAAGTGTGGTGGCAACCACTTATACAACTTAATATCACAAAAATGCTTTTAATTATCAATATCACTACGAGCATGAGATAAGTGCATATGTCTTTTAGATGATATTACTTTGGATAAGAGATTACAAAACATAAAAGCTCATATTCATTTTTAATCCTTCAAAGAAAGAATTGGATTCTTTTTAAGAACCAAATGGAAATGTTATATTTTCTTGTTCAATTGTTAAGTCCAAAATAAAATCTAGTAAGTTTCCTAAGGTTCTTTTCAATCCCCCTTTTTTGTTATTTTTAGAGCCCAAAATGAAATTTATCGAGTCATAAAGCTTGGAAGATAGCAAATCCTTAGAATGGAATTAAAATTTCTTCCAAAGTGTTTAAAAACATTTGATACAATGAAATGATGGCATCATAAATAAGTCTACATATTTGTTTCCTCCCTTCACTTTTGATCAAGCCAACCTACAAGAACTGGTTTAAACTATAGAAACAAAGGTCAAAAACTAGTTAGTAGTCAAAAGCAACCAAAATGAAAAAGCACATGTTGAAATTAATTTGAAAAATGCCTTTTACCCAACTTTAGTAGCGTAGTCTGGAGAGGTAACATAGTTTAAAGAATTCAGTGGCGCTATATGGCACCACTAGGACTTATAGCGATGGTTTTTGAAAAGTCAAGTGAGCATGATTGCAACACTATTTTGACTAGTGGCGGAGTTTGGAGTTTGAATAGTTGGTCGATAGGAGGATGACTCAAGCATCGTTGTTTGAAATTCAAATTTCTGGGTGGGAAGAAGCCATCATCATGGTTTGGAGTTTGATAGTGGTACTATATGGAACCGTTGGACTGATAGCAGCACAATTTCTCTGTCAGTGACATACTTTTCTTGTAGACAAAAACTTCAAAAAACCATGGAATTTCTCCAAAATATGTGTTAGATAATTCAAGAAATCCCTCGTTCTAGCGCCAAAATGTGAATGGTGATCCTATACTTGCACAAACATAAAGAACAATCACACAATTAGTCCAATATGCAAGTTAGAAACAACATTCGCCATGAAATTTATTTGAGATATCAAGAACAAGAAATAAATGAAGAACATGAATAAAAACTATCCAATCTTGCTCAAAATAAACAAACTCTCAATCTCATGGCAGAATTGGTGCTAATTTGATGTGGAAAATGGCCCTTTCCCAATTCCTTGCAAGCTTGATGATCAATGGTGAAGATTTGATGCTCCTTGATGAAATTTCTCCATAACCTAGCTATGAAATCATGAAAGTGGATGAACAATGGATGAATAAATTCAAAATCTCAAGATAATGACTTTGCATAAAGTTGTGGATCCCAAATCAAAATGAGAGCCTCTTATTTATAGATGAGAAAGATGGAGAATGAGGCAAAATGGATGAATGTGGGATAAAAGACCAACCAATAGCATGAAGCCACTTGTCAACATGTGAGTGGACAAAGGTGGAGCACATTTTCGTCAATGTGCAATTAAATGCAATTAGGTGGAATTTCAAAATGGATGAAATGACAAGTTGGAGGGAGGAGAAAATGAAGTTAATGCCACTTGGCTCAAGGAAAAGCACATGTAAGAAACTTAAATGCCTTGTTGGATGTACAAACCCTTTTGGAGGGATTTTTCAAGCTTGGAGAATATTCCTTTTTTGATGCCTTTTTGAAAGTAAATAGAGATTAATAAATCAATTAAAATGATTTTCATGAGAAAGTGGAAAAAGCTAGAGAATTTGAGTGATTAAGATTAACATTAATTAGGATTTGATTAATTAAGAGGGAGATTAGTTGATTTGACCATTTTGACTTAGACTTTTGGATTAATTTAAATCAAAATAAGAAGAATGTAATCTAGACTTAATTAAATAAAAATTTGATTTATTTAATTAAAGAGGATAATGTTATATTAAATCAAATAAAGATAAATTTATTTAATTTAATAGAATGACTTTAGAGATTAATTGAATCAAAAGAATTATTTAATTAATAGGAGATGATGACTTAATCAAATAAAATTGATTTATTTAATTAAGGGATGAAATGTGATGAGTTTAATCAAATACATATTATTCGATTAAATGATTATCAAAGGGGATGAATCAGGATGAAACAATGTTCGTAAAATAAGGATCAGGTGTATAAGATCAATCGGTACATTTTTTCGTGTCTATAAAAACTATCCTCAAAAGGATAGTCAAAAAAGTTGGTCATTATTGGAACCTCCAACTTAATTGTGCCTTATGGGCCTATCACACTAGTATTTTTACTCCCATTGGTGCAACACCATACACACTTTTCTTTGGCTATGAAGCCATTTTCTAAATGAGGTTGAGCTACCCTCACTTCGGATATCATTGCAACATATTATTGATGAGGAGAAATATTGATTTCCATGCTTGCATGAGCTAGATTTGTTAGATGAAAGGCATCTCAGTGACCTAAGTTACTTACATGAATATCATAACTTCCTCCATTATAGTTATAACAAGATGATTGAAACCCATCAGTTTGAGATTAGTGATCTAGTGCTTAAGGAAAATTATAAGAATATTCAAGACAAAGGTAAAAAAGGTAAGTCCAAGCCCAACTTGTTAGGTCCTTTCATAATCATGATAAAATATGAACTAGGAGATTATTATCTTGCTACACCAGAAGGTCAAATATTGGAGGAGCCCATTAACATCATTCATCCCAAAAATTTGTATGCCTAATCCTTAGAATATCCCAAAAATTTAAAAATACCCAAAAAAAAAAAAAAATAGTAAAGAGAAATAATTTGTCCAATAGTGAAAACCTATTTGTAGGAACTATTTGTAATAACCTTATACCACCATCTATCAATATGCCATCCACCTATTCATATAATTTTTCACTCATCCTTCATCAATAATAAACTCCATAAAAATTCCATTACACAAATCTATTATGACTTGGTTTTGTGTCACTTAATGCCATAAGTCATCTCACTTTCCCTCATCCATTTCCTCCATAATATTCACCTACTATCATTCCATATCCCTTGTTCCAACCTCTAAACAATAAAAAAAAAGTATATTGTATTTCCCATCATCCTCATCTATGTCACTACTGCGCCTTCAAGGATAAATATTTCCCATATCAGGCATAATCCAATCCAAAACTATCCTAATTTGGAAAGAGATATGATGGTTGCATGACATTTTTGTTACTTGGTATTTTTTTATTTATCTTTTTTACCCATACTATACCTACTCAAGGCCACCTAGATCTTCCTATATCTTGGTTTGTTTTGACTGGTCTCAAATGGAGCATAGTATTTATTGATGTGTGTTATTTTTTTTGCTTGTTTTTTACATGAACCACCAAGGTTGATTTTAGCCTTGAATAAGTAGAGATATCTTTATAATATGATAATTATGCTTTGCATAGACACACCAAGGCCATACCAATTCCTTGTGTGCACAAGAATTTCCTCATACTTTAAATTATTTCCCTTATGACCCCCAAAATTTATTTCATGTCTTGTGTGTATTAGAGCAACCTTTTGTTTGAGATTGAAGTCCATGCAAAGGTTACCTTATCACCTTGGTCTCTATACCTTGGTGCATAATCTCCTTTTCTATATGAAAATATAGGATTTACCTCCACATACAAGCATAATCTACCCCATTCATTCCTCCTATCCATTTTATCCCTTATTCCTATCTAGGATATTTTTATACACAAATTGACTAAAAAACCTACATCATTTTCCCCACCTGTATCATGATCAACCTCATCCTTTCCTAAAACTCCAATTTATCTTTCCATCATACCATCCTAACCATTACCCCCATCACTTACTAATGCCTATCTCCATCCCATCCTTATGTCCCCCCCATTTTCCTTTCCCCCCCTCACTTTGCATCATGACCAAAAATAAAAAAATGTCATAATCCATTAATCCATGCCCACTCTCCATATCCTACATCCACCCACACTTATGCCACATCATAATCATAACCATTCATACCCATAACATCATAAATACATTCATATAATAATAAATACACCAATAACATCATAATCAAAATGCCATCATATATATCATAACACAAACAAAAAAATCCATCTAAGACATGTATCATAGTCATCCACATATCCATAATAATAATCCAATCACAATCCATTTACAAAACACCATCATTGCATACCATAGTCATCATATTCATACAATAACCATAAATCATACATCGTCACATAATCATAAAATAACTATATCCACAAAAATAAAGTAAGTTGTGTATCATAAAGTCCTAACATCCATCACATAATCACATACATTATATCCATCACATCGTTACCATTCATTAAACATGTATGAACATAGTCCATCATGAACATCCATAATAATAATCTTGGAGATATAATCATACATCAACATATAAATCATAAAGTAATTGTCCAAACAACATGCATAACTCATAGAGCATAATACATCATATGTATAACATAAACCAATTCTACAAATATTATATCACACATAAACATACATTATCCATCACACATCATTTCCATCATATTCTACAATTATATATAAAATAATGGTCAAAATACAAAGTTCCATCTATATTTGGACAAGAAGCTCAAAACACCAACGAATATACATATACAAATAAACCTATATGAATGTAGTACATCATAATAATAAAATCCTAGCTACTACACCTACCTTTAAGGGAGCTAGTGATTGTGGTGGTGGCCCTATACTAGTAGATGTTGTTGACCATGATGATCCTAACCTCCCCAATATGCTGCTCTCAAAAAACCCAAATCCCTTTGACTAGTTGGTAGTACTCCTTCATATAAGGATCAATAGTATTGTACCTCTCATGCCACTCATTTCACTTCCCTCTAAGACTATAGAATATCTGACATCATGTGTGTCATGCCTTGAGCCCTCAACGCTCCATCTATCTCCTACCTCAACCTCGCTAGCTAAATATGGGTTGCATCTCACTTTGTGATAGCTCTATCTCTCTATATCATCAATTGACCCACCCTATTATATCAAACTCCATCAAGTTGTGCCTATAAAGTAACTAGTCTATCCTTATAGGAATATCTCTCTACATGTAAGAGGTCCCTCTCCACCTGTAAATTATCACCTTTGGCCCTCTCTACTTCAAAGGATTCCTAAAGACTGTCTCTCTTATATGTTCTATAATCTCACTCCTCCTATGTTACATCCCTCTCATGACAACTCTCCAAATCTGACATGACCATGCCAAGTTGTACCTCAATATCTCCCTCATTCTCCTCCTTCACATCCTTTCCTACATATCCATCATCTATTTCATCTCCTTTGTTGATATACAAAACCCAATCAGACTTGATGTTTAAACTTTCCCCAGTTTATTTGGCATGTTTTCCCCCCAAATTATTTAATGGGGGAACATTAGGGGGGTAGATCCCACGGTGGGGGTCTGAGACAACACCCCTAGTGGGGGCTATTGGGGGAAACACCCCTAAAGAAAAATTTAGCCAAGTTTATTAAAGGATTTTTTTGTATGTTGCCATTGTGATTCTAACATTAACAATTATGAAACTATCTGATAAATAAATAGTTTCTTGCAACAAACTAAAAATAGTCAATCTAGGTTTTGGATAGTTGCATTTTTTGCTTGGCACATGGAATTGGAAGGTGGTAGGGAGTGTGTTTTATTTGTTGTAGGGCATGTGAATGAAGATAGAGAAGTTGTAGTTCATTGTGTGTGATAGATCTTTGAATGCAAGTTAAGAGTTGAACACACGTAGCACTATGCATGAATTTTTTGAGTAGTGAAAATCATTTAAGTTGATTGTTGCATGTTGCAACCATTGTTGTATATTATTATAAATTATAATTGCTGGGAATAAATTAAAAATGGACTATTTTTTGTGGACATAGCCCAAGAATTGGGTGAAGGTTCCATGTAAATTTTGTTTTCTTGTTGTTTCTATTGTGTGCTCATTTCATCTACATATAATTGGTAATTGAATCCCTTTATTCCTACTTGCAACTCCTAACATCCTCTCCCCCACATCCTACTATCCTTGAGATTCCTACTTTATCCCCTCCCTATCTATGTTGTCTCCCTCTCCCTCCCCTCTCACCATCATCTCCTCTATCACCCCCACCTCCATCATCTCCTTGATCACCCCCATCACCACCATCTCCTTCATCACCTCCGCCCTCCTCCCACTACCATCTCTATGTCAAAAAATTTCAACCTCACTATCATACGATGAGACCACAATGAAACATACTCAACTATCACCCTTACATCAACCATAATCAACAATTGAATCCAATGAACTAGATTCATCCCTAATCATAATTATCTTACCCAATGTGGATCCATCAACATCCCTTAAGGCTTGGTCTTTTGGGTCACTTGAGAAAATACCACCTCCCTCCTTTGAATTTTCTATGGTAGTCCAAACTATCATAACACTCTCAATTGCATATAATGCTCAATAATATGAATAGTACAATTGATCAAAAAAATGATAACTATGTATAGATTAAATGTTGATCATCATCATCCCATGCCTCACATGCCTACCATAACTTCCATAATATTTCCTTATCAATATCATCCATCACCCACCTCCAATAGGTCATATCTCCCATCCTTGTATGATGGATAAATTTTCCATATAGATGCACATACATCTAGCCTATTGGTTATTGAATTGAAGCCACTGGTCTTAACATAACGATGTGATCCCATGCCCATATATGCAATAAATTCATGTCACACCCCAGATTCATCCCTCTCATAAATACCATCATATGTATATCCCAATATATTTGTGCTAACACACAATATCACCCACCATGTACCACCCCCTTTGTAGGATTTTGATATAGCACATGAGACCATCCAATAAAAAATGCAAAAGATTGTCGATCTAATATCAATACTCCACAAATCAAACCTACTAGATATAAAGGAAGTGCAAGTAAGGTCTCCATCCCCTTTGTTAAATCCATCTCAGTACCTCTAATTTAAGTAGATATTCCGTCATAAATTCTTGATCCAAGGGATGCATAGAATCTTCTATATGTCCTCCAATGTGATCATCATCTCTCCTATAGGAAGGTGGAAGCTACTTGTATCACTTTATCAACTTTTTCATCATTGCACAATGGGAACAAATCTCTAGTCAATACCCCACCTCTTATAATCCAACAATCACTAAAATTTCTTGATACATGTCACTCAATAATCATTCTCTCCCAAGATTACACTAGTGAAAACTGCTCTACATTCCATCCAAAATAAGTCACTTATTTTTTCATAAACCTATTTGATTCTACCCATCCCAATCCACACAAGCGATGAAAAATATGTGAATGTGCTACTTCACATAAGTGTTATTGTTCCTTCAACAAGTGCTAATCTACCCTACACAAGCATAATTCAACATAGGCACTAATCTACCTAGCATAAATGTCATTCAACACAAGCGCTAACCTACCCTACGCAAGAACTAATCTACCCTACATAAGTGCTAACTTATCTCATGCAAATCTTATTAAATGAAAGAACTATCCCTACCTTAACAAGAGTCATGTAGTGAATAGTACTTGCCTTTATAATATTTTAGATTTAATAAAAATAAATGTAATTTTTATTAATGTGAATAAAATTAAATGTTAGTTTTGCTAATTATAGTATTAACACAATCATTTATTAAAAATTACATAAATATTATATTAATCATTATAATGTAAATTGTAGAATAATGTATGCCTATAAAAGATAGTTACATGCATTTAAATATTAGTATTTATAATTATTAATCTTATCTTAATTATATTATATAAAAATAATTATATAGTAAAATTTTAAATATTAGAAAGATATAAATATCAAACAAAATAAAAATCAAATCTAGTATAATATAGTTAGAAGAAAAAAGTGATAATTTATCTTTAATTTATTACTAACCTACCTTGTTCTTCTTCCATTTTATCATTATATTCATTCTCATTTATATTATTTACACTAAAATAGGATGAAGTTTTATTATTTTTTTAGTTTTTCTTATCTATTTAATTATTATTTGAATATAAACATCTCAAAATATTATAAATATACGTAAAAATTTAAAATAATATTAAAAAATAATAAATTACTATTTATGTGCTCCACCCTTGTATATTATTATTGCATTACACATCATATTATAAAGTGTGTTCGGGTTCTTCACATCCCCAAAAAAATGGAGAATGGTTAAATGAGGCATTTAAATTTCCATGCTCTTATGTGCTTTGGTCGTTGGTACTATCGAACCTGCTCTGCATGATGTGTGATGTGGAATATTCACCATGTTTTTTTTATTGCTATTACACAAAGAGAGCTAGGATATTCTAAAGGTGTGAATGCAAATGAACCTAAATGGACCTTCCTTGGCCTATTTATAAACCTCAGGAGCCCCTTTGAGTGGGCTAGGCCCTAAATTTTCCACTGCTTCCCCCATTTCTTTTGTCACTTCCTCACTTTTCAACCTTTTTATTTCATTTCTCTTCCACTAAGGTCTTTAATTTCTCATCTTCTACACTTTTCTAACCTACATTTATTATTTTTTAGAGCTCATTTTGAAACATGTTTTTGGTTGACTTCTCAAGGGGGCATCATTCCACCACCTTTCTTTTATCATTCTTCTCAACTGATTGGGGCATTTTTTTCTTTCTTCAACACATCACTTTTGTTATTCATGGCATTATATCAAAGAGTGGAAAATTTAGACACCCCAAAATCAAACTCCATCACATAATTAATTAAATTAATAAATTCACTATTCTCTAATTTCTCATAATTAACTAAATAATGTGTTATTTAATTAATTATTATTTATCTCTATGAATTTTTTTATTTTATTTATTATGGTTCCCTCTTCTTTTAAAGGTTGATTAATTTAATTAACTTAACCTTATCCCTCACTCATTAAATATTTTAAACCTAATTAATTAATTTATCCTAATCATTAGTAACATTTTATCTAATTAAAACTTCCTCCAAATCCCCAAACTTTCCATCATGTGATAAGTTTTCCTAACCCTCTTCAATGCTCACATGTGTGTGAGATTGCACAAGTCACCATCACCTTCCACCTCATTTTTGACCAAATCTCTTATTGGTTGGCCACACATGTGTGATATCCTCTCATAAATATGTAGCCACCATACACTTTATTCTTCCATCTATGCATGTCACTCTCATTGATTTCCCCAAGCTCTTGCAATTTCTATTTTTTTTCTACTTGTCTCTTTCATGAGCCTCTCTATGTGTTCTCACACATCATGTGTGAGCACAAATAGCTCTCTTCCCCATGCCATATGTCATTGTATTAAGCATATATATTTATCACAAAGCTAAGTCTCCATATTCTCCTTCAATCCTAGCCCTTCATCTCACAATCTGTCTCAACTGTCCATTTTGGCCACCAAAACTATATTTTGTTAAATATATGTTATCCAAGTACCATCAAAATAATCCATTTTATGTCAAGATCATGTTAGATTGTTGACAAATTCACATCCATATAAGCTAAGAAATCAAGAAGAGAAAATAAAATGAAGAAGGGTAAATCCATTTTATCCCAATCCAAGGGATGAGAAGGTAAAAGGAAAAGTAAATCAATGTATTATTTTATCTTATTATTTTGTGTCTTTTGATTTTTTTTATATTATATCCTCATTCCCATTAAAAAACAAAAGCTACTCTTATTTAACAAACAATATCAATAGAGACTTGAAGGGAAATTTGTGTAGGGCTCCTTATGAAATATTATTGCTTGACTGCTACATTCTAGATATAAAATAATTGTGATCTTTTTGTTTTTTAAACTTTTCAAGACAAGGAAATGCAATGGAAATTTTCTCGTTGAACTAATATTTTTCACATATACAATTCAATTCACTTGTTGAACTAATATTTTCATCAGAACAATTCAATTCTCTAAAAAACCAAATATATTAAACCTGCAATTTGTTACCT
This sequence comes from Sequoia sempervirens, assembly GCA_007258455.2. Taxonomy (NCBI): domain Eukaryota; kingdom Viridiplantae; phylum Streptophyta; class Pinopsida; order Cupressales; family Cupressaceae; genus Sequoia; species Sequoia sempervirens. The sequence goes on from VDFB02026320.1 coordinate 172,917,947, forward strand.
ATCTATATAAATCCCATAAACCATGAGCTAGAAACTATTGTATAAAGTCAGAAATTAAAAAATATTGAACTACAAACCACTAGTTAATAACCAAAACTATTGAATACCATATTGAACACATATTTGACTACAATGATTATAAAAATCTAGAGCTAAATAGAGTAGTCTAACATATGGACATGTATGGATGTACACAATGTATGGATTATGGAAAATACAAATCTATAAACCCCCAAAAAAAATTATCTTTAATTTTAACATTTTGATATATAATATTAGAATTTTGAAACCTTTTGATGTAATTGTGAGGTCCATTTCTCTCCAATATGCACCTATTACAACCTCATAGCTAAAATTATCACAAATACAAGAAACTTGTATAACTAGTGCTCTAATACCATGTTAGAACTAGGAATTGCAATACTATTTCTTTTACAAGAGATAAAAGCATAAAAGAGGATAAAAATATAATCAAATTTAATTCATATGCATTATTTACCAAATGAGAAATTACAATAAGATACATGTTCCACATAAAGAAGGGAAAAAAATCAATCTTATGATAAGTGATAAGATGGAAAACTAATAAAATAAAAATAAATTCTTCATCAATGACTCCCTAATTAACTTATGATAATGTGAATATAATTTCACACTAATAGATAGATGGTAGTGAGTCTTGGAGATTGTCTATCAATGTCAAGATGGCTTTATTAATAAATAAGTTATTTAAAGGAAAGAAACCTACTGGTTACAAATGGGTCTTCAATAATAAATTTAATTTAGATAATAGCGATGAGAAGTACAAAGCATAACTAGTTGTAAAAGGATATTCCTAGGTTTCAAGGGGATTGACTTTGGTGCGATATTTTCTCTAATTTTTAAGATGAAATCCATTCAATTATTATTATCTATTGTAATATCTTTGATCTTTAGATTGAGTAGTTGGATGTGAAGATAACATTCTTACATGGTGTCTTGGTGGAACGAATATATATGGCATATGCCAAAGAAGTTATTTTGTAAAAGATAAAGAATTATTAAAATTTGTAGATTGAAAAATCGTCTACATGGTCTCAAATACTCATCCAAGGTGTGATACTGAAAATTTTATTCTTATATTTTGAAGTTGGGAATTGTGAGGTCTAAATCAAACCACTATGTGTATTTTACTTAGGATAGTCATAATTTCCTTGTGATCATTTTGTATCTATATGGCATGTTCTTATTTGGTAATAACAAAGGAATAATTGAGGATTTGAAGTCTCAAGTCTCACTATAATTTGATATAATCAATTTTTGGGATACTAAGTTCATATTAGTTATATAGATCAAAAGAGATTTAGGTTTAATAAAAAACTTCGGTTAGAACAAAGTATGTGAGTTCTATGTTTTAGTTTTTAACCATGGAAAATACTAGATGAATGTGTTCCTATTTTAGTGGGGATAAATTTTATCAATTAAATAGTGTCTATCTACACTTAGTGAGGTGGAGAGAATGTATAATGCTACATACAATAATGTTTTTGGTAATTTTATGTATGCTATAGTCTAAAAAAAGCTATATATTACCCAAGAAGTGGGAGCCTTTAGTCATTTAATGGCTAATCATGATTAGCCTCATTGGAAAACAATGAAGAGAGTTTTCTTATATTTTTAGGGCACTACAAAGTATTATGTTTTTTATGAAGGTGGTCCAATAAGTCACATATAACCAACCTAAGAGGTACCAAAATTCATCTATATAGCAGTGGTGGTGGTACATTGAGAGGTTTTAGAAGTGACTTACAACCAATGTAGAAGTTCTATAGGTCACCTATAATTGTCAATCAATATTTAGGGGTTTATAGACATAGACTGGGAATGGGATCTCAATAGCATGAGATCTACTAATGGATATTTTTTAAACCTATTTGGTGGTGGTATTAGTTGGATAAGAAAGTGGAAATTTGTGATTATTTTATTAAAGATAAAGGAAAAGTACATGGAAACTACTCATTCCTAAAATTAGGCCATATAGATTATTGTATTTAAATTTTGAGATAATTCATGGAGTGGTTAAAATTGGATGTGATATAGTTAAAGTTCCATTAGATTTACAAAATACACAAATTTTCGTGCATTGACTAGGAAAATATATTATAATACTATAATTTGGTTCATTAAATGGTGGAATATGTGAGGTCGATGCTTTAAAAGGTTGAAACTTTGGTGAATGTTGCATATATGTATTGATGAAGCTGGTGAGCATAAAAAAAATTAGGTAGTGTGGTGTGTCTATGTGCCTCTCATCCCTTAGGTTTTAGTTGAGTTGATAGTTATTCCCTTTTTCTCTTAAAAAAGTATATGAAAAATGGAAGAATATTGAGATAGGTGTCATACACCTTACCATCCCAATATTTGAGATTATTTTAATTATTTTGTATATATTTATTATTTTTCCCACATAGAAAAGGGTGTTTTACTTTGACCTACAAATAATTTCATGTGTAATTTAATGTATGACATGTGCATGAAATTTTAAGAGCATCTAATATCATAGAGATGTGTAAGAGCATCTTATGATTGTGTAAGATGCATAAGAGATCTTATGAGAATTATGTGACACATGTAAGAGCATGTAAGAGGGGATTTTCATTTTTGTCTTGACTTGTTGAAAAACTTATCATGTATTTCATGGCTTGGCATAGTACATCTTTGAATGTAGATAATGGATGGTCTAATGAGTTAGAATAGCTTCTAATAGTGTAAGAGAAATTTCTAAAAATATTCAATGAAGTAATTTGGGATACAATTTTGGAATGGAGGCCCTTGTTTGGGTATAATTTTTAGATAATGGGATTGGCTCGTGATCTTGGAAAATCAAAAATTTTATTATTAGGTGATTGAGATGGAGGTTTCATAGTTATACTATAAAGTATCATTATAGTACCAAAATAACTCTAGATTTGTATGTTGGTGTAATATCCTATGAAAGATTGAGACTATATTTATATTGTAACCTTATTAATTTTGTTAATAATACAATTGGTTTAATTTTTTGAGGCTAGGTTTTTCCTAGGAAAAATTTGTGTTATATTTATTTATTTTTGTAATGGCGTGAATTTGCACCCCTTGCAAATTCCCCATTTTCATACCCTTCACCTTAAAAAATGTAACTATGATGATGCAATCCTGATATCCACCACCTTTCCCTATCCACTCAACAACCTATTTGCATGTTGGTGGAGGAATTTTGTCATCGACATGTGCGTTGTGCTTCCATCCTGATAGGATCCTTGCCTCTAGAATCTATAGAGGCATTACGTTTCTCCATTGGATGTGAACCATAACACCTCCTGCCCTCTTGATCGATGCAAAATGACTCCTTTGCCTCCATTTTTCCTTCAAATTACCTATTCATTCAATTCATTCAACTTCTTCATGACTTCTACACACTTTACTAAATTCTTAATTTGCTTTACTGATCAACTTACACACTTTCAAGATTCACCACCTCCATTGTAGTTGCAAGCTACTGATATCTTGGCTGAAGTATCCACTCCATTCGTTATGACAACATTGTTGGAGAACTTGCAAGCTCATGCCTTCCTCTACTTGCCTTGAGAGCATGCGGTTGTGAAGGTGATATCCACTATTTTCATTTACTCTTGTATCATCATACTTGCATAGTAGCATATTGTATTTTGTGTATTTCTTGAAACTTCCATTTCCAATAAACTTTCTTTATCATTTCCTACATCGTTGCTATCTGGTTGTTTGTGGAGGTGGAAACAACAAAGCAGGGGACTGACTGAGGTAGTCCTCTAAAAATAGTCCAAACATTTTCCTTGGTCTTGTGTGTGTAGGTGTTTCTTGGTTTGAGCTATTCAAAGAATCAAGTTGCACGAAGTTTGATATCGCTTCCTTATCTTTCTTTGTCAAATTAAGCATATCTAGTTAAAGTATTCTTCTTGTTGTACTTCATTTTTGTACTCTCTTTACATTTTGTTATAGTATAAAATCTATCAGTCAATCTATTAGTTTCATTTTCAATTTTTTTATTTTCCTCAAAAGCTCTTTGTTTGTATGGACACCAACACCTCACTAAGACACCAACACACCGCACTAGAGTCCATGTCCTACATAGCCATCCCTAAGTAGTGAGTTGTTTGACTTGTATATTAAACTTTGGGAATCAACTCGCTTGAACGCTTGAAAAATTTAGGTTAGTAGGAAACTAGAAACTAGATTTCTCTTCCTTCTCGACCTTAACTGCTTAACCTTTTTGAATCACTTAGCAAGATTGAGTTAGATCAGGACAACCTATTCCTTAGGATCCTCTCGTGACCTATGGTCTCAGAGCAACCGATCCCCTTCCTTGTAGAGTCCCTACTAGTGTCTAGTAAACTTGGTGGTGATCACACAATTCAGAGGGGAAGACCTAGCCGGACATTCCACTTAACATTTGTAGAAAGACCTTCATTGAATTATTGACCAGGGCTAGTAGGCTTGTGATGGTACTAACATTGTATGTGCTTTCAAAGACCTAAGACTTCCTAAATAATTCTAGTAAGGATATCCCACTTGCTAGAAAATCATAAGATTGCAAACAGTAAAGAAAGTAAAGTTGTCTCTATGGCTACATGCACCTATAGTATAAGACTATAGCTAACTATTGTTCAGAAGTGAATGTTGGAAATTGACTGAGCTATTAATTAAACCTATTTTACACTCCAAAGTATCAAAAAATCTAGAAACTAGAGTATATTTGTGAAACAAAAATTATTCATGCATTCATCAATGATTGAACCACAAAGAATTTGTTTAACACAATTGCATTTATCAAGTAACAACTAAAAAAAAATGAAATAATTGAAAAGAAAGGAGTGCAAGACAATTACCTTGAGTGTCACTTGCTCAAGTAGTTGCCTCCACTAATTTAAAACTAAATCTAACTCCTTAGATCTAATACAATCATGAAAAATCAAATTCATTCATTGCATAAATCTAGAATATCGCATAAGATTATGCTCAAGGATCTTATTCATGAAATCATAATTGCAAAATAAACATAGTCTGCATAACAACTAAAAATTGAAAGAGTATCTAATAACTGCTAAAAAAATGGTTAACTAACTCTCTAATACTCATCCACTAAGTTGTACATATAGGCATGGGGGAGCTTATTCAAAACAAGACTCTAAACTAAGCCCATCAATGACCACTCCCTAAATTTCAAAGGGTGATAAAGATTTAGTTAACTCTAAATGAAAATAGAAAAAGAAGAAGATTCTAAGTTGGATTATGACTCTGTTGTAATAGACTGGAACATGGAATTCTCAAAATCAGTTATATTAGAATTCCAATTGTAGTAGGGTTCTTCCTTCTCTAGTGTCTTTATTAAATGTCTTCATGCTATAGTCACCATGTTTAGTTTATTCTAGGACATCCCCTGTTTCGTTGCCTAGGAACTCCTTTGGCTACGAGCTATAGTGCCTCCTTTAGGTGCAAGGGGTTAGTTCATAAAACATGTACACAATACTAACAACCATGACTAAGCATAGATATCCAATCACAATTCATACATATTCACACATAAATCATGCATTAACCATCACATCATAATTATATTTTCATATACTTAAACCAAGTTCAAGGTTTGCATAATAGGTATTAAAGATAGCATAATGTATGAAGATGTACATACAATAAATATTTTGGTAATGTCTATAAGCATGCATAAAAGATATAAAAACTAACTAATATCTGGACTCATCACTCTATAATTTTGTGCTATTTTCTTAACCAATTTGATTATATTTTTTATGCATTTATCTCCTCTTATATTAGTGCAAGAAGTGTTAGAAAATATCATCTTCTCTTCAACAAATAAACTGAATTGAATTGTGGGGAATGATAGTGGCTTACCATGTTCTCATCTATCATTGTTTGCGCATCATACTTGACTATCTTGTGGCACACTAATGTCTACATGTTTAGGCACTAAGAACTATGTGCACTTTGATTCAATTCTCACTAGTTCATCTTATTTTGTGGTGATCTTTTTATGTATCTTTTGTATGGCTTGAGTATATCTTCCCTCATCTTGAGAAAGAGCGTCTAATATTATATTTAAAAATATAATTTTTTTGCACCATGAGATCTATTGGTTGCTCCATGTCAAGACTTAGAAAATTATCCTTTGACTAGAGATTACCTTAATACTATTGGTTCAAGTATTTGAGATGTTGGACCTCCTTAAGAAAATGTTTTTTCTCAACCAATGATTTCAGTGTGTGTTTGATATCAATTTTGACTTAGTCTAAATACTAATTATAAATAATGTAACAAAATATTACTCCAATACTAATGATTTGAGCCAAGCATAAGAAATGCATAGAGGACAATCTATGTCTCTTCAAAGTGAGGCAAAATTATTAAAAGAAAATTACAAATTATAGAATATAAAATAGAATCTTAAAACATAAAATATGGAACATTTATTACACATTCAAATTGAAAGTGATTGGAATACAAAGCTACCCCTATTTAGTGATAGAATAGGCTAAAGCATGTATGTGTATGGTGCATAACAACATAGAGAATGAAAATATCTATTATTAGAAAATAGGGTGACATGTCCTATTTGATTTTCCTACTTTATAGCAAACACTTGAGTCATATTAATATATCTTATCAATGTTAAATGGTTGACCATATAAAGAAAATTACAAGAAAGTAGTTACGAAATAGTTTAACTTTTGCAATAGTTGATTATTTTCCTTCTTGCATGGGTGATAGTTAATCCTCCAAAATTATGCTTAGGCCTTTATCAATTAAACTTCTAGATCTCTAATCTTTAGACAAGGGTGCATACATGTGACACATGTGCAAACAAGAGAGCATGTGGAGGTTCATTATGTGGCAAGAATGGTGCCATGTGTTGTGTAAAATAATGCAAGTTTTTGCATAATAGTCTAAAGGGAAATTAGACCTTGTGTGGTGATTTCTACATGCCACCACGATATCACTAATGTTACAAATTCTTGTATAATGGTTTATCTTGGAGTTTCATGAGTACACAAGTGATGTACATTATGCATATTATTTGTGTGCTAACCTGTAAGGGTTTATACAAGGGATACATCCTACACATGACACTTTAGAGGTCCTTCATTTGTTCTCTACCTTGAGGTATGTCAATCAAGTGATGTGTCAAATGCGGATACCAAACTATGAGGGCATCAGTGTAGGGTAAACCATTTGAATGGTATGAGTCAACTTGACATGGTGTAGTGGTCTTTATATTACACAAATTACATTAACATTATATTGTGTTTAATGTCATTATGCTTGTCTATTGATATGGAGAATGTTTATAAAGGTATAAAGGTATACAAATGTGACACAAAATATTCAAAGTATAACACGAATTGTTAAGACTACCATAAATTGGTGGTAGTCTTCAAGACCCTCATTTAAATTTGGTTCACTTATCTATTTCTACTTTCCATTTTTTCATTCTCTATCACAACATCTCAAATAATCTCAAATAGATAAAATAAAAATCTTACTATACAAAAGAAAAATCTTATTCAATCTCAACATTTCTATTATGTTTATCTCAAAATACATTCCAATCTCAATTTCTTCAAAGAAATCTAGAATCAAATCCATTTATAATTTTTTACCCTATAGATCATTTTATATAGGATGTTGTTTATTTCCCTTCGATTGTCTCAACATACATTCCAATCTCGATTTCTTTGAAGAAATCTAGAATAAAAATCCATTTATAATTTTTTTACCCTAGATCATTTTATATAGCATGTTGTTTATTTCCCTTCGATAACGTACCAAAGAGACAATTAGGGAAACCCACTAACAAAATAAGACATATCAGTAGATAACTACACTCATAAGGAGTGCATATCAACTCAAAATCTACATTGGCCATTGAACATGTTACAAAGATTCAATAACATATAGAGCTTACTCTAGCGTAGTGTATTTTTTTTAAAGGTGTAACACGCACATATTATTAGGGGTAAATGCTTTTTGACCGGAGCTATGAACCGGGTACAAGAACCACAAGAAACTACCAAACCCACAAGCGCATTGGCCCAGCAAAGGCACAAAACCTACAAGCTTTTTGGCCCATCGAGGGTTTGAACCTTGGTGGTCGTCACTACAACCAAGTGACTTGACCACTGAACCATGCCCTTACCGACTACTCTAGTGTGTTGTATTATTGGTGATGTAGGTATTGATTTTTATTTTCTCTCAGAAAAAGAGAAACATAAGAGTCCCTATTCCCATTAAAAAAAAACAAAAACCACTCTGATTTAACAAACACAATCAATAGAGACTTTAAGTGAAATTTGTGCAGGGTTCTTTATGAAACATTATCAATTGCCTATTATATCATAGATACCAATAAAATACTTGTTATTTTTTGAACGTTTCAAGAGAAGGAAACACAATGGAACTTTTATTGCTGCAATAATCTTTTCCACCAATATGATTCAATTCACTTGTTGAACTAATCTTTTCATCAGAACAACTCAAATTCCCTCTAAAATCAAACATATTATACCCACAATTGATTACCTCTCTATATCTATAAATTGGTAGACTCCATGCACACTCTTGTGAAATAGTGCTTGGACCATTCATCACCCCCTTCTCTGCCAATACAAAAGAATTTTGCTGCCTCACATTGGTAGAGCCAAACCTCTCTAGTTGGTAGCCAGTGACGTCATCTCTTGTTAGTCAACTTGGTCCTTGCATCTAAAGAAAACCTTTAGGCACCCAAACAAAACAAAATTCAAGAATTAAACAATTCTGCAGGTTTTTCTCAAGTGATAAATGAGCTTTGTTGCCTGTTCCACTTGTGGAGTCGAGCTCTCTAGTAGGTTGAACAAATGGAATCCTCTTTTATTAGTCAAGTAGATCTATTACATTAGTTGAGTCTTTCATCATTTTTTTTAATGAAGGGGTAAATGTTTTTGATCTGGAGCTATAAGTCAGTGTGGACACAAATGGGAAACCTCATCTCCAATATAACCACTCAACAATACCACCCCAATGAGATTTGAACTTTGATAACAAGAAAAATAAAGTCACCTTTTAAACCATCACACCATGCCAATATGGACAGTTGAACCCTTCATTTAAAGATGACCTTCAGACATATAATAAAAAATCAAGAGTTAAACTAACTCTTGAGGTTTTTCCCAAGTGCTCTCACCAATCATTGCATTGTAATAGTAATTACATTCATACTGCTCAGCATAATGCACACTCCATGGATACCATGAGCTACTAGCTTTCATATTGATAACATTTCCATGAGTACAACAAACACTTTGGTGGGAAGGCCTAGGATACACAATTTTTTCATGGAAGGTATTACGGTGTTCCCTTTGTTGGACTAGTATAAACGACTCGAAGCTGCATGCATGTTCCATGTCATGAATGAACTGTGGAACATATTCCTCATGTGTTTCTCTCAAAATGAATACCCAAAGAGGGTTGAGAAGTTGAATCGATGTCCATGGATTTTGCATTTGCCCTTGCATTTTGATGGATAATAGACTGAGAAGAAGGGGTATGAAAATATTGAATTTCATAATGTTTTCCTCTTCTCTTGCGCTTCTTGGACTTAGTTGGCTCAGGCTTTGCAACGCTATGGGAGGAGGAAGCATCAAAGTAATTGATGAAACAGCCCACAAAAGGAGGAGAATAAGCAGGAACCATTATTCTTCTATTATTTTGGCTTCTGTTTATCCCTGCCTTTCTGCCATTATTATTCTTATTGCTTGAAAATGCACAGGAAACGGCCAAGGAGTTAACACAAGTCTAGTTTGAAGATGAAGAAGATGAAGTTGTATCCATTCTAGCGTTTAATTTGCTCAGCAAATAAATATGCAGTATTGTTTTTTTGAGGCTTTTGGCTCTAGTATATACATTTATGTTTTTTCATTATATTTTGCAGATTCAGATTTGAAAGGGTGGGTCGCCATCGCTGGTCCTGTCCCTATTCATCTCGAAATTCGTATGTTTAGAAATTGTGATTACACCTTAATTACAAGTTTAAGTTTAAACAAAATTGAAGAGTATTTAGTATTTTCTAAGGAGAGAAAAGAGTTTATATATATATAGCAATGCATATAAAATGTAAGGAAATGTTAGTAATGGAAGTAAACATAAAGACTGGTTAGAGATAATGATCAAGCCGCACTGGAGAATATTTTAAGCATGTAATTAATAATTTAATTAAAAAAATGTGTTCAAGTTCAAAGGGATTGTGTTTAAATGATAAGGTTAATGGTTTGTGTTATCTACGTCCTTTTTATATGGTCTTATATATTTATCCACCTAGGATTTTGTATTCTATCATAACTCATCTTTCTATCCTTCATGGATCTAATTAGTACTCATCTATATTAGTGAAGAGCACATGCCTAGTGATCTAATCTACCTCATACAATACCTTGTATGATGAACATAGATGATATAGTTTCACCTCCTTCACCTACTCATGGCATTGTTGCATCTCATGGCAATCTTTCTTCCACATGTCATGATGATCTTAGATCCATAAAATCATGTTTTTTAGATAGCATATCTTCTCTCATACACTAGGATTTAAACATATCGCTCAATATTCTATATCTCATGTTTAATCTATGTATACTTATCTTTCACATATCCTCCACTTACATGATGATAGTTTATGCCTTTATTATACTTCACTAGCTTCTTGTGTAGAATTATTTGATGCTTTATTGTCTTGTTCTACATCAATCATGATGATATTATAGGTATAATTGAATAACTATTTCATGATGCCTATGATGGTTCTACTAATTCATCCTTACATGTGAAATCATTCTTCCTCATTAATTATATTCATATAGATGATGTCATTTTAGGGTATGTACATAAATATTGGGAGTTAAAATGTTCCCAAACTTTTAAAGTTCTTCAAGTCATGTATATGTTATAGGAAATAAATGTTTGTGTTTTATAATGTACTTGTGTGTTATAACATGTTCACTTTTTGGTTCATATGTATTCTTTATAATATGATATGTTATAACAAGTACACTTTCTTATTTTGACCAATCAAATGCCACCTATAGACTTAGAAGTTTGATTTTACCAATCTTAAGGATTGGACATTCATTTTGGGCCAAAACTATGTTTCATAAAAGATATACAAAACAAAAAAATAAAGCATTCTCCACCAAGTTCACTTATTTTAGTATAAATTTTTAAAAAAAACCCAATATGACCTTAATCATCTTGACTTTTTGATGATGTATTTTTTTTAACTTTGAATATATTAAGGTTTTGATCTCTATTAACTTTAAGTAGTGTCCTTTCTTTATAAAAACATGTGTGTTCCTTTTTCTACTTAACTCTTTATCTAATTTTGAAAATAAATCACATTTTCACTTCCTACTTTCATTCTACACACATTGAAAATTTGAAAAAAAATTATTATAAACAAGTGGGGAAGCATGCTTAGTTTTCTACTTTTCAAGTTGTATCCACTTATAAAGTTAGTCAAAAGTATATATTCATTAAAATTTATGGAAACCATATCTAAACTAATACATTATCTTAGCTAACTTTCTACCTTACAAATTTATAAAATAATTGGCCAAAATTCAAAAAATGGGGAAATGCGTCTAATGCTATTTAATATTTTTAGAAAAAATAATTCTTAATCTCAACCATTTAAAAAAGATAGAAACTATATTATGAACACTAATATTCCCATTCTTATCAGATTAACAAATTTTGAGCATAGACATCTCAAATTACTCATCAAAGTTTAATTTTTATTTATTTCAGGAAAAAATTAGCCACTTTTGACCCCCTTTTGGCCCTCAATTATTTCACTCACCCTTATTGATTACTGAGTTTAAATATTATACATGGTAGGGATCTACAATGGTTTGATTCATCTTGCTTGCTCTAAATTTTTTTCCTAGTTTAACCAATGCCTTTATTACATGTTTTTCTAGATTTAATTCGCATGAGGATAATGTGGTCTTAGAAATGACCTCTCTTAATTTATCTTTAAATAATAATTCATCATCTATCTATGTGGCTTATGTCTCTCCTATAATTACCTTTCATTTGGCCTCTAATTCACATAGATATAATCTTGTGAGGCATACTCATCAAATTTTAGGAAGATCTAGCAAGATGTTAATTTACCACTACCTATCTTGTCTACAAATGTACATAATTCACCTCTTTCACCTCAATCTACAACTAAGAAAAAATAGTATGTAATTATTCAATAAATGGAAAGTAGTCAAGATAAATACATCTATGGTATTTAGTGTGTGTATCACCCCTTTATAGAGATATAACTAAAAAGGCCATAGAAAAAAAACAAGTTGGATCACATACTACTCCATATAGTAACGAGTTTGATGAAATATATTGACCATATAGAATATTGTGACATATCAAATTCAATGATAAAAAATTCCACCTAAGAAAATATTTAAGTATTATCTTTAAATATCATGATGGGATGTGGTTAAACAATCATTAAAAAATATTTAGTTGACAATGGATCTAGCCTTAACATACACACTAAAGATTATTCAAAACAATCAAAAGTAGACATGTCAAAGACAAATCTATCAAATCTCACTGTTATTTGAGAACATGCCTAGATCTTGTTTTGATACAATAACTCTTCCAACTGAATATTATCCACATAAGTTAGATACAACTTGTCCCATGTGATGTACAAAAATCTAAAATATAATATGCTTCTTAGAAATCCATAGTTGTATACATTATGAAAGTGACTCTCTCTACTTTGTATCAATGTATAAAATTTCAATATAAAGGAAATATTTGTTGCACACCTATATATCCTCAACCATATAAAAAATGTAAATTGATATGTATACGCATAAGGACTACCAACCTAGACTAATTAATTATGTTGTTTAATATAAATATTTCAATAATTTAATAATTGAAAGCAAAAATGTGAATAAAAAATAAGATAGTTTTCTCTATGACAAATGAATGCACTAATATAATAAGATCTAAATTTGATATGTATGAGGATCAAGAACACATAATACTAGATTAGTAATCAAATTAAAATTAGAATGATACATTGATACTATGTAGGGACAAGTCCAACTATGTAGGACTAATTTGTAACTATGTACTTATTTTACACCCACAAATTTGTATGACATATTATGTAGACTTCTATTCACTTCACCTAGTTAGCCTTGACTTCTCCATATTTTTTTATATTTGATTTATTGTTAATATTTATAAGTACCTTTGATTGGTTGTTGTTATATATTTATAAATTTATTCATATAAATGCTTGTACAAAACTATATTTATTTTAGTGCATCAATTGAAGTGTATAGATGTGAATTATATTCAAATATAGATCTCAAAATTATTGCATATCAAAATGAATGAATTAAATGTCTTTAAATACAATAATTTAACAACACCTCACACAATTTTTTGTTTACTTGTCCCTAGGTAGGAAGGGTAAAGGTGGGAATTGGTAAAATATGAATTAAGTTTTTTGAATTAGGGTGGGATGGGTTTATGATCATAGGAATAACCTTATGAATAATAACTAGACCTTGAACATGAAAGGAGCTAGATAATAGTAGATAACATGTGTATGGGAATGAGTGTGATCGTAGGCATGATAAATAATTGAATAGTGAGAATGTACATGATCATGTAAATATCTTAAAATAGACACAAAACTAAAGGGGAAATGGCATGGGTATGCACATATCACCATTAGATTTTGCCCCACTTTGAGGTGCATGACTCAAACTTTTCATGCATATAAAGTATTTAGCACTCAAAAAAATATGAAAAGTAAATATCTCAAGTTCACTCAAATAATATTCCCATGGGTCCATATAAAGTAATAGAATCTATAAGAATATAATGATGTAGGTTCACCTTTTGCACATACTCTACAAATAAGAGTTAAAGATGAATTTGTGTTAGAACATATTAGTATTTAAAACTATAAAAAAAAAATTAAAAAATGACAAGATATGCTCCCACCAAAAACTAGTTGTATCCATAGGAGACAAGGAATTGTAGGACGAGAGAAAAATAGTGATGGGACTATAAATTATCCCATCTAATAACCAAAGTAACATTATTTTACTCTCCCTAATGGGGATTTCAAAGTGGATTTAATGTTGGCTTAAATATTTATAATTTGTTTAGATTAAAATATAGGATAGATAATTATTCTAAACTAATTATAAATCTGTTATTTTTGGAAGTCATTGGATTTGAAATGTTAATATTATCTAACTATTTTTCCTTGCCAAAAGATGTAACTTTTGTATGGAGAAGATAGTTTTGGAGAATATTTCATGCTACTATAATTTGTCCAAGACCCACCTTTGGAGTTATTAGCTTTGAAGTATTTTTTATCTATAATGTTATAGGTGTGGCTTTTGACTATTGCATAGGTGGTTTTTGAATATTTGCAAGGCTATTTTCCATCATATTCAAATCCTAACTAGTAATATTCTTGGAGTGAAAAAGGTACTTTACCTAACTAGTTTCACTTAGGGAACTACTCACACCTTATTGCTTAAGATTACTTAGGTCATTTGTTTGTGTATCTCAAGTCGTATGATTAAGACACTTGTCATGATCTTAATTTATCTTATGGATTCATTTAGGGTTTTAATTTTTCCTCTATAACAAACATTGTTTTGGATCACACAATTCCATAGCCTTGTATTCATTATTTTTGTGAGAACTAGTAAATCACAAAAAAGATTGCGCAAGCACAAATCACGAATATGCACAACCAACTTATTAATAAGATGAAAGAGATGTACTTAATATAGGAGATTATTGAGCACCCAATCTCCATGAATTGAGGATAGGACTCCTCAATCAAGTAGTGGTGGTGAGTTTCACATGCCATGGATTGAGGAGAGGACTCATCATCCTATAGTGGTGGCAAGTTGTTCTCCTCTATGCAAGGGAGAGGTGTCGAGAGGGATTGGACACCTCTCAAGTCACCTCAACAACCTTGACACCTTATGCGGAATGAGTCAAGGGTCAAATCCAACACCTAACTAGGCTTAAGTTAACCTAACTAGAGTAGAATACACTAGCAATTTTCTAAACATATAATAGTTCTTTTATTGCATCTCTCTCTTTCTCTCTCTCATGTGGAAGGTTTTTGGTCTTGCTAGTTAGATTATTTCTCCTACAAGTTATTTCATTTCTACTACATGGTACCAGATCTTTGAATTAGCAAACCCCTTCTTATTTTTTGAGGGTTTTGGCTATGGAATTTTACAAGGTATCTCTTGGATCAAAACAAACCCCATAATTTTTCTTAGAAGGTCCAAAAACCTCTATTTTTATATACAACATAATAGGGTTTGGTGACAAAAGAAAAATTATTTTTGGGGCGAATCAACTAACTTGCCATTGTACTAGTCCATTCAATTATATGGATACATATTATGATATGCATGACATTAATATAGCTTCACATTAATATAGCTTCACATGCCATGGATACATATTATGATATGCATGAAATTAATATAGCATAGATGATATATTTTTACCTCCTTCATATACTCGTGACATTGTTGCATCTCATGACAATCTTTCTTCCACACGTTATGATGACCTTAGATCCATAAAATCATATTTTCTAGATAACATATCTCCTCTCATATATTAAGGTATGAAACAAAATGCTCAATATTTTTTATCTCATGTATAATCTATGTATACCTATCTTTCACATATCCTACACTTACATGATGATAGCTTATTCCTTGATGATACTTCACTAGCTTCTCATGTAGACTTATTTAATGCTTCATTGTATTTTTCTACATCAAGCGTGATGATATTATAGGTCTAATTGAATAACTATTTCATGATGCTTGTGATGACTCTACTAATGCACCCTTACATGTGAAATCATTCTTCCTCATTAATTATATTCATATAGATGATGACGTTTTAGGGTATGTGCATTCCTATCAAATTCCACCTATAGGCTTAGAACAAGTTTGAATTCACCAATCTTAAGAATTGGACATTCATTTTCTACCAAAACTATGTTTATAAAAGGCATACAAAAGCGAAAAAAATAAAATAAAGCATGCTCTCTATTAGATTCATTTATTTGAGTATAAAATTTAAAAGAAATCTAATATGACCTCAAACATCTTGGCTTTTTAACCATGCATTTTTAACTTTGAATATATTAAGGTTTTGATCTCTATTTGATTTTAGTAGTGTCATTTCTTTGTAAAAACGTGTGTTCCTTTTTCTACTTAAATTTTTATCCAATTTTGAAAATAATTCACATTTTCACTTCCTATTTTTCTTTCTACATGCATTGAAAATTTGATTTTTTTTTCTTAAAATCAAGTGGGGAAGCATGCTTAGTTTTCAATTTTTCAATTTTTATCCACTTATAAAATTAGTTAAAAGTAATATATTCATTAAAAATTATGGAAAATATACCTAAACTAATAAATTATCTTAGCTAACTTTCTACCAAAAGCATTTATAAAATAATTAGCCAAAATTCAAAAAAAGAGGGGGAATACATCTAATGCTCTTTTATACTTTTAGAAAAAAATAATTCCTAATCTCAACCATTTAATTATTTTTTAGAAATTATATTATGAACACTAATATTCTTATTCTTATCATATTATCAAATTTTGAGCATAGACATCTCAAATTACTCATCAAAGTTTAATTTTTATTTATTTTAAGAAAAAATTAGCCACTTTTGACCCCCTTTTTGCCCCCAATTCTTTCACTTACCCTTTATTTATTAGCAAGTATAAATATTATACATGGTAAAGATCTATAATGATTTGATTCATCTTACTTGCTCTACACTTTTTTTCTTAGTTTAACCAATGCATTTATTGCATGTTTTTCTAGATCTAATTCACATGAGGATAATGTGGACTTAGAGATGGTCTCTCTTAATTTATCTCTCAATATTCATTCATCATCTATTAATATGGCTTATGTATCTCCTATACTTACCTTTCATATGGCCCCTAATTCACATAGATATAATCTTATGAGGCATACTCATCAAATTTTTAGGAAGATCTAGCAAGATGTTAATTTACCACTACCTACCTTGTCTATAAATGCACTTAATTCACCTCTTTCACCTCAATATCCAACCAAGAAAAAGAATATTATGTTTTTCAACAAATGGAAAGTAGTCATGATAAAATATTTATCTATGGTATTTAGTATGCACATCACCCCTTTATATGGGTATAGCTAAAAATGACATGAAAAAATCAACTTGGATCACATAATACTCTATAATTATTAACAAATTTGATGGAATCTATTGACCATATATAATATCATGATATATAAAATTCAATGATAAATAAATTCCACTGAAAAAAATATTTAAGAATGTATTGCCTTTAAATATCATGATTAGATGTGGTTAAGCAATCTTCAAAAAATATTTAGATAAAATTTGATCTAGCCTTAACATCTACACTAAAGATTATAATTTAGAAAAATTAGAAGTAAACATGTCAAATACAAAACCATCAAATCTCACCATTAGAGTTTTGAGAATATGCCTAAATATTTTTTTGATACAATAATTCTTCCAAACCAATATTATCCACATAAGTTAGATACATTGTCCCATGTGATGTTCAAAAACTAAAATATAATACCCTTCTCAAGAATCCATGGTTGTACATACATTATGAAAGTGATTATCTCTAATTTGTATCCATGTGTAAAATTTTGATATAAAGGAAAGATTTGTTGCACACCTATATATCCCAAACCATACAACAAATGTAAATCAGTGGACACATCTAACAACTCCATTATAGAAAAATCCTTTAGCACATGAATATATTACTTTCCATGGAGACAATTGAACCTTCTTAGATGTTACATCTTGTGGCATGTGATTGAGTATTGTGTTGATATTAAGACTTATGGTATCCATTTTTATACAATAATTCTTCTATTTGTGTAAAAACATCTTAGGTAATATAATGATTTCAAGGATATGTGTATGTGTCAAATTAATCCTTAGAGTGATGCATAATTTTCATCATTATCACCTCCTCCTAAGTCATTCTTCAAAAAAAAATATGATCCTAGGTAAAATTTTATGAAAAGGATTGGATATGTTGAATGCACATGATAATTGGGAAGGGCTGAATTTGTTGTACATTAAAACCTCAAAATCCTGGTTAACATTTAGATCTTCTTTAGTCCATAAGTCCTTAATAGCCATTAAACCCTTATCATGCATCAGCAGAATGTAAACATGAGAAGAAATAATGCAAACACATCCAAACACATAAGAACACCAAATTTAAGTGGAAAACCCAAGAAGGGAAAAACCATGGTGAGGAATAGCTCACAATATGAAGTAATTGCAACATCAAATAAAATAGGCTCACTACCAGAGGGCTCACTACCCAAAGAGAAAAGAAGGGATCACTACCAATGGCTCACTACCAAATTAGAAAGAAGAAGAAAGAATATTTTTACAATGAGAAATCCATCTCAGAGACATAGAAAAGTTCCACCAAGTTACTTCACCAAAACATTCACACTCTCTTTGTAGAATGTAGACACCTTCTTCTCACTGGTTCTAGTAGTCTGAGGCATTAAAGCTCACACTATATTTCACAATTTCACACTTTACATCTCAACACTTTGCATGACACACTTCACTCATGTTTCCTCAATCAAATCATCACACATATATACCATCTTCAACCTTGAAAGAAAACTACAAGGTCGGCTATACACCTCAAATGTGCAAATTCAAATTAGGTTGCACTAAAATATTTCTACGGTGGAAAGGAATGAAGATGGACCACAACACATCTTAACTCAAACCCAAATACACACATGCATGCCATTCCATGCTTTCACAAACACCGAAACACAACTAAAATTAGTGTAAACACCTAAGGTCGGTCAAACCTGTGTTAACACCATTAAAAAATTAATTGCACACTTCCTTTGATCCAAAGACAACTCACGGACCACACACATCACTTTAACACAATATAGAATATTCCATAAACACCCTAAAATCCAACAAATCCTTCATAACATCATACACCAAAAGAACATATTCATTTTGTGCAACCAACTAACCTTCCACACACTGCAACACCTAAATCCAACCTTACGAAGCACCAAAACATAAAAAAACTCAAGCTAAATATAGATACTAATGCAGTGAAAGGGAGGTCATTGACCTAATCAACACCTTTTGTGATGTTTCAACCACTTTTTCAATCTTCAAAACCCTCTCTAGGGTTAACTCCTTTACAACTACCCTACTAGTAGGTGTCCAAACCTCTCTTTTCGGTCTTAACTCACAACCTCTTTTCTATACCCACAATCTTTACACCTTTTTGAGCACCCATTATGCCCATTCAAATCATATCATGAAATCAACATAGGTATCTTTGGACCAACTCCACTTAAACAAACTTTTTATGCTAAAAAGGGCTCCAATTAACCCACTTGTACAAAGGAACTCACCTTCAAACTTGTTGCCAACCCAAAATCTCACTAGACAGACCTCAAACTACCTTAAAAACCTCAAATTATTCAACCACTAATCCAAAACTTTCCTTCTCATAACATAAAACCCCCTTTCTTCACACAAGAGACAAGGGTTTATTGAAAACCCACCTCCAGGCCACATGTGACCTTAACACCACCTCAAACACTCTTGTTTCAGTCTACACAAGCTTAATAATCCTTCATATTTTGCTTCCACCAAGCTTTACTCACTTTTCCACTCAAAAACACTCTTTTCTCAACTAAGGCTTCTTGCCCAAACTTGAAAATGACCTCCCATGCCCTTTCAATGCTTCAAATTCATCAAAATCCACTAGACCTCACTGAAACTAACATGTTTTAGCCTTCTTCAAACCAATTTATTCTATCAACCTCTTCAAGCTATGCCTTTTAGGCCTAAACTCATGTAATTTCCACTAGGGCAACGTGCAAGACATCCTCAAATGTCTTTTCCAATGTTAAAACCTTTCTCCTACACCTAATCCTACCCCAACCAGGCCCATTCCACTGAGTTACAATATGTATAAAAGGTGGAATGACCTTTTATTGCATACTAGCTCTCAAACCCTCAAATGCACTCATTATCATGCAACTTCAGGAAAATGGATTAAATCTATCTTCAAACTCAATGTCAAAACCTCATACTAGATGTAATGTAAAGCTTAGTCTTGCCTCCATTAAATACACGGGTTTGAGTTGATTTTCTCCTACTCTGAGGAACCATACGGATATGAGAAAACTTGGAATTTTTTGTAAAACTTAGAAAACAACAATATTAACACCTTTATTGATCTTGTTTCAAATTTACAAAATCTCTCCCTATCCCAAGCGTTCACAAGACCTTATTAAAGGTAATACAAACTTTTCCCATGGACTTCCACCTTGATTTCCATGCACAAATCCGTCATGATTCTTAAACTTCCACTACTAACCAACTTGAATGTTGGCATTCCAACAGTTACAAATCTTGCACTTTTACCATTTTTGACATGACAACTTTTTTTACATTTTAGCAACATTTACGTAATGACCCCAAACTAACTCAAAAGACTAAAACAACATTAAAAAATTTCCTAACATGGCCTTATTTGACAAAAACTAGAATCAATACTCAAAATGGAGGAACATGGTGCTCTGCACCATTCACCTGACCATGAGATCTTTCCAAGTCGCTTAGAAGTCTTCAACTCTTTGACCTGCAAAAATACTTTGATTTTTGTGATGGTGTAGACGTCAGGTCTCAAGTGGGGAATTTTTGGTATGTGGTGACTTATCATGTATCTTTGTATAGCCATGGTATCTTGTACACCTTGGCCCCCATCCCTGTAGCCGAGTGCAGGGTTGGAGCCAAGCCAGAGCAGGGGTTAGGGGTAGTAGCCCACTTGAGAGGTGGGGAGTTTGGGGTGGCAGCCCACGAAGCATGTGAGGGTTGGTAGCGACCATGGAAATTTTGCCATTTTTTTCTTGTTGTGACCAAAAAGGAGAAAATCTCAAAAAGAAAGCGACTTTAAACCTAATTAAGAGCTTCTAAAAGCTTGTTAAAATATAGGTTGGGATGGGGAATTCTGATTATTAGGAAAAAGCGATTATTAGCAAGATTGTAATAGGTTTTACCTTTGGATAATAAAAGTATGGGATGGCCTACTTGAGTTTGGTGGATGTGAAAATGGGAACCGGTGAACCACGACTAAATTCTTTGTGTTATGATTTATTACATTGTATATTTTAGTTTCTCTGTTTATTATTTAAATCGCATTTTAATTGTTAGATATCTTGTCTAACTAAGTTTAAGTGCTCCCCTCGCACCCAGTATTCTATGCTCTGCTTCTTGAAACAACTCCACTTGATCTTCATCTTCACCTTTGGCTTCAACTTTTCCATGCAAAGTAGCCCTCTTCTTGCCTTGTCATTTTGAATTTGCACCTTCATGCTCTGATGCATCACCATCTACTTCATCTATCTACTTCCACTTTTTCCTTCTACTTCATCCATTTCAAAGTAGCTCTCACTTTGTCTTTATTCTTTCATCTTGACCTTTCGTTTGATTCCCATCAAAGTTGTTATCAAAACAAGGAATTGATAAAGGGTTTCCTTAACTCTTTTCCTCTTACCCTTTCTCTTAGAAAATCTTGATGATACACATGTCCTTACACTTGAAAACAAACCTTGATCAACTATTTCATGAACTCTTTTTTTCATAATATCTGCTGCACACTTGAATCCACCACATTGGCTTTGCCAAACATTCACTTTCACCTCACTCTTTGTCTTCACAACCACCTTTAGGTTCTCCATTATTGGAACCCTTATACAATTAGGTTTAATAACCTCTGTCATTGCAGAATAAGACTACCTACCAACCTCTCTTGACATCAAAGAACAAC
Organism: Sequoia sempervirens; assembly: GCA_007258455.2. Taxonomy (NCBI): domain Eukaryota; kingdom Viridiplantae; phylum Streptophyta; class Pinopsida; order Cupressales; family Cupressaceae; genus Sequoia; species Sequoia sempervirens. Next base: position 172,939,972 of record VDFB02026320.1, read on the forward strand.
TCACTACCCTTACCACAACACCATCACTCTTCTCTACTTCATTTGGAGTCTTCACAAACAGTCTTTCTTTGGCCTTCTCTTGGCCTATCACATCCTTGGTATCTTCCAACTTTGAGGCCCTCTTCAAACACTTTGTTCTAACCTCTTCACCACTTGGGGTGACTAGAACTTTCCTCTCAACTCTTTGTGTGTGCTCAAATCTAGATACACTTCCTTGCATCTTACCTTGCATCTCTTTACCTTGACTGTCCACTCTTTGTCTTTGATAGTCTGCCTCACGGACCTCTATCCTACTAGGTTTATGTACCTTCATGCTAACAAACTCTTACTGTCCACCATCCTCTTTGGACACCATGTTCTCAACTTTCTTCTCTTCAACCTCAACCATTTTAAACTCTTTCACTTTCCATTTACCTTGGCTCTTTGTGTCGTTTCCTCTCATGTCTTCTATCAGATTTTCTGCCCCTATTATCATTGTCTTCAAACTTATAGAGCTCTGCCTTGGTAGTGCTTTACTTCACATTGTCTTCTTTTCCTCAATCCATCTTTACCTATTACCTTTTTTCTTCAATCTCTTTGCCCCCTAAGACCTCTTTTGCTATTAGGTCTACCATCCTTTTCACTATCAGCCACTTCACTTCCTTCCATCATCTTGTCCAATCAATGGACAAAATCCTATCCACTACACTGACCTTACTAGGCCAATCTTACCTTTCCTTAAGGCAGCTCACTTTCACTCACCTCATCTTTTCTTCTTCGGGTCTCCACCCCCAAGGATCTCTATCCCACAAACCTACGTATCATCAGTTTACTCACCTCTGTCCCACATCAATGGAAGAATTGTTTCTTGTATAATATCATCACTTGATTTCCTATCTTATCTTTGCACCTTTAGAGAATTCATTCTTGATCTCTTTTTGTCTCAAATTTCACCACCAGCTCTTCCTCTTTCCTTTCTATCATTGTATCATTCTTCAATCATGTTGTTGTGGTATCTTCAAGCCATGAAGTGGCTGCACATTCTTCAAGTCTGTCTTCCTCACACCTTAAAAAGTCTTTTCTTCCCAACATAATCACTCTTGCTACCTTGTTCTATCGCTTATCCTCTTCCACCAATGGAATCAATGTAAAAGAAACCCCATCCTTCTCAATATGATAAGTGTTATGCCTACCATTATACAAGGCAGATCTCTCAAATTTTGATGGTCTCTCTAATATCAAGTGGCATACACTCATAGGTACCACATCACATAATATTCTATCCATATAAACACCTATACTAAACTCAACCCAAGATTGCTCCTTAACCAAAAGAGAATGTTCATCATTCAACCAAGAAATATTATAGGGTGTTTCATGAGGTATCCTTGCTAAATTCAATTTATCAACTATTTCTTGTGACACTATGTTATCTAAGCTACCAAAATCTACCATTACAGTACATACCTTTCCATTACACTTGCAGGAGGTTTTGAAAAGTTTTTTTTCTTTGTAGCATCTCCTTCCCTTCAATCAATTCTCTAACCAAGGCATTCATTTTTTCCTTTCTCCAATACAACTCTTCCTTCCTTAGATTAGAACTGTGCTCTGATACCAACTGATGTAGTGATAGGGAGGTCATTGACCTAATCAACACCTTTTTTGATGTTTCAACCACTTGTGTAATCTTCAAAACCCTCTCTAGGGTTAACTCCTTTACAACTACCCTGCTTGCCCAGTAGGTGTCTAGACCTCTCTTTTCAGTCTTAACTCATAATCTCTTTAATATAACCACACTCTCTACACCTTTTTGAACAACCATTATTCCCATTCAAATCATATCATAAAATCACCATAGGTCTCTTTGGACCAACTCCACTTAAACTGACTTTTTACGTTGAAAAGGGCTCCAATTAGCCCACTTGTACAAAGGAACTCACCTCCAAACTTTCTGCCAACCCAAAATATCACTAGAAAGACCTCAAACTACCTTCAAAACCTCAAATTCTTCAACCATTGATCCAAAACTCACCTTCTATAACCCCATAACATAAAACCATCCTTTTTCACACAATAGACAAGGGTTTATTGAAAGCCCACCTCCAAGCCACATGTGATGTTAACACCACCTCAAACACTCTTGTTTCAGTCTACACAAGCTTAATAATCCTTCATATTTTTCTACCCCCAAGATTTACTCACTTTTGCACTCTAAAACCTCACTTTTCCACTCAATAAAACTCTTTTCCCAACTAGGGCTTCTTGCCCAAACTTGCAAATGACCTCCCCTTACCTTGCAATGCTTCAAACTCATCAAAATACACCATATCTCACTGAACCTAACATGTCCTAGCCTTCTTCAAACCAATTTCTTCTATCAGCCTGTTCAAGCTATGCCTTTTAGGCCTAAACTCATGTAATTCCCACTGGGGTAGCATGCAAAACCTCCTCAAATGTCTTTTCCAATGTTAAAAACTTTCTCATACACTTGATCCTACCCAAATCAGGCCCATTCCACTAAGTTATAGTATGTATAGAAGGTGGAATGGCCTTTTATTGCATACTAGCTCTCAAACCCTCAAATACACTCCTAAATGGGCAACTTCAAAGAATGGATTAAATCTCTCTTCAAAATCAATGTCAAAACCTCAAACCAAATTCAATTTAAAGCTAAGTCTTTCCTCAACCAAATCTACAAGGTTTTAGGTTGATTTTCTCATGTACAAAACTGTACAAACCTGAGAAAACTCAGAATTTCTATAGAAACATAGAAAAACAACAATATCAGGACCCTTATTGATTTTGTTTCAAATTTACAAAGTCTCTCCCTATCCCAAGTGTTCACAAGACCCTCTTAAAGGAAATGCAAACTTGTCCCATGGACTTCCACCTTGATTTCCATGCACAAATCCATCATGAATCTTAAACTTCCACTACTAACCAACTTAATTATTGGCATTCCAACAGTTACAAATCTTGCACTTTTACAATTTTTGACATGACAATTTTTTTTGCAATTTAGCAACATTTACGTAATGACCCCACACTAACTCAAAAGACTACAACAACATTACAAAATGGCCTAACATGGCTTTATTTGACAACATCTTGACTCATTCAACCTAACTAGACTCAATTCACAAAATGGAGGAACATAGTGCTCTGCACTAGATACTAACAATATAAGCACACTTCTAGATCTGCAAGACTAGAAACCAAATTGCAGAGAAATGTAGAGAAAAACCATTTCTCTTAGATAACACTACTTACATAGTTCACACAATGGTAAACACAACTTTCTTTGCACAATGATCCAAAACAAGAAACTATGGATATAACAGCTCTAAAAACCTCTAAGAAATATATATAAACCACACAAGTGGATCTTCATCCATGAATAAATGTGGAGGAAAACATTGAACACCATTCTGTCACACTGAACACTCTTCACCATTCTGTCACACTGAACACTCTTCACCAAGCACCACAAACTCAAAATAAACATCTGGAACACCTTCTCAACAACTCAGCCACCAAGAGGTTGAACATCACCAACACCTTCTCATCAAAGCAACACTAGAGGTTTACATTAGTGATACTACTAATGACAACATAATGAAACCAATCAAAGCATATCCATAAGTTGACATCAATGCAACAAAAGGGTCTATTAGCATTAATGACAACAGAAACTTCCAACAATCTCCACCTTTTTCATTGATGGAAACACATGGAAAAATCGTCAACAAAAACATCTTTGATCACCAACTCATATATTGTACCATAGTGCATACTGCTCCCCCTTACACAAGCATATACTTTTCAAAACTTTCTCTTTCATAGGACTTCTCTTCCCCTTACTTCATATGGTTTTTCAGTTAACTCTCTCTCCCCCTTTGACATCAATGGAAAAGTGAAACATCCCCTTTGACATCAATCACATATACTTTCTCTCCCTCAAAGGAAACACCTGTAAGGAACAACAACTGTTCTACAATCTCAGCATTCACTTCCTTTGAAAAGGCTTCAAAAGATAGCACCACAACATAATGAAAACACTTACACCCCCTAACTGCAACAACCAACAATGCTACTACCTACTCCCCCTGAGAGGTAGCTACCAACATCAGTCAGATAGACCAAGTAATGAATTTTGAGATCCACTAGACTAATGCATATCCTTATGCATCTAGTTGAAAGGAGGGGAAATAACCCCCAACTTCTTCTAGAGAAACTCAAAATTATTCTTAGGAAGAGCCTTTGTGAAGATATTTGCAACTTGATCCTTAGTAGGCACATACTCCAACTTCACCTCATTCTCTGCAACGTTCTCTCTTAAAAAGTGATATCAAATTGAAATATGATTTTTCCTTGAGTGTATTACTACATTCTTTGAAATATTAATAGCAATTGTATCATCACAAAAGATAGAAATAGGTTCATCATAATATACCACTTTGGTATCCTTCAAAGTTTTCTTCATCCAAAACATGATGTTGCAGCAATGTATTGTACCTTTGTAGAAGCTAATGACATTGAATCATGCTTCTTTCTTAGCCAAGACACCAACCTGCTTCTAAGAAATAAAGCACCACCACTTGTACTCTTTATGTGATCCTCACAACCTGCCCAATCTACATCTGTGTAAGCACTTAGAGAGAAATCAATATCCTTTGGATACCACAAGCCATATTCTATAGTGCCTTTCAACTATCTGAATATCCTCTTCACTACTACCACATGTGACTCTCTAGGATCTTCTTGAAATCTAGCCATAAGAAAAATTGCAAGCATGATATCTAGTCAAGTATCAATTAGATATAGAATTCCTCCAATCATTGATCTATAATTGCTCTTATCATCCTTAGACGATTTATCATTCTTACTTAATTTGACCCCACTAACAATAGGAGTACATACTAGTTTAAATTCTTCCATCCCAAACTTTTCTAGCATTTCCTTAACATATTTTGACTGTGATATGAATATTCCTTTCTTTGTCTAGTTGATTTGAAGTCTAAGGAAGAAATTCAACTCCCCAAACATAGAGATCTCAAACTCTTTATCCATCTCTTCTAAAAATCTCTTGCACATACTTCCATTTCCTCCAAAGATTATATATTAACATACACAACCATAATCAAGATTTTATCTTTTTCAACTTTGAAATAAAGATTATTATTTGTGGTACCTTTATTGAATCCTTG
>VDFB02026320.1:172945257-172977008 GCA_007258455.2 Sequoia sempervirens
TTTCTCTGACGACTGTACCGTCGACGTCCGTACGGATGAATAGGGGAAGTATTTTTTTTTTCTGTAACCAAAATAGGGCATGTTATATGTCAATTTTTCTCTCTCGGCCAACCTGAATCCAACCATGAGGTCCTTTTTGTCCTAGGAGGTCATCTGTGAAATTTCACCCCCAAAAAACCCTCATTTAAATGCATGACCAAGAAACCCTAATTTTGCCAAAATTTTCTCACCCCAAATCTGCAAACAACCCATCATAACAGCAAACTTTTCTCACCCCAAATCTGCAAACAACCCATCATAACAGCAAACCCAAAACCCCCAGATCTGCAATAAAACACCTACAAAACCCTATATCTTGCCATTGTCTTTCATTCTCTCATGCAACCTAGGGTTATCCAATCCAATAACCAAAGCTCTGATACCACTTGTAAGGAAACTATGTAGCCATGTAATGACAATTTCCACATAACCCAAATCTAAAACATGCAAGTGAAATACTCAACATCAACATGCAAGAGAATAGACAACATACCCATCAAAGATGACACAAGATATACCCTGGGAAAACCCTCAAGAGGGAAAAACCCAACATCCAAAAGCATCCACACTCCATGTATTATTCAGCAATGAAAACCCATTACAATACATCTGCAGAGACTCCATGAACACTTCTGAAGTACAAGCTATCCATGCATTCCATGTGACCAAGCATGAATCCACACATCCCATGCCATGCTTCAAACCCTCACACATGCACAAGCTCAACCCTGACCAACTTTTTGATCCAACCCTAAACAACTACCCATGTGGTTGCTTTTATAGAAACAAGCTCCCACAAAACCACCAAGTGGTATTACATAAACCATGTGCCCAAAACCATACAACATCATGTGACCCCACATTTAATATTGGGTACTTTATTATTTTATTATTCCCCCAATATTAAATAATTACATTTTACAATTATGTCCCAATGTTACATACAACAAAGTGGCCCCAACATTATAACTCCTTGTGATGCACGTTCACCTAGAAAAACCCCTAGGTGCACCACACACATAATAAATAAATAAAATATTACAAACATTATGCAAGGTGTACAACACCCACTTCTAACAAAGGTCTCCGAAAATAGTGTCGACTCCATTCAATTCTAGGTATTAAAGGTCCTCCCCACGAGGACTTTTGAATTTCATTTTGGTGGGAATTTAATAATGTTTGTTTCTAGATCTGGTGTTGGCTTGAATTATTTGAATTTTGAAGTTAATCTCTTGATTTAGTATAAATATGGGGTTAATTCACATAGTTCCATCCTAGAATTTCATAAGCAATCAAGAGCACTTATACAAGATTTTACAAGAGAAATTCAAAGGCATTTCAAGGAAAATTATCAAGGCTTTATTGCAGTAATTTAAGATCATTTCATCATGACAAGGGTTTAGTGCATTCCTACATGTTGTTGAGCTAAGATAGTGGATGTAGCATTGAAGACCTATTTGCAAGAATTTTTATACATCTTATTCAAGGATAAAGATCTACATTCTTCATGGCCACTACATGTTAGATTGCATATTTATCTTCCAAGGCAACTTCAAGGTATCAACATTACATCATTTCATGTTCATGCTTCAATTTCATTAATTTCATCTTTTGGTTTAATTACCTGCAAGGGGTTTGAGTTAGGAAAAACCCTATTCACTAAAACTCAACAAGTTTTTCTTCCCTTGAGTGTATGTTTGCAGATTTATAGGTTGAAGATCAAGTGGAGAAGAATTTTGGAGAAAAATTGTCAAGTTTTTTAAGTTGCAAGATTGATCTTTATAGTGCAAGAATGAAGAATTGAAGCTATATAATTTATTATGGGTTTCCAAGAGCTAACAATTAGGAATCTAAGAGTATATATCAAGGAAAATAACCTTGATCTTAGTTTCATAAACTCTAATAGGGATCCATTCACCACTAAAGGAGAATGAGTCCTTTGTGCCCTAAAAATAGGCTTCTTGCAACAAGGTACACACCATTTTAAGATCTAAAAACTCCCCTCATAGTTGCCATAAAAGTTAGGTTCAGTTTCTGATCATTATTTACATCTTTTGGCCCTCATAATTGCATTAATTGTAGTAATTAGTGTGGGGAAACTTAGTGGTTCATTATCTTTATTCATTTCATTTTGATGAACCATATTTTTCAACCTTATCATTAATGGTGAACCTGACTCATTGAATATTACATTTTTTTTATTTTGAAGTCTTTCATTGCATCCTACATTAGATATTGCACTCATTTGCATTAGATTAAGATATCATTTAGGGTTTCTTGCATTGCATTCAAGATGGCATCTCATTTAGGGTTTAGATTTGCATTATTTTGCATCTGAATCCTAAATCTGAAAAATACAAAAACAAATTGGTCATTGTGCATATCATTTAGATCTCATTTATTTGCATTTGAAAATCAAAACAAAATTGCATTTCAACATAGGTCCTTGCAGTCATCTTTTCATTTCATTTTCACATTGCATTTTTAAAAAACTTGAAACTAAAACTTACTGCCTCAAACTTGGATCTAAAAGACATTACTGAAAGCTTGCAAATCATTCAAAAAATAGTTTTAAAATACCTAACCAAGACCCATTCACCTTTATTGGCGAATCAGTCACTAAACGGGTCTAACCTAAAACTTCTGGAATTTGAAAAGGCATTAAAAATCACTATAAAATCAACATAAACATCTCATAAAAACTTAACCAGGACCCATTCGCCCTTACTGGCGAATGAGTCCCTGTTAGCTACTGATTTGCATTTTCTAGGAATTAAATTTTCAATTTTAGGCTTTACTTTCTTGTTTCATTTTCCTGATTTGTTCTATCATCAAATTCATTGCATTTAGCTTAAATTACTTCATTTCAGTGCATTGTTAAAATTCAAAATTGCATTTAAATATTTCATTTTTAGTTATTGCATTGTGTAATCAACAAATTACCATGTTTAGATCTGAAATTTTGAAAATGGATAATTTTTTAAGTAATGTGTGGAAATCCTTGTTCTCTTTGGTTGATTTTTCAAGTTGTGTTTTTGGAAATGACCTTAATGAAATTGAAATTACTCATGCTCACACCACTCCTAATACATGTCCTCCTCATGATGTTGAATCATTGGAGAAGATGATGCCAACATGAATGAATTCATAAATGACTACCTTAACAACCTTAAGACTAATGCATCCTTTTACCCTTCACTGAAACAACCAACACCCCCTACCATTCCATCACTTGAGATGTTTGGTCTTTTTCATCCTAAAGTTGAAACACAAGTTGAGCCTAAGTTCCCTACAATAAGTAAACCTAGTTCCTCTTGTCAAGCAAACATCCAACCATCCTATGTTAACAAAGTAACTAACACATCAATTAACATTGAGGAGACATATGGAAAAGGATTCATGATCTTAAGTAAACAAGGATGTGACATAACAAGTGAACATGAAATCCATCAAATTTCTTAGAACAAATACCAAATGAAGATGCTAAAGGGTTAGGATATCAAGATCCTCCTCCTGACATAAGTGTTCTCCTTCCTAAAGAACAAACAATGCTTCATAACGATGGTAGGATTGTCTTATATCCTCCTCCTGACATAAGTGCTCTCCTTCCTAAATAGCAACCAATATCTCCTAATGATAATGGTAAAGAAGACAAGGTCATCTCGGGTCCTCCTGCCCTATATCCACCTAGAGAAATTGGTGAACCTAGCAAGCGTAGAAGGCCTTACAAACTAAATAAACTTCAATTCCCTTATCCACCAACTAATATTGAAAGAAATTTATGAATACTTCTACACCATGGACTTATAACATAACCCCCTATGCGAGAAACACCAAAACTATATCCTAAAGATGCAAATCTTCCACATTGTTGATACTATAGAACTCTTGGACATAGTACGAATGATTGTCAATCCTTACAATGCATATTTAAACAACTTGAAATCATAGAAATAGTACCTTAAAGCACATATTTCATTCCTTTCTATGTAATAGTTGTAGGATCTCAAACATTCTCACTATTACATGTTTTACACTTATTGCAAATCATTATCTTTGATGCAAGGAGCTTATTCTCATCACCTATCTTGGCTCATTCTTTCCTTGCACTAAGTGAGGGAAATGATTTGATAGCCTTCCCCCTAGTTCGAAAATTGCTCTTGTCCCTTTAGCTAGTTGTCCTACTTCCATTTATATTGATTGAGATTGGGATGCAGATGGCCTGCTTTAGGTTGACTCACATGCACCTAACTAGTCTTTTGTATTTTCATGTTTTCTTTATGTGATTGGATGTGCGTAATGTGATCTCTCGTGTTGTTTTGTTTGATGTATCTCTCTTTTTGTGCATTCCTCTATACGTACCTTTCATTATTATATATGTTGTAATCATTTTATTTGTCTTATGTTTTCCTTTTGGGGATGATGCAAAGCGTCGAGAGATTTATGTCTCTTCCATGTTGACCCAAAATATTTTCTTCTTTTTTTTCATTTGTCTTGTGTTTTCCTTTTGTGGATGACGCAAGGCATTGAGACATTCAAGTCTCTTCCATGTTGACCCGTAAGGATTTTATTTTTCACTTATTTTCTCTCTCTTTGTGTCATTCTTCTAGTTCTATGAGTATTTGGGGAATGATGAAAGTTTTGCTCTCTATGAAAACATTGTAGCAAATACATACTGACCCTAAACCCATAGATCCCTTATCTATTTTTGGGGGAAACCCTTCCTATTTCATGACACAGCTTATCTCAGAAACATATGACTTGGCATAGTGTTTTCCAAGGAAATCTCTCATGTCTTAGGGAAAACATTTGGCTACTTTAAATGAATTGCTCACAATAATGGTGTAGGAACCACTTTAAAGTGGGGGCATACATCAATGATATCTTTTGGTATATTTCATGGTGTTATTTTCTTTTTTCTTGTGATGTTTCCTCTTCTTAGTGGTGTCAATGGGTTTGATGTCCTCCAAGAGTGTACAATCTACCTTCATGGCATGATGCGAACAACGCATCCCATGAGTGACGATCTGACACCCTTGATTTTTCCTCTCTTGGAGACATTACGCACAATGCTCCCTAAGAAGAAGGCCTTGCACGAACAAAGAATAATCCCTTTTAACAAAATTTTACATGGCATTACAAAAGCATTTACAAAGAGCATTACATTGTGGTGCCTTATCAAAGTTGTCAGGAGGATAACTTTTTTTGGTATGAGAGGCTAATATGATTCTCCCATTTTCCACCTCATTGGGATAACTCACCTAATGGATAGATTGAGGTTCCACTACCCTAGAGTGAGCATACACATATTTTGGGACAACTCACCTAGTGGATAAATTGAGGTTCCACTACCCTAGAGTGAGCAGTGTGTGTTACAGACAAACAACCTTACTTCAAACTGCATTGGAATGATTGTGGTTGATGCTTTTGTTTTTGTTTATTTTCCTTGGTCTTTGATGGGGTATGATTATGTATCTTTGTTATTGTTGCTTACTTAAGTGTCTTGAATGTCTACTTTAGTGTGAGTTTGACATGGGGTCATCCTCTATCTAAAGTGGGGGAAAAATGTAGTAACAGAAAAAGTATCCCTTTTCCTTACTTGATTTGGGAATAATTGTCATTGAATTGACCTAATGTTTGCCTGGGTTTAATGTTGTGATGTGTTGTAACACATTCACATTGATCTTGGGCCCATTTTTAATAAAATGTACTTAACTTGTACCTTATTTATGGTCTTGTAAAGTTTTCTAACACACTTTCACACTTATCTAGGGTCCCCTTAATTAATTTTAGTTAATTAGAGTTAATTATCCCCTTTAATTAAAATTTAAGCCTTATTTGTGACACCTCTCGAAGATCTATCCCGAAACACATAATTCAAATTACATAACATTTAATTGGGAAAATTTGAGGTCCTGAAAATTGGTTCTAGAACCCATTCACCCTAGGTGGAAAATGGGTGCTCTCTTTATAGGACCCCACTTTCTTTGCAAATCCTACATGGGTTTTTGATGTACTTTCATTCCCTAAAGGAAAGGTCCTGGAAAATAGTGCCAGGACCCATTCACCCTAGGTGGCAAAAGGGTCCTCCATAATGAGGATCCCCTTTTTGAATTTCATTTTGGTGGGAGTTTAATAATATTTGTTTCTAGATCTGGTGTCAACTTGAATTGTTTGAATTTTGAGGTTAATCTCTTGATTTAGTATAAATATGGGGTTAATTCACATAGTTCCATCCTAGAATTTCACAATAAATCAAGAGCACTTACACAAGATTTAACAAGAGTAATTCGAAGGCATTTCAAGGAAAATTATCAAGGCTTTATTGCAACAATTTAAGATCATTTCATCATGACAAGGGTTTAGTGCATTCCTACATGTTGTTGAGCTAAGATAGTGGATGTAGCATTGAAGACCTATTTGCAAGCATTGTTATACATCTTATTAAAGGATCAAGATCTACATTCTTCATGGCCATTACATGTTAGATTTTAGATTTGTTTTCCAAGGCAACTTCTAAGGTATCAACATTACATAATTTCATGTTCATGCTTCAATTTCATTATTTCATCTTTTGGTTTAATTACCTACAAGGGGTTTGAATTAGGAAAAACCATATTCACTAAAAATAAACAAGCTTTTCTTCCCTTGAGTGTATGTTTGCAGATTTACAGGTTTAAGATCAAGTGGAGAAGTATGGAGAAAATTTGTCAAAGTTGTCAAGTTGTAAGATTGATCTTTATAGTGCAAGAACAGAGAATTGAAGATATAGAATTTATTATAGGTTTTTGGGAGCTAACAACTAGGAATCTGAGAGTGCAGATATCAAGGAAAATAACTTGAATCTTAGTTTCAAAAACCCTACCCATTTTCCACTAAAGGCGAATGAGTCATTTGTGCCCTAAAAATAGGCTTCTTGCAACAAGGTACACACCATTTTAAGCTCTAAAAACTTGCCTCGTAGTTTCCATAATAGTTAGGGTCAATTTTTTATCATTGTTTGCATATTTTGGCCCTCATAATTACATTAATTGTAGTGATTAGTGTGGAAAACTTAGTGGTTCATTATCTTGATTCATTTCATTTTGATGAACCATATTTTTCAACCTTATCACATTTCCATTGCGGGAATGTTTTGGTGCCAACCTAATTTTATTTTTCTCTTTTGAGGTGTGTAGTCATCGCCTTGTAGAGTTCATTCAAGGTTGAAGATGGTATATATGTGTGTATGATTTGATGGAGGAAAAATGAGTGAAGTGTGTAATGCAAAGTGTTGAGATGTGAAGTGTGAAAGTGTGAAATGCAGTGTGAGCTTTAATGCCTAAGACTACTAGAAGTAGGGAGAAAAATGTGTCTACATTCTACAAAGAGAGTATGAATGTTCTAGTGAAGTAGTGGTGGAACTTTTCTATTGCTCTATGATGGATTTCTCATTGTACTAACATTCTTTCTTCTTCTTTCTAAAATGCTAGTGAGCCCTTGTTTTCTCTTTGGGTAGTGAGCCCTACCATAGTGAGCCTATTGCATTTAGTGTTGTAATTACTTTATACTATGAGCTAATCCTCACTATGGTTTTTCCCTTTTTTGGTTTTCCATGTAATCTGACATTCTCATGTGTTTGGATGTGTTTGTATTACTATTTTTCATGTTTACATTCTACTAATACATGATAAGAGCTTAATGGTTGATAATGGTTTATGGACAAATGGAGATCTAAATGTTAATAAGGGTTTTTATATTTTAATGTACAATTGATTCAACCCCCGCTTAGTTGTTTTATGCATTCAACAATTGGTATCAGAGCAAGGTTCTTTTGAAGAAATATTAACCACTTGAGGTAGGTTTAGGATGATGTATAAGAAGGAGGCTCCTTTGTCTAATAGATATGATTATGTATTCTAGAAAATGAGGATGGAAGGTTTCCTTATCTCTCTAGGGTTTGGAGTTTGGAGATCTATTGAAACTAAATATATAATTCCTAAAAATGGTCTGAATACTGATGATGAGATCAAGGCTTATGAGAATAATGGAAAAGAAATGTATTCTCTTTTGAGTGGTCTTTATAATTTAGAACTTGTGAAAGTTATGAGTCTTAAAACTACTGGTGAAATATGGAAAAAGTTGGAAAGTATCTATGTAGAAGATGATAAGGTCAAGCAAGCAAAGATGAAAAATATGAAGATCAAGTTTGAAAACCTAAGGATGATAGAAGATGAATATATTACAAGCTACATGCATAGAGTGGAGAAAGTTGTCAATTCCATCAAAGGTCTTGGTGGAAATCTAGAAGATGAAGTGGTAAAGAAGGTACTAGGAACTCTTAATAAATATTATAGTCATAAGGTTTCTACTATTGAGGAAGTTTAGAATTTGAATAATTATTCAAGAGATCAGTTGTTTGGTGCATTAACTACTTTTGAATTAAGAGATTTTGGCCCAAGTGATTCAAAAAGGGAGATTGCTTTTAAATTTGGCAAAGAAAAGAAGACTGGGGAATCAAACCAAGATGATCTTGATGATGTTGTCTGCAAGGAATATCAGATTGGGAAGCAAGCTAGAAAGAGTTTCAAAGTCAAAGAAAAATATACTATTGGTCCTTTGGAGTTGGTGCATATAGATCTTTGTGGACCTCCAAAATTAGAAGTTTTCAAGCTGATAGGTATTTCATGTTATTAATTGATGAATACTCTAGAATTTTTTGGGTTACTTTTCTCTAAGAAAAACATAAGCTTCAGATAAGTTGAAGGCATTCAAATCTATCATTGAGAATGAAATGGATATGAAAATCAAATGTTTAAGACCTGATAGAGGTGGAGAGTTCACCTCCAATGAGAGTTTAATATTTTTTGTGAAGATCATGGAATAGAGTCGCATTTTGCAGCTCCTAGGACTCCTCGGTAGAATAGACTTGTGGAAAGGAAGAATATGACTATTCAAGAAGTAGAAAGGAAAATGATGAAGGAATAAAATCTAATGTATGTCTACTAGAGAGAAACAATTCATACTGCAGTGTATATACTTCACAGAGCACAATCAAGGACAAAAAATTCAAAGACTCCCTATGAGTTGTGGTATGGAAGAATCCATATTGTGAAATATTTCAAAGTATTTGGAAGAAAATGCTATATTAGAAGAGAAAGAAAACTTATAAAAGTTTGATGCTAGATTTGAAGAATGAATCTTCCTTGTATATTCTATAGGAAGCAAGGATTATCAATGCTACAACAAGAGGCTGAAAAAGATTGTCGATAGTACAAGTTTCAAAGTGGATGAAGACTTACACAAAATTTCAATGATGATAGATGGAAAATTTCAATGATGATAGATGGATATGAATGAGATGATTCTTCTTGTAGAGAAGAAGAGAAAGATGATGGTAAGGAAAAAGTAGTGTAGGTTGAAGAGGAAGAAGCTCCAGAAAAGATGCCTAAGACCCCTAAGTATGTGTAGAAGAATCATTTAGAAGATTAGATCATTGGTGACAAAAGTAGATTTTTACTAACAAGAAAATATGCTATGATAGAAGAATAGGTAAACTTATGTTTTCTTTCCAAAGTTGAACCTAAAATAGTGATTGAAGCATGTACAAAGATGAATTTTGGATCAAGGATATGGAGGAAGAATTGATGTAGATTGAGAAGAATCAGACTTGGGAACTTGTCCCAAGACCTATAAACAAGAATGTGATTAGAACTAAGTGGGTATTCTAAAACAAGTTGCATGAGAATGGATAAGTGGTAAGAAACAAGGCAAGACTTGTGTAAAAAAGGGTACTTACAAGTAGAATGAATAGATTTTGAGGAGACATTTGCCCCAGTGGCAAGAATGCAAGCTATTATGATGTTTTTGGATTTTTTAGCACATAACGATTTCAAAGTCTATCAAATAGATGTGAAGTCTACATTCTTGAATGGCGAGTTGGAAGAAGAGGTTTATATTGAACAACCAAAAGGATTTTATTTATTAGATAATCCTGATATGGTTTGCGGATTGAAGAAGACATTATATTAAATCAAGCAATCTCCTAGAGCTTGGTATGCAAGATTGGATAGGTACTTGTTGCAGCAAGGATTCAATAAAGGTACCACAAATAATAATCTTTATTTCAAAGTTGAAAAAGATAAAATCTTGATTATGGTTGTGTATGTTAATATATAATCTTTGGAGGAAATGGAAGTATGTGCAAGAGATTTTTAGAAGAGATGGATAAAGAGTTTGAGATCTCTATGTTTGGGGAGTTGAATTTCTTCCTTAGACTTCAAATCAACTAGACAAAGAAAGGAATATTCATATCACAGTCAAAATATGTTAAGGAAATGCTAGAAAAGTTTGGGATGGAAGAATTTAAACTAGTATGTACTCCTATTGTTAGTGGGGTCAAATTAAGTAAGAATGATAAATCGTCTAAGGATGATAAGAGCAATTATAGATCAATGATTGGAGGAATTCTATATCTAATTGATACTTGACTAGATATCATGCTTGCAATTTTTCTTATGGCTAGATTTCAAGAAGATCCTAGAGAGTCACATGTGGTAGTAGTGAAGAGGATATTCAGATAGTTGAAAGGCACTATAGAATATGGCTTGTGGTATCCAAAGGATATTGATTTCTCTCTAAGTGCTTACACAGATGTAGATTGGGCAGGTTGTGAGGATCACATAAAGAGTACAAGTGGTGGTGCTTTATTTCTTAGAAGCAGGTTGGTGTCTTGGCTAAGAAAGAAGCATGATTCAATGTCATTAGCTTCTACAAAGGTACAATACATTGCTGCAACATCATGTTTTGGATGAAGAAAACTTTGAAGGATACCAAAGTGGTATATTATGATGAACCTATTTCTATCTTTTGTGATGATACAATTGCTATTAATATTTCAAAGAATGTAGTAATACACTCAAGGAAAAATCATATTTCAATTTGATATCACTTTTTAAGAGAGAACGTTGCAGAGAATGAGGTGAAGTTGGAGTATGTGCCTACTAAGGATCAAGTTGCAAATATCTTCACAAAGGCTCTTCCTAAGAATAATTTTGAGTTTCTCTAGAAGAAGTTGGGGGTTATTTCCCCTCCTTTCAACTAGATGCATAAGGATATGCATTAGTCTAGTGGATCTCAAAATTCATTACTTGGTCTATCTGACTGATGTTGGTAGCTACCTCTCAGGGGGAGTAGGTAGTAGCATTGTTGGTTGTTGCAGTTAGGGGGTGTAAGTGTTTTCATTATGTTGTGGTGCTATCTTTTGAAGCCTTTTCAAAGGAAGTGAATGCTGAGATTGTAGAACAGTTGTTGTTCCTTACAGGTGTTTCCTTTGAGGGAGAGAAAGTATATGTGATTGATGTCAAAGGGGATGTTTCACTTTTCCATTGATGTCAAAGGGGGAGAGAGAGTTAACTGAAAAACCATATGAAGTAAGGGGAAGAGAAGTCCTATGAAAGAGAAAGTTTTGAAAAGTATATGCTTGTGTAAGGGGGAGCAGTATGCACTATGGTACAATATATGAGTTGGTGATCAAAGATGTTTTTGTTGACGATTTTTCCATGTGTTTCCATCAATGAAAAAGGTGGAGATTGTTGGAAGTTTCTGTTGTCATTAATGCTAATAGACCCTTTTGTTGCATTGATGTCAACTTATGGATATGCTTTGATTGGTTTCATTATGTTGTCATTAGTAGTATCACTAATGTAAACCTCTAGTGTTGCTTTGATGAGAAGGTGTTGGTGATGTTCAACCTCTTGGTGGCTGAGTTGTTGAGAAGGTGTTCCAGATGTTTATTTTGAGTTTGTGGTGCTTGGTGAAGAGTGTTCAGTGTGACAGAATGGTGAAGAGTGTTCAGTGTGACAGAATGGTGTTCAATGTTTTCCTCCACATTTATTCATGGATGAAGATCCACTTGTGTGGTTTATATATATTTCTTAGAGGTTTTTAGAGCTGTTATATCCATAGTTTCTTGTTTTGGATCATTGTGCAAAGAAAGTTGTGTTTACCATTGTGTGAACTATGTAAGTAGTGTTATCTAAGAGAAATGGTTTTTCTCTACATTTCTCTGCAATTTGGTTTCTAGTCTTGCAGATCTAGAAGTGTGCTTATATTGTTAGTATCTAGTGCAGAGCACTATGTTCCTCCATTTTGTGAATTGAGTCTAGTTAGGTTGAATGAGTCAAGATGTTGTCAAATAAAGCCATGTTAGGCCATTTTGTAATGTTGTTGTAGTCTTTTGAGTTAGTGTGGGGTCATTACGTAAATGTTGCTAAATTGCAAAAAAAATTGTCATGTCAAAAATTGTAAAAGTGCAAGATTTGTAACTGTTGGAATGCCAATAATTAAGTTGGTTAGTAGTGGAAGTTTAAGATTCATGATGGATTTGTGCATGGAAATCAAGGTGGAAGTCCATGGGACAAGTTTGCATTTCCTTTAAGAGGGTCTTGTGAACACTTGGGATAGGGAGAGACTTTGTAAATTTGAAACAAAATCAATAAGGGTCCTGATATTGTTGTTTTTCTATGTTTCTATAGAAATTCTGAGTTTTCTCAGGTTTGTACAGTTTTGTACATGAGAAAATCAACCTAAAACCTTGTAGATTTGGTTGAGGAAAGACTTAGCTTTAAATTGAATTTGGTTTGAGGTTTTGACATTGATTTTGAAGAGAGATTTAATCCATTCTTTGAAGTTGCCCATTTAGGAGTGTATTTGAGGGTTTGAGAGCTAGTATGCAATAAAAGGCCATTCCACCTTCTATACATACTATAACTTAGTGGAATGGGCCTGATTTGGGTAGGATCAAGTGTATGAGAAAGTTTTTAACATTGGAAAAGACATTTGAGGAGGTTTTGCATGCTACCCCAGTGGGAATTACATGAGTTTAGGCCTAAAAGGCATAGCTTGAACAGGCTGATAGAAGAAATTGGTTTGAAGAAGGCTAGGACATGTTAGGTTCAGTGAGATATGGTGTATTTTGATGAGTTTGAAGCATTGCAAGGTAAGGGGAGGTCATTTGCAAGTTTGGGCAAGAAGCCCTAGTTGGGAAAAGAGTTTTATTGAGTGGAAAAGTGAGGTTTTAGAGTGCAAAAGTGAGTAAATCTTGGGGGTAGAAAAATATGAAGGATTATTAAGCTTGTGTAGACTGAAACAAGAGTGTTTGAGGTGGTGTTAACATCACATGTGGCTTGGAGGTGGGCTTTCAATAAACCCTTGTCTATTGTGTGAAAAAGGATGGTTTTATGTTATGGGGTTATAGAAGGTGAGTTTTGGATCAATGGTTGAAGAATTTGAGGTTTTGAAGGTAGTTTGAGGTCTTTCTAGTGATATTTTGGGTTGGCAGAAAGTTTGGAGGTGAGTTCCTTTGTACAAGTGGGCTAATTGGAGCCCTTTTCAACGTAAAAAGTCAGTTTAAGTGGAGTTGGTCCAAAGAGACCTATGGTGATTTTATGATATGATTTGAATGGGAATAATGGTTGTTCAAAAAGGTGTAGAGAGTGTGGTTATATTAAAGAGATTATGAGTTAAGACTGAAAAGAGAGGTCTAGACACCTACTGGGCAAGCAGGGTAGTTGTAAAGGAGTTAACCCTAGAGAGGGTTTTGAAGATTACACAAGTGGTTGAAACATCAAAAAAGGTGTTGATTAGGTCAATGACCTCCCTATCACTACATCAGTTGGTATCAGAGCACAGTTCTAATCTAAGGAAGGAAGAGTTGTATTGGAGAAAGGAAAAAATGAATGCCTTGGTTAGAGAATTGATTGAAGGGAAGGAGATGCTACAAAGAAAAAAAACTTTTCAAAACCTCCTGCAAGTGTAATGGAAAGGTATGTACTGTAATGGTAGATTTTGGTAGCTTAGATAACATAGTGTCACAAGAAATAGTTGATAAATTGAATTTAGCAAGGATACCTCATGAAACACCCTATAATATTTCTTGGTTGAATGATGAACATTCTCTTTTGGTTAAGGAGCAATCTTGGGTTGAGTTTAGTATAGGTGTTTATATGGATAGAATATTATGTGATGTGGTACCTATGAGTGTATGCCACTTGATATTAGAGAGACCATCAAAATTTGAGAGATCTGCCTTGTATAATGGTAGGCATAACACTTATCATATTGAGAAGGATGGGGTTTCTTTTACATTGATTCCATTGGTGGAAGAGGATAAGCGATAGAACAAGGTAGCAAGAGTGATTATGTTGGGAAGAAAAGACTTTTTAAGGTGTGAGGAAGACAGACTTGAAGAATGTGCAGCCACTTCATGGCTTGAAGATACCAAGACAACATGATTGAAGAATAAAGCAATGATAGAAAGGAAAGAGGAAGAGTTGGTGGTGAAATCTGAGACAAAAGAGATCAATAATGAATTCCTTTTGAAGGTGCAAGATGAGATAGGAAAGCATGATGAGATTATACAAGAAACAATTCTTTTTCCATTGATGGGGACAAGAGGTGTGTAAATCTAATGATACAGAGGTTTGTGGGATAGAGATCCTTGGGGTGGAGACCCTGATATGAAGAAAAGATGAGGTGAGTGAAAGTGAGTTTCTTGAGGAAAGGTAAGATTGGCCTAGTAAGGTCATAGTGGGAGAGATATTTTTCCCATTGATTAGAAAAGATGATGGAAGGCAGTAGAAGTATGATAGTGAAAAGGATGGTAGACCTAATAGCAAAGAGGTCTTAGGGTAGAGAGATTGAAGACAGAGGTAATAGGTAAAGATGAAGTGAGTGAATGGACTATGGAAAGCCAAGATGGACTTGTGAAGCATGCCAAGATCATGGTAGGTGTAGTGTTGTGTTCTTTGAAGGAAAAAGAAGACAATGTGAAGTAAAGCACTACCAAGGCAGAGCTCTATAAGTTTGAAGACAATGATAATAGGGGCAGAAAATCTGATAGAAGACATGAGAGGAAACGACACAAAGAGCCAAGGTAAATGGAAAGTGAAAGAGTTTAAAATGGTTGAGGTTGAAGAGAAGAAAGTTGAGAACATGGTGTCCAAAGAGGATGGTGGACAGTAAGAGTTTGTTAGCATGAAGGTACATAAACCTAGTAGGATAGAGGTCCGTGAGGCAGACTATCAAAGACAAAGAGTGGACAGTCAAGGTAAAGAGATGCAAGGTAAGATGCAAGGAAGTGTATCTAGATTTGAGCACACACAAAGAGTTGAGAGGAAAGTTCTAGTCACCCCAAGTGGTGAAGAGGTTAGAACAAAGTGTTTGAAGAGGGCCTCAAAGTTGGAAGATACCAAGGATGTGATAGGCCAAGAGAAGGCCAAAGAAAGACTGTTTGTGAAGACTCCAAATGAAGTAGAGAAGAGTGATGGTGTTGTGGTAAGGGTAGTGAGTTGTTCTTTGATGTCAAGAGAGGTTGGTAGGTAGTCTTATTCTGCAATGACAGAGGTTATTAAACCTAATTGTATAAGGGTTCCAATAATGGAGAACCTAAAGGTGGTTGTGAAGACAAAGAGTGAGGTGAAAGTGAATGTTTGGCAAAGCCAATGTGGTGGATTCAAGTGTGCAGCAGATATTATGAAAAAAAGAGTTCATGAAATAGTTGATCAAGGTTTGTTTTCAAGTGTAAGGACATGTGTATCATCAAGATTTTCTAAGAGAAAGGGTAAGAGGAAAAGAGTTAAGGAAACCCTTTATCAATTCCTTGTTTTGATAACAACTTTGATGGGAATCAAACGAAAGGTCAAGATGAAAGAATAAAGACAAAGTGAGAGCTACTTTGAAATGGATGAAGTAGAAGGAAAAAGTGGAAGTAGATAGATGAAGTAGATGGTGATGCATCAGAGCATGAAGGTGCAAATTCAAAATGACAAGGCAAGAAGAGGGCTACTTTGCATGGAAAAGTTGAAGCCAAAGGTGAAGATGAAGATCAAGTGGAGTTGTTTCAAGAAGCAGAGCATAGAATACTACAAGGAGGAGCATCAAATCAAATTATTTTTGTAGGTCAAAGATTTGAAGACTTCCAAGGGATATGGAAAGATTTCATGGCCAGGTGAATGGTGCAAAGCACTAGGTTCCTCCATTTTGTGAATTGGGTCTAGTTAGGTTGAATGAGTCAAGATGTTTTCAAATAAGGCCATGTTAGGCCATTTTGTAATTTTGTTGTAGTCTTTTGATTCAGTGTGGGGTCACTATGTAAATGTTGCTAAATTGCAAAAAAAGTTGTCATGTCAAAAATTGTAAAAGTGCAAGATTTGTAACTGTTGGAATGCCAACAGTTAATTTGGTTAGTAATGGAAGTTTAACAGTCATGATGTATTTGTGCATGGAAATCAAGGTGGAAGTCCATGGGAAAAGTTTTTATTTTCTTTAAGAAGGTATTGTGAATGCTTGGGATAGGTGGAGACTTTGTAAATTTGAAACAAAATCAATAAAGTTGTTGATATTGTTGTTTTCTGAGTTTTTACAATAAATCCAAGTTTTCTCAAATTTGTATGGTTCTGTATAGGAAAAAATTGACTTGAAACCTTGTGTATTTGGTTCAGGCAAGAGTTATCTTTACATTACATCTAGTATGAGGTTTTGACATTGAGTTTGAAGATAGATTTAATCCATTTTCCTGAAGTTGCATGATAATGAGTGCATTTGAGGGTTTGAGAGCTAGTATGCAATAAAAGGTCATTCCACCTTTTATACATATTGTAACTCAGTGGAATGGGCCTGGTTGGGGTAGGATTAGGTGTAGGAGAAAGGTTTTAACATTGGAAAAGACATTTGAGGATGTCTTGCACGTTGCCCTAGTGGAAATTACATGAGTTTAGGCCTAAAAGGCATAGCTTGAAGAGGTTGATAGAATAAATTGGTTTGAAGAAGGCTAAAACATGTTAGTTTCAGTGAGGTCTAGTGGATTTTGATGAATTTGAAGCATTGAAAGGGCATGGGAGGTCATTTTCAAGTTTGGGCAAGAAGCCTTAGTTGAGAAAAGAGTGTTTTTGAGTGGAAAAGTGAGTAAAGCTTGGTGGAAGCAAAATATGAAGGATTATTAAGCTTGTGTAGACTGAAACAAGAGTGTTTGAGGTGGTGTTAAGGTCACATGTGGCCTGGAGGTGGGTTTTCAATAAACCCTTGTCTCTTGTGTGAAGAAAGGGGGTTTTATGTTATGAGAAGGAAAGTTTTGGATTAGTGGTTGAATAATTTGAGGTTTTTAAGGTAGTTTGAGGTCTGTCTAGTGAGATTTTGGGTTGGCAACAAGTTTGAAGGTGAGTTCCTTTGTACAAGTGGGTTAATTGGAGCCCTTTTTAGCATAAAAAGTTTGTTTAAGTGGAGTTGGTCCAAAGATACCTATGTTGATTTCATGATATGATTTGAATGGGCATAATGGGTGCTCAAAAAGGTGTAAAGATTGTGGGTATAGAAAAGAGGTTGTGAGTTAAGACCGAAAAGAGAGGTTTGGACACCTACTAGTAGGGTAGTTGTAAAGGAGTTAACCCTAGAGAGGGTTTTGAAGATTGAAAAAGTGGTTGAAACATCACAAAAGGTGTTGATTAGGTCAATGACCTCCCTTTCACTGCATTAGTATCTATATTTAGCTTGAGTTTTTTTATGTTTTGGTGCTTCGTAAGGTTGGATTTAGGTGTTGCAGTGTGTGGAAGGTTAGTTGGTTGCACAAAATGAATATGTTCTTTTGGTGTATGATGTTATGAAGGATTTGTTGGATTTTAGGGTGTTTATGGAATATTCTATATTGTGTTAAAGTGATGTGTGTGGTCCGTGAGTTGTCTTTGGATCAAAGGAAGTGTGCAATTAATTTTTTAATGGTGTTAACACAGGTTTGACCGACCTTAGGTGTTTACACTAATTTTAGTTGTGTTTCGGTGTTTGTGAAAGCATGGAATGGCATGCATGTGTGTATTTGGGTTTGAGTTAAGATGTGTTGTGGTCCATCTTCATTCCTTTCCACCGTAGAAATATTTTAGTGCAACCTAATTTGAATTTGCACATTTGAGGTGTATAGCCGACCTTGTAGTTTTCTTTCAAGGTTGAAGATGGTATATATGTGTGATGATTTGATTGAGGAAACATGAGTGAAGTGTGTCATGCAAAGTGTTGAGATGTAAAGTGTGAAATTGTGAAATATAGTGTGAGCTTTAATGCCTCAGACTACTAGAACCAGTGAGAAGAAGGTGTCTACATTCTACAAAGAGAGTGTGAATGTTTTGGTGAAGTAACTTGGTGGAACTTTTCTATGTCTCTGAGATGGATTTCTCATTGTAAAAATATTCTTTCTTCTTCTTTCTAATTTGGTAGTGAGCCATTGGTAGTGATCCCTTCTTTTCTCTTTGGGTAGTGAGCCCTCTGGTAGTGAGCCTATTTTATTTGATGTTGCAATTACTTCATATTGTGAGCTATTCCTCACCATGGTTTTTCCCTTCTTGGGTTTTCCACTTAAATTTGGTGTTCTTATGTGTTTGGATGTGTTTGCATTATTTCTTCTCATGTTTACATTCTGCTGATGCATGATAAGGGTTTAATGGCTATTAAGGACTTATGGACTAAAGAAGATCTAAATGTTAACCAGGATTTTGAGGTTTTAATGTACAACAAATTCAGCCCTTCCCAATTATCATGTGCATTCAACATATCCAATCCTTTTCATAAAATTTTACCTAGGATCATATTTTTTTTTGAAGAATGACTTAGGAGGAGGTGATAATGATGAAAATTATGCATCACTCTAAGGATTAATTTGACACATACACATATCCTTGAAATCATTATATTACCTAAGATGTTTTTACACAAATAGAAGAATTATTGTATAAAAATGGATACCATAAGTCTTAATATCAACACAATACTCAATCACATGCCACAAGATGTAACATCTAAGAAGGTTCAATTGTCTCCATGGAAAGTAATATATTCATGTGCTAAAGGATTTTTCTATAATGGAGTTGTTAGATGTGTCCACTGATTTACATTTGTTGTATGGTTTGGGATATATAGGTGTGCAACAAATCTTTCCTTTATATCAAAATTTTACACATGGATACAAATTAGAGATAATCACTTTCATAATGTATGTACAACCATGGATTCTTGAGAAGGGTATTATATTTTAGTTTTTGAACATCACATGGGACAATGTATCTAACTTATGTGGATAATATTGGTTTGGAAGAATTATTGTATCAAAAAAATATTTAGGCATATTCTCAAAACTCTAATGGTGAGATTTGATGGTTTTGTATTTGACATGTTTACTTCTAATTTTTCTAAATTATAATCTTTAGTGTAGATGTTAAGGCTAGATCAAATTTTATCTAAATATTTTTTGAAGATTGCTTAACCACATCTAATCATGATATTTAAAGGCAATACATTCTTAAATATTTTTTTCAGTGGAATTTATTTATCATTGAATTTTATATATCATGATATTATATATGGTCAATAGATTCCATCAAATTTGTTAATAATTATAGAGTATTATGTGATCCAAGTTGATTTTTTCATGTCATTTTTAGCTATACCCATATAAAGGGGTGATGTGCATACTAAATACCATAGATAAATATTTTATCATGACTACTTTCCATTTGTTGAAAAACATAATATTCTTTTTCTTGGTTGGATATTGAGGTGAAAGAGGTGAATTAAGTGCATTTATAGACAAGGTAGGTAGTGGTAAATTAACATCTTGCTAGATCTTCCTAAAAATTTGATGAGTATGCCTCATAAGATTATATCTATGTGAATTAGGGGCCATATGAAAGGTAAGTATAGGAGATACATAAGCCATATTAATAGATGATGAATGAATATTGAGAGATAAATTAAGAGAGACCATCTCTAAGTCCACATTATCCTCATGTGAATTAGATCTAGAAAAACATGCAATAAATGCATTGGTTAAACTAAGAAAAAAAGTGTAGAGCAAGTAAGATGAATCAAATCATTATAGATCTTTACCATGTATAATATTTATACTTGCTAATAAATAAAGGGTAAGTGAAAGAATTGGGGGCAAAAAGGGGGTCAAAAGTGGCTAATTTTTTCTTAAAATAAATAAAAATTAAACTTTGATGAGTAATTTGAGATGTCTATGCTCAAAATTTGATAATATGATAAGAATAAGAATATTAGTGTTCATAATATAATTTCTAAAAAATAATTAAATGGTTGAGATTAGGAATTATTTTTTTCTAAAAGTATAAAAGAGCATTAGATGTATTCCCCCTCTTTTTTTGAATTTTGGCTAATTATTTTATAAATGCTTTTGGTAGAAAGTTAGCTAAGATAATTTATTAGTTTAGGTATATTTTCCATAATTTTTAATGAATATATTACTTTTAACTAATTTTATAAGTGGATAAAAATTGAAAAATTGAAAACTAAGCATGCTTCCCCACTTGATTTTAAGAAAAAAAAATCAAATTTTCAATGCATGTAGAAAGAAAAATAGGAAGTGAAAATGTGAATTATTTTCAAAATTGGATAAAAATTTAAGTAGAAAAAGGAACACACGTTTTTACAAAGAAATGACACTACTAAAATCAAATAGAGATCAAAACCTTAATATATTCAAAGTTAAAAATGCATGGTTAAAAAGCCAAGATGTTTGAGGTCATATTAGATTTCTTTTAAATTTTATACTCAAATAAATGAATCTAATAGAGAGCATGCTTTATTTTATTTTTTTCGCTTTTGTATGCCTTTTATAAACATAGTTTTGGTAGAAAATGAATGTCCAATTCTTAAGATTGGTGAATTCAAACTTGTTCTAAGCCTATAGGTGGAATTTGATAGGAATGCACATACCCTAAAACGTCATCATCTATATGAATATAATTAATGAGGAAGAATGATTTCACATGTAAGGGTGCATTAGTAGAGTCATCACAAGCATCATGAAATAGTTATTCAATTAGACCTATAATATCATCACGCTTGATGTAGAAAAATACAATGAAGCATTAAATAAGTCTACATGAGAAGCTAGTGAAGTATCATCAAGGAATAAGCTATCATCATGTAAGTGTAGGATATGTGAAAGATAGGTATACATAGATTATACATGAGATAAAAAATATTGAGCATTTTGTTTCATACCTTAATATATGAGAGGAGATATGTTATCTAGAAAATATGATTTTATGGATCTAAGGTCATCATAACGTGTGGAAGAAAGATTGTCATGAGATGCAACAATGTCACGAGTATATGAAGGAGGTAAAAATATATCATCTATGCTATATTAATTTCATGCATATCATAATATGTATCCATGGCATGTGAAGCTATATTAATGTGAAGCTATATTAATGTCATGCATATCATAATATGTATCCATATAATTGAATGGACTAGTACAATGGCAAGTTAGTTGATTCGCCCCAAAAATAATTTTTCTTTTGTCACCAAACCCTATTATGTTGTATATAAAAATAGAGGTTTTTGGACCTTCTAAGAAAAATTATGGGGTTTGTTTTGATCCAAGAGATACCTTGTAAAATTCCATAGCCAAAACCCTCAAAAAATAAGAAGGGGTTTGCTAATTCAAAGATCTGGTACCATGTAGTAGAAATGAAATAACTTGTAGGAGAAATAATCTAACTAGCAAGACCAAAAACCTTCCACATGAGAGAGAGAAAGAGAGAGATGCAATAAAAGAACTATTATATGTTTAGAAAATTGCTAGTGTATTCTACTCTAGTTAGGTTAACTTAAGCCTAGTTAGGTGTTGGATTTGACCCTTGACTCATTCCGCATAAGGTGTCAAGGTTGTTGAGGTGACTTGAGAGGTGTCCAATCCCTCTCGACACCTCTCCCTTGCATAGAGGAGAACAACTTGCCACCACTATAGGATGATGAGTCCTCTCCTCAATCCATGGCATGTGAAACTCACCACCACTACTTGATTGAGGAGTCCTATCCTCAATTCATGGAGATTGGGTGCTCAATAATCTCCTATATTAAGTACATCTCTTTCATCTTATTAATAAGTTGGTTGTGCATATTCGTGATTTGTGCTTGCGCAATCTTTTTTGTGATTTACTAGTTCTCACAAAAATAATGAATACAAGGCTATGGAATTGTGTGATCCAAAACAATGTTTGTTATAGAGGAAAAATTAAAACCCTAAATGAATCCATAAGATAAATTAAGATCATGACAAGTGTCTTAATCATACGACTTGAGATACACAAACAAATGACCTAAGTAATCTTAAGCAATAAGGTGTGAGTAGTTCCCTAAGTGAAACTAGTTAGGTAAAGTACCTTTTTCACTCCAAGAATATTACTAGTTAGGATTTGAATATGATGGAAAATAGCCTTGCAAATATTCAAAAACCACCTATGCAATAGTCAAAAGCCACACCTATAACATTATAGATAAAAAATACTTCAAAGCTAATAACTCCAAAGGTGGGTCTTGGACAAATTATAGTAGCATGAAATATTCTCCAAAACTATCTTCTCCATACAAAAGTTACATCTTTTGGCAAGGAAAAATAGTTAGATAATATTAACATTTCAAATCCAATGACTTCCAAAAATAACAGATTTATAATTAGTTTAGAATAATTATCTATCCTATATTTTAATCTAAACAAATTATAAATATTTAAGCCAACATTAAATCCACTTTGAAATCCCCATTAGGGAGAGTAAAATAATGTTACTTTGGTTATTAGATGGGATAATTTATAGTCCCATCACTATTTTTCTCTCGTCCTACAATTCCTTGTCTCCTATGGATACAACTAGTTTTTGGTGGGAGCATATCTTGTCATTTTTTAATTTTTTTTTTATAGTTTTAAATACTAATATGTTCTAACACAAATTCATCTTTAACTCTTATTTGTAGAGTATGTGCAAAAGGTGAACCTACATCATTATATTCTTATAGATTCTATTACTTTATATGGACCCATGGGAATATTATTTGAGTGAACTTGAGATATTTACTTTTCATATTTTTTTGAGTGCTAAATACTTTATATGCATGAAAAGTTTGAGTCATGCACCTCAAAGTGGGGCAAAATCTAATGGTGATATGTGCATACCCATGCCATTTCCCCTTTAGTTTTGTGTCTATTTTAAGATATTTACATGATCATGTACATTCTCACTATTCAATTATTTATCATGCCTACGATCACACTCATTCCCATACACATGTTATCTACTATTATCTAGCTCCTTTCATGTTCAAGGTCTAGTTATTATTCATAAGGTTATTCCTATGATCATAAACCCATCCCACCCTAATTCAAAAAACTTAATTCATATTTTACCAATTCCCACCTTTACCCTTCCTACCTAGGGACAAGTAAACAAAAAATTGTGTGAGGTGTTGTTAAATTATTGTATTTAAAGACATTTAATTCATTCATTTTGATATGCAATAATTTTGAGATCTATATTTGAATATAATTCACATCTATACACTTCAATTGATGCACTAAAATAAATATAGTTTTGTACAAGCATTTATATGAATAAATTTATAAATATATAACAACAACCAATCAAAGGTACTTATAAATATTAACAATAAATCAAATATAAAAAAATATGGAGAAGTCAAGGCTAACTAGGTGAAGTGAATAGAAGTCTACATAATATGTCATACAAATTTGTGGGTGTAAAATAAGTACATAGTTACAAATTAGTCCTACATAGTTGGACTTGTCCCTACATAGTATCAATGTATCATTCTAATTTTAATTTGATTACTAATCTAGTATTATGTGTTCTTGATCCTCATACATATCAAATTTAGATCTTATTATATTAGTGCATTCATTTGTCATAGAGAAAACTATCTTATTTTTTATTCACATTTTTGCTTTCAATTATTAAATTATTGAAATATTTATATTAAACAACATAATTAATTAGTCTAGGTTGGTAGTCCTTATGCGTATACATATCAATTTACATTTTTTATATGGTTGAGGATATATAGGTGTGCAACAAATATTTCCTTTATATTGAAATTTTATACATTGATACAAAGTAGAGAGAGTCACTTTCATAATGTATACAACTATGGATTTCTAAGAAGCATATTATATTTTAGATTTTTGTACATCACATGGGACAAGTTGTATCTAACTTATGTGGATAATATTCAGTTGGAAGAGTTATTGTATCAAAACAAGATCTAGGCATGTTCTCAAATAACAGTGAGATTTGATAGATTTGTCTTTGACATGTCTACTTTTGATTGTTTTGAATAATCTTTAGTGTGTATGTTAAGGCTAGATCCATTGTCAACTAAATATTTTTTAATGATTGTTTAACCACATCCCATCATGATATTTAAAGATAATACTTAAATATTTTCTTAGGTGGAATTTTTTATCATTGAATTTGATATGTCACAATATTCTATATGGTCAATATATTTCATCAAACTCGTTACTATATGGAGTAGTATGTGATCCAACTTGTTTTTTTTCTATGGCCTTTTTAGTTATATCTCTATAAAGGGGTGATACACACACTAAATACCATAGATGTATTTATCTTGACTACTTTCCATTTATTGAATAATTACATACTATTTTTTCTTAGTTGTAGATTGAGGTGAAAGAGGTGAATTATGTACATTTGTAGACAAGATAGGTAGTGGTAAATTAACATCTTGCTAGATCTTCCTAAAATTTGATGAGTATGCCTCACAAGATTATATCTATGTGAATTAGAGGCCAAATGAAAGGTAATTATAGGAGAGACATAAGCCACATAGATAGATGATGAATTATTATTTAAAGATAAATTAAGAGAGGTCATTTCTAAGACCACATTATCCTCATGCGAATTAAATCTAGAAAAACATGTAATAAAGGCATTGGTTAAACTAGGAAAAAAATTTAGAGCAAGCAAGATGAATCAAACCATTGTAGATCCCTACCATGTATAATATTTAAACTCAGTAATCAATAAGGGTGAGTGAAATAATTGAGGGCCAAAAGGGGGTCAAAAGTGGCTAATTTTTTCCTGAAATAAATAAAAATTAAACTTTGATGAGTAATTTGAGATGTCTATGCTCAAAATTTGTTAATCTGATAAGAATGGGAATATTAGTGTTCATAATATAGTTTCTATCTTTTTTAAATGGTTGAGATTAAGAATTATTTTTTCTAAAAATATTAAATAGCATTAGACGCATTTCCCCATTTTTTGAATTTTGGCCAATTATTTTATAAATTTGTAAGGTAGAAAGTTAGCTAAGATAATGTATTAGTTTAGATATGGTTTCCATAAATTTTAATGAATATATACTTTTGACTAACTTTATAAGTGGATACAACTTGAAAAGTAGAAAACTAAGCATGCTTCCCCACTTGTTTATAATAATTTTTTTTCAAATTTTCAATGTGTGTAGAATGAAAGTAGGAAGTGAAAATGTGATTTATTTTCAAAATTAGATAAAGAGTTAAGTAGAAAAAGGAACACACATGTTTTTATAAAGAAAGGACACTACTTAAAGTTAATAGAGATCAAAACCTTAATATATTCAAAGTTAAAAAATACATCATCAAAAAGTCAAGATGATTAAGGTCATATTCTTTTTAAATTTTATACTAAAATAAGTGAACTTGGTGGAGAGCATGCTTTATTTTTTTGTTTTGTATATATTTTATGAAACATAGTTTTGGCCCAAATTGAATGTCCAATCCTTAAGATTGGTAAAATCAAACTTCTAAGTCTATAGGTGGCATTTGATTGGTAAAAATAAGAAAGTGTACTTGTTAACATATCATATTATAAAAATGCATATGAACCAAAATGTGAACATGTTATAACACACAAGTACATTATAAAACACAAACATTTATTTCCTAGAACATATACATGACTTGAAGAACTTTAAAAGTTTGGGAACTTTTTAGCTCCCAATATTTATGTACATACCCTAAAATGACATCATCTATATGAATATAATTAATGAGGAAGAATGATTTCATGTAAGATGATTAGTAGAACCATCATAGGCATCATGAAATAGTTATTCAATTATACCTATAATATAATGTGAACATGTTATAACACACAAGTACATTATAAAACACAAACATTTATTTCCTAGAACATATACATGACTTGAAGCACTTTTAAAAGTTTGGGATCATTTTAACTCCCAATATTTATGTACATACCCTAAAATGACATCATCTATATGGAATATAATTAATGAGGAAGAATGATTTCACATGTAAGGATGCATTAGTAGAACCATCATAGGCATCATGGAATAGTTATTCATTATACCTATAATATAATGAACATGTTATAACACACAAGACATTATAAAACACAAGAATTTATTTCGTAGAAGATATGCATGACTTGAATAATTTTAAATATTTAGGAACTTTTTAGCCCCCAATATTTATGTATATTCCATAAAATATCATTATCTATATGAATATAATTAATGAGGAAAAATGATTTCACGTGTAAGGATGAAATAGTAGAGCCATCATAAGCATCATGAAATAGTTATTCAACTAGACCTATAATATCATCATGCTTGGTGTAGAACAAGACAATGAAGCATCCAATAATTGCACGTGAGAAGCTAGTGAATTATCATCAAGGTATAAACTTGTAGACATTGAAATTAACATCATGCACCCAATTCACATTCATCTACTCATTGAATAAAATCAAATGCAAAAATCCATTCACTAGATACATAAGGTCTTTAGTCCTAAGGTTATTCATTTAAATAAATCAAAGCCTCACATCATCCTTTAATTAAATAAATCAAACTTTATTTAATTAAAATCTCAAAAGTCATTTCCCATCCCTTTTTATTTAAATAAATCAAGGTATTTAAATCAAATAAGTCAAAATCACCTAAACATCACTTAAGCTAATCTAATCTTGATTAACCTAACCTAACCACCCATCACATCCTCTAGCTTTTCCCACTTGCACAAATAAATCAATTTATTCATTTATAAAATCAATATTTTCACTCAACATGGCATATTTGAGGAATATTCTGTCAAGTTTGAATTAAAAACAAGTGGACATGTACATCCAACAAAGCATTTAATAGCTCTTACATGTGTCCCACTTTAAGTCAAACTCAACATTTACTCTCAAATTCAAATTTGAAATCTCTCTTTTTAAGCACATTGGCCAAAATGTGTCATTCCTCATCTTATCACAAGTTGACAAGTGGCCTCTTTTCATTGGCTTGTTTTTAGTCCCACATCCTCCATGTTTGGAATCCTTCTATCATTATGTTCTATAAATATGATCAACTCCATTGGTCATCACTCCACAACTCCATAATCATTTATGTAAAGTCACTCTCTTCAAGAGAACTGATTTTTCCCACCATCACCACATCTTCATAGCATCTTAACATCAAGCTTAGCAAGCTTAGCAAAGGATTGGGAAAGGGCTATTTTCCACAATAGCACCAATCCACTATGGAATAAATTATTCATTATGCTCTTTAGGATTTCAATTAGTTTGTTTTTCTGTTGTATTTGTAGAGCATAAGGGATTATTTCATAAAGAATGCCATTTTATTTTCTTTCTTTTAACTAACTTCATGCTGATATACATGGAATAGAAATTAAAAAAAATTGCAGATAGTTGGTGTTACATTTGCCACCCACCATGTCTTAACATGCTTTCTCTTTACTTCCATTTTGGTGCAAGCATAAAAGCCATAGTCAAAGGCTGTGGAACTTGGCTTTACACTTTCCAGAGCTACTTTTGTTTGAATTTTTTTTAAAATAGCTTTGGCCACGTTTTCTTTTACACCTACCAGTTGGATTAAACTTAAAAAAAATTTGAAGATTGTGAAGCTTAGCCTTTTTACGCCTTCCATTTGCATTTATTGTGAAGGTCTTTCAAATGACTTCTTAGAAGCATTTTTACACTTGCTGATAGCATTTTCTTGAAGATTTTCTTACGCGTTGGTTCAATGAATTCATTTGTGTAGATCTTGTAATCATTACATTCTGGCAGAAAATAGTATAAGCATATTTTTTGAGATGGCTCCATTAATAGGAATTAATGAATTAACTATACCGTGAGATTGTTTTTGATACTAGATAAATGATTTCCTGAGAATTTTCTACTCTGGGTATACCATACTTTTGATAGAGTTACTTCCTTTGAATTTTTTGATGCTAGAGGGAGGGGATCTTGGTGCTTAACCATGGATGTTGAACTCCATTAATAATAGCTAAAGGCTGACATGGTGAGGCTATTGAGTTCCAAGAATAGACCTGCAAAATGTTTTTTATTTCTATAGGATTTTCTTTCATGTAAGTGTTGGCCTATGAAAAACTAACCATGTCTCTTGCTTTGGCTTCAAAAGGTTGAAGAAAATTTGAATCTTTTCCTGTTCTTCCTTCAAAGCATTGAAGCATATCTAGATTAGGAGCTTGACACCTCTCCAACACTTGAAAAAGTTGACCATGTCCATCCTTCCCCAACTTGGCTTTAGACCTAGATTCCAATGGCGTAAAGTATTTTTGGTTGGAAAGTGAATCACCACTATCAATATAGCCATCCTCCACTTGCCTTGATTGTGTGCCATCTTTTCTTGACAAAATCACATTTTTTCCCATTAGACGCAAAATAGAATTTCCAAATATATGTACTATGCTAGGTTCACGTGAATAATTTGCATTCCCTAAGGATGATAACCTCTCTCAATCATTTGTTTTCTCTATGACCATGTTTGGGTTTAAGGAAGAAACTGCATTAGACTCGGATAATTGGTTCCCATACATTTTTGGGTGCAATTTGGACCCAGAGTGAACCCCACTTTCCTGACTCAAGAGAGTAGATACTTGACTAGGGATATCTGATACTTGAGGTGAAAACCCACAAGCATTGATACCATCATAGCTCCCATTCTTTCCATCCATGACTGTAAATGACAGATTACTTGAAGAGGTACTTAAGTTGTGCTTCGAACCATATTATTTCTTGAGAGCTAGGAAGAAGTACTATTGGATGAACTCCAGATCCCATTGAAAACACCCGGGTGTTTAGAAGAGCATGGATTTAAGATGGAGCCATGAAAGACATCAGTTGTTGTACTTATGTCCCCTGATTTTGAAAATAGAAGAGAATGTGACACAAATTGAGGCATTGACATTGCAGGCAACACATTACTGGTAGCAAAAGATATAGAATCCTCAAGTAAAATGGAACTTCCCTGAGATAAGCTTGCTTGAGATATGAGTGGGAGACCTGTGGAGGTAATTATAGAGGAATATGTTTGGCCAGAAGGATCAAATGCTGGTCTTGCAAAAATTCCAAAAAAAACTTTGAGGTATTGCTGGAGACACCTCGTTTATGCTCATTAAATCTGGCCTTGTAATTCCCAGTTTTTCAGTAGTTAGTTCACATGATAATTGAGATTTATCAGCAAAATTACTACCATTTGACACTGGAGTAACATCAATACTATCTAACATCAACACAGTAGTTTCATTCCATGATCATGGCATTCCATGAGCCCACATTTCTTCAAGTTAACCTCTAATAGAACATGGGCTTGTCTATGCTTTAGAATTATTAATGATAGTATTTTTTGAATGCGTTTATTTTAGACAGGTCAACATTCTATCTAACAAAGATCTCTTGAGAGCGATGTTGGATTTACTGTGGTAGCAGGTAGTAGCTCACATGAGGTAAGTAGAGTTATAAACAATGCGTGGTTTATTTATGTTATCTTGAAATTTTGTACGAGGTGTTAACTGTGATTGACCACATTGTACTCATGTTCACAATCCATTATGATTCACATTACTTTCAAAAAATTTTCAATACACTTTAAAATACACGTCTAATAGTGCCTTGTCCTTTTTTTTGCTGTTGGGAATGACAACGCTGATCAAAGTTGTGGAATTCAATTTTACACCTTTTAAT
Organism: Sequoia sempervirens; assembly: GCA_007258455.2. Taxonomy (NCBI): domain Eukaryota; kingdom Viridiplantae; phylum Streptophyta; class Pinopsida; order Cupressales; family Cupressaceae; genus Sequoia; species Sequoia sempervirens. Next base: position 172,975,161 of record VDFB02026320.1, read on the forward strand.
ATCTTTTCCTTGAAATTTTCTGACACCTTGTTCAGGTCCATCTATGCAACAATCAATGCATTCAATAAAATCAACATTCGTAGAAGCATTCTATTCAAATCCATATCATATTTCCCCCTCATACTGGTGATCACAATCAATAAGATAGAGCCTCTTTTATTTGGAAATATCAATCGAGTATGATAGTCAGACTTGGAGGAGTAAATAGTGGTGCTCCAGGAGATTAGGTGTCTCTATTCATTATCTAGGGATTGATTGCATTAGGTAAAGTCTTTTTTTTCCATCAATATCGTTGTCCTTCTCATCGCTAGCTATCATTAAATATTGTATCCATCTCAGTAATTGTGTTCTTTGACATTGATGGTTGTGACTTCACTTGACATGGATCCCAACGAATACATCTGACCTTTTCTATGGAATATTGTTGGTCATCCATGAACATTAGATAGTATCAACTCACAATCATTATCAGCCACGAGATATTTGGCTTCTGACAACGACTTGAAATATTTGCAGGTGCGGTTTCATTTGTGAGGAAGGCTGCTTTCATCTACTATTATTAATGTTTTTGTGCAGGAATTGAAGTTGTGTCGAAGGCCATACTGTTGTACATCGCATAAACTCCAAAAATCGCTCATTCTTCCTTTTGGTGGATTGCTCATTAGCTTTATTCTTTGGTGTTTGTGCCATTTCAGCATCTATCTCTTTGAATTTTTTTCTGATATATATCTAAATGGGCTTAGATTGATTGGCACTTAGATATTTCTATTTCTGCATTATATTGTGCCTGATATCTCATTTTCTATGGTCTTCTCATTTTCTATTGTTATGTAGACCAGATAAGGAAGCATTTGAAAAATAAGTGGAATTTTAGAGTTGTACTTGTAGAAAGATCACTTCGTTGGTATACCTTTAAAGATTTAAAAGCATATATGGTTATGTGATTATTACTTCATTTTTCCATGTAACACTCTAGCATTTTCTTTCCAACTTGCTTATTCTGATTAAAACTGCAATGTGCGTTGATTATGTTGAAAGGGAAACTGTTTCATCCCTCTTAGCAATAATTATATATTCTTTTGTACCTTGCCTTGAAGTATTCATTTCTGCTGGAACAAGAGAGTTACTGCCTTGAATGTGTTGTTATTGTCCTTGATCCATTACTAAATGTTGATGGCCCTTCTCTAATGCAGCTTGATCAAAGTTGTTCCCAGGAGAATCTTGTTGATATGAGATCCATAAAGACATAAATGCATTCATTAATGTGTGCTACTTGAAAGACCATGGATCTTATTGAAAGTTAATGCTAATATTTGTCTTTTTTATTGCAAAATCATACAAGGTAGATTAATAAATTAATTGCAGATCCATTTATTGATGTTTCATTAAAAAATTAGTCTTTCCATTTGGAATCATTTTATTAGTTGAGGTCAATGCTTGAAATGATTTTAATTAAAAAACTTGATTCTTACAAGATTCACTTTCTTTAATAGGTGCAAAGGAATAAGAAAACGAAGGAAAACAAAGGTGTGAAGGAAAAGCAAAGAGAATAGATTTTCACTTACAAGAAGAAATCTTTGGAAGAATCTTGGAGAAATGGAGCATTAAATTCAGAGTTTATAAAGCATTTTTTAATGCTTAGAGCCTCTATTTTATGCCTTAATTTTTTGTCTTAGACTAACTCATTTCTTTTTAGGCTCTAAAACAAACATAGCAAAAGTTTTTCAATTTTCATGGCAAGGGGCTTAAAATGAATCTTAGAACAAATCCACTAGATTTCATTTAAGGATAAACAAATTGAACAAGCAAACTTCAAACATTTCATTTTGGTGCTTAAAACGAATTCAT
>VDFB02026320.1:172977108-173239608 GCA_007258455.2 Sequoia sempervirens
CCCTCTTTGTCTCTCCCTTTCCCTCTCCCCTCCACTCTCTCTCTCTTGCCCACCCTATGCCTCCTAATTACTCTTAGGTCTATGTGTGTAGAAATTAGATATCCAATTTGTAGCACTAAATTATTGCTATTACAAAACATTTTAAAATGTTTTTTCAAATCAGATATCGGATTTGTGGGCCATAGAGAAACCCCATGCAGGCCTTTTTCTACATTCTAATGGAGCCTACATTCTATTTGCAGGAAACAAACACACAGTTTCAGACAAGAAGAGACAAAGATCAACTTTTTGGAGCATCTTCTACTCAAATTTATCATAAGAAATGATTTTTTAGCATCTTTTATAAGGTATAATGGGGAAAAGGTCGTCCCGGAAACAAAGCGTAGAAAACACAAAGAACAAATTAAAAGCATAGACAAAGAATAAAAAGAAAGGTTATAGGAAGAGACAAGGAACATGTTAAATATTGGTGAACTATTCATGGTCTTTCAAGTGAAGGAAGTGAATATGTTCAAGGTGAAAATGTTGAACATGATATTAAAGTGGGAATGAAAATGTTCAAATTGATATTGAAAATGTTCAAAGGTAATGTTAGGTGAAGATGTTAGAAGATGATGACTAAGTGGGAATGAAAAATATTGAAGTGATAATGAAAAATGTTGGGTGAAGATTTTTGAAAATGATATTGAAATTGGGAATGAAATTATTCAAATTGATATTGAAAATGTTCAAGGTGAAAATGTTGGAATTGAAGATGTTGAACATAATATTGAACCAAGTGTAAATTATGTTTCACCATATTACATGAGAAATGAAGAACCTTGTGTGGAAGAAAGACATATTCCAAATTCAAGACCTTTAAGAACCACTAAATGGTTACTTGAAATTGATGAGAACATTATAAACAATTTTGAAGGCAAGAGGTCAACACGAATTGTTCAATTGTGAGCTACAAGACTTTTCAACCAATATTTTAGTGATAAGACATTAACCGAGCAATGCTGACATTTTGTACAATTGCTAAAGATGCAAAAGATGAGAACTTTGCTAGCCAAATTAAAGATTCGTGTGAATAAGAAGACTGAAAAAATTATGTTATTGTCAAAAATATTTTTAATGCTCTCAAATCTATTGGAAAAAAATAACAAGGGAAAAGATAAGAAAGTTGCTCAGAGAGTCATTACAACCGCCCTAGTAAGCCATCAATTGAAAAAGACTCGTTTTATGAGACAAAATTGTATTGATTTTGACATAAATCATAAAACTTTGGATAAAGCACTTGCAAGAAGAGAAAGAATAGATGATCCTCTTCAAAATGATACATGGGATTTTTCCATGAGTGTGGTGCAATGCATCTTCTGAAATCATCAAGGGAATTGCTAGATCTATTTTTATGTTCTAGATATGATGGTTGTTTTTTCTATAGAAATGATTGTTTAAATGTGAAGTGCTCACAATGTGGTGGCTTTTCAAAGTTTGTTCAATGTTTTCATGAGGATTCCGAACTTGAATTTTGAAAGAAGCTTGTTGAGAAAAAGAGATATAAGATAGTCAAATATACTTTGCAGAGTGGAGGTGAAGGTTCTAGATGCGAGTTGGTTACAAAAGAATGTAGTGTTGCTAATTTTATTTTAAATTTTAAGGACAATCTTTTCTACAAGTATGCAAGGCATAGTCATAGGTCTCAGTGGTTGGATAAAAAATTCAAGATGTGTAAGGAATCTTTTTTGATTGGCACTATTATATCAGTGGTTGATTTTGCAGAAAACTACACATTACAACCACAAAATGAGGTACAATCTTAGTATTACAATTTCATTCAGATTGCTATTTTTGTCTACATAACATTTAGACATGCTCTTGATAGTATAGAGGAGGATCTAAAGATAATCAGAGATCATCATTTTTATATGAATGATGATAGATCTCACTCATCTGAGTATGTCCAACATTGTTTCGAGAATTTTTTTGAGTTCTTACAGGAGTATGATATAGCATTGGGCTGACATCTCATTTGGTTAGATAACTACATAGGTCAATTCAAGAATGCTCATATGTTTTATTGGTTGAGTAGAATGCATGTAGAGAGGAGTGTACCTCATCTTTGGAGTTTTTTTGAAGTTGGGCATGGGAAAGGGGAGCATGATGGAGCAGGTGCATGTGTAAAGAGAGCTCTAGTTAAGGAGAAATTGAAGATTTTAGGAGCAAAATTCAGTGATGCACATTCTATTGTTGATTGGTGTAGTTCAATATTGTCATAGGGAGGGACACTTGATTCAATAGTGCGCAAATTATTTTGGTTGGTTGAGGAGGGTACAATGGGAGGAACATTCATTTTGAAGCTCATATGCAAGCACATGGACCATTTGGATATGAGAGTTGGCTTGTTTTTATTAGAGTTGTATTTAGTGCGAGTGGGATCAATGCGAGTCAAGTGAGTGGGTGGATACATGGGTTCCACAGTATCTAACTCCTTTATCTCAAACAATATTCATGCCAAATGACACAATGGAAAGTTCAGTTGATTACGACCAACTTTCAGATATACTACAACTAGGACATGTTTTTGCAGTTGTTGCATCACAAGGGAATGAAGAGAGATCAAACTATTGGTTGGCTCGATGTGTCGGTAAAGCATAAGCTAACACAAACCGACAAAAGATGATGATGGGTTCGTGTATCCTATAGGTTTAGTTGTGGTTGCAGGAACTTGGTTGCGAACATACATGATTAGAAAGAATGGCATACTTGCATTTGAAGACTACGAGAAACACAAAACCATTCTCATGTATTTACACCTTGTTATAGAAATAAATGTTAAGTTGTTAAAGCATCATACCAAATCATAGACAAAACAACTATGGACACTTAGTAATATTGATCATGAAGCAATATTGGATACTCTTAAGCAAAGAGATGACCCTTCAGGCACACTTGAATAACATTTTCAAGAATGGAAGGTACAATGCTTAGGTTCATTATGCTTAAGTTCATTAGTGTTCTTTATTTAATATTGATATTTTGTATACTATTGCAATGTAGGTGTCTTTAATAGTGATATTTTGTATGTACTTTTGCTATATTTTTGGCATGATTGATCATGGGCCTGCTGCAACAATAGCTAGCTCTGATCCTTTCAGAGAGGTATGCGATAGATTGCAATAATATAGATTGGTTATTCTAAGCATCTTTTATAGTTGACATTACCATCTCATCATCAATTAGGTCATTTCGAATAATATAGATTGGTTATTCTAAGCATCTTTTATAGTTTGCATTACCAATTCATCATCATTCAGGTTGTTTAGATTAATATAGATTTGTTAGTCTAAGCATCTTTTCTATTGTGACGATATAGATTTATCATTTGACAAGTTTTGTGATATTTTTGGCATGATTGATCATGGACCTGCTGCAACAATAGCCAGCTCTAATCCTTTCGAAGAGGTATGTGATAGATTACAATAATATAGATTGGTTATTCTAAGCATCTTTTATAATTTTCATTACCAATTCATCATCATTCAGGTTGTTTAGATTAATATAGATTTGTTAGTCTAAGCATCTTTTCTATTGTGATAATATAGATTTCTCATTTGGCAACTTTCGTGACATTCCTGGCATGATTGATCATGGATTTGCTGCAACAATAGGCAACTCTGATCCTTACAGAGAGGTATGCGACAAATTACAATAATATAGATTTGTTATTCTAAGCATCTTTTCTATTGTATGTAGTTTGACTGCTACCTTGATGGTTTGTACAAGTGATTGTCACTCCAAAACATCAACATACTACTCTTGTGGAGGATTGTGCCCTAAATTCCTCTAATAGGAAAATTTTGTAAAATTTGAATTTTCAAATGTGAAACAATGTAAAAAGGTCATAACTATGTATGGGCATAATCTATATACAGTGATATTTTTTGAAATATGGGTCAAATGTCTGACATTGTATAAAGAGTATGTTTAAAATGTAAAGGGGTCTGTATTTGGAAACTCATAGGTTGAAATAGTCATACAAGTGTATGCTTTGTTACTGTTATTGGGACAATTCTGTAAGAGCTTTTTGTACTTAATCGAGCTACAACTAGAGGTTTTCTTCCTGGTTCTTTCTTGTTGGTATGCTCGTTTGAACTAGGTTTTGTAATATCTCCTATTTATATATAATAAATTATAGTGGCTTGCCACTTTTTCCAAAAAAAAATGTAAAAAGGTCATGTGAAGGTCATTTCCAATGTAATTGAGTCTTTGATCTAGCAAAGTGGAAACAAGGTATTTGGGTGTGCATGATGTTCAAGTTGATTGGGTAAGAGTTTTCTGATGCAAGAACTAGGTGGCTTTAAACAACACAATTACAATTAAAGATGATTCAAACTCCAATTTGATCCTCAAACCCAAACTTGGGTGCAACTTCACTAAAATAGGCCCATTTTACAAAGAGACTCATATTTAAACACTTTCCAAACCTGAAATTTCGATGGGGCGTCATTAAACATCCTACCAAACTACCAAAACCATAATTTGTTTTGGTGAGATATGCTTTAAAAATCTCTATTTCAACAAACCCTCATTTTTAGCAACTTTCATGAGGTTTTTAAGGAAATCAATGTTTCCAACCTTGCCACACCCTATAAATTCATCAAAAACATCTATTAGGACCTGCACAAACTTGATCCAACCTTAAATCTTGTTTCCCCCATGTTTCATTGACATTAACATGTTGTAACCGCCATTTTTTACCTAATTTCACTCATTTTTGCCATGCATGGCAACTCACCAACTCAACTACAGACCTTTCCAACTCTTTAAACCCACATAGTCACCTTATGTAGTCCTAATAACATCTACCATGGCCATACCATCGAGCTACAAACTGTACAATAAATGGTATGGCCTTTTAGCACTTTGGACTCTTAAGAGAAATCGTTAATCCAATGTAGTTTAGAGTGATTCAGCATATTTGGGTGCAAAAGAAGACCATCCCTAGTATAAATGTACCCATCTAGATGTGTTGGAACAATCTTTTTGGTCGTACGAGTTGCAAAATGAAAGTTGCACCACTTTACAACTTTACACTCCTTGCATTTGACAACTTTTCTCTCAACTAAAAACTCATCACCACAGGAAAATGCCTCCGAGATAGAAAAATATAAGAGAGGTTATTGTAGATGGTCCCAACACAATCTTGTAGCCTTAGATGGAGAGTCTGTAAGTGTCACAGTTTCTAAGAAATAGCCCTTCAAAGATTGTTGTCTTTTAACACTTTGGACTCTTAAGGAAAATTGTTAGTCCAATGTAGCTCAGAGTGATTCGGCATATTTGGGTGCAAAATAGGACCATCCCTACCATAAATGTACCCATAAAAATGTGTTAGAATAGTCTGTTTGGTCGTACGAGTTGTAGAATGAAAGTTGCACCACTTTACAACTTTACACTGCTTATATTTGGCAACTTTTCCCTTAACTGAAAACTCATCATCATGAGAAAAAAATTCTAAGATAGCAAAAACTAAGAGAGGTTATTGTATATGGTCCCAACATGATCCCATAGCCTTAGACAAAGAGTCTTTAAGTGTCACAGTTTCTGAGAAATAGCCCTTCAAATATTGTTGCCTTTTAGCACTTTGGACTCTTAAGGGAAATCGTCGGTCCAATGTAGCTTGGAGTGATTCGACGTATTTGGGTGCAAAAGAGGACCATCCATAGTGTAAATGTACCCATCTAGACATGTTGGAATAGTCTGTTTGGTCGTATGAGTTGCAGAATGAAAGTTGCACCACTTTGCAACTTTACACTACTTACATTTGACAACTTTTCCCTCAACTGAAAACTCATCACCATGAAAAAATTCCTCTGAGATAGAAAAAACTGAGAGAAGTTATTGTAGATGGTCCCAACACGATCCCATAGCATCAGACGAAGAATCTGTAAGCATCATAGTTTTTGAGAAATAATCCTTCAAAGATTGTTGTCTTTTAGCACTTTGGACTCTTAAGCGAAATCGTCGGTCCAATGTAGCTTAGAGTGATTCGGCGTATTTGGGTACAAAAGAGGACCATCCCTAGCATAAACGTACCCATCCGGATGTGTTGGAACAGTCCATTTGGTCGTACAAGTTGCAAAATGAAAGTTGCACCACTTTGTAACTTTACATTGCTTGCATTTGACAACTTTTCCCTCAATTAAAAACTCATCACCACAGGAAAACACCTCTGAGATAGCAAAAATTGAGAGAGGTTATTGTAGATGGTTCCAACATGATCTCGTAGCCTCAGAAAAAGATTTGTAAGAGTCACGGTTTCTACGAAATAACACTTCAAAGATTGCTGCCTTTTAGCACTTTGGACTCTTAAGGGAAATTGTTGGTCTAATGTAGCTCAAAGTGATTCAACGTATTTGGGTGCAAAAGAGGACCATCCCTAGCATAAAAATACCCATACAAATGTTTTGGAATAGTCTGTTTGGTCATATGAGTTGCATAATGAAAGTTGCACCACTTTGCAACTTTACACTACTTACATTTGACAACTTTTCCCTCAACTGAAAATTCGTCACCACAGGAAAATGCCTCCAAGATAGCAAAAACCAAGAGAGGTTATTGTAGAGGGGTCCAACACAATCTCATAACCTCAAAAAAAAAAATTTTAGGCATCACGGTTTCTGAGTAACAGTCTGTCGAAGATTGCTGCCCTTCTCCACTTTGGACTCTTAAGGGATTTTGTTGATTGAATGTAGCTTAGACTGCTTCGGCGTATTTGGGTGTGAAAGGGGACCATAACTAACCTAAATGTACCCATCCAGATGTGATGGAATAATTGGTTTGGTCATACGAGTTGTAGAACAAGATTTATTTATGCCCTTACAAGTAGTTTTCAGCCTCCAACAAAACTCCAACGCTGATTTTCGTGCGAAAAAAAGCCATGAGACCATAGCTTGTTGCTTTCTTTTTAATCGAAACTGGTGGGAAGTAGAGTTAACTTCTTCACAAACTTTTTTTGAAGTAATTTCATTCATTTTTGTGCATTTAAGAGGCATTTTACTGGAGGTCGATCTGTGAGCCCTATTCCAAGGGTTTAAGTACATTTAAAATGGAGTTTTAAGCCTTCCACCCACTATATGATGCTATAACTCAGTGGATATAATTAGTTAGGGTAGATAAACATGTTTTCATTATTTCTTGTGCAGGGGAGGTCAACATTATGATTTTTGGTGGTGCCCTAGATGGCATTTGGGGTGTTTTTGCATGAAAAAGTGAGGTTAGAGAGGATAAAAGTGGGAATTATTTTAGGGTAGTCAATTTTATTGTTCTTTTAAGCTTGTGTAGGGTTATTCAAAGGTGTTGGAGTTTTTGGTAAAGTTTGAGGAATTCTGCAAGTATATTTTTCAATAAACCCTCCCCAAATTTGAGCAATTTGAGGGGTTTGTGGAATAGGGTCTTAGAGGGAAAGTTCCATAGGATAAATGGGAAAATTTGAGGTTTTTTCATCTATTGAGTGCTGCCCCAACAAGTTTTAGGGTCTATGAAGTGTTCCAAGGGTGGTTGCTTAGGAAATTTGGCCTATTTGGCTAGGTTCAGCAGCGTAGTTTGCATGATTTGTGAAAGTTGTTCCAATGGAGTCTTGCGTGAGTTGGAAGTATGTTGAAGGGGACTAAAATGGGTGTCTAGAATGATGATTAGTTGCATGAGTTGTTAAAGAGATCTAAGAGTTAAGTTGAGAAAGGTGTTTAGGAATCCCTTGTATTGTGAAAGTAAGTGGTTTTCCATCCTTGGTTGCATCAACTAACCATCAACTAGTCCTTTGTTTCCAAGGTGCTCCTGCACCATTTTCCAAGCATTCATATAGCTTGTTTGAAAGCACCTATTTTAGGCTTTCAACCATAGTAGCAAGGCAGTGAGTTGTTTGATAAAATGCTTTGGTATACGTACGAAAAATGTGGTAGCATATACAAGGCGGTGAACTGTTTGCAAAAAATTCCTCAATAAAATGTGGTCTCATGGTGATGGAATTCCATGACAATCTATAGCAATTTTCTTGTCATGGTATTCCATCGCCATGAGACCACATTTCTTTGAGTCATTTTCTTTAAACAATTCATTTCCTTGCCTATATTATTGTTGTAAGAGAGGGGGACCACCGCGTGCAAGACCCTAGGTCACAGAGGGTCAAGATGTGAGAGCCTACCCTAACTTACCTCAACCGAGTGTATTGTTTAGGATTATGAGGGTGAGAATGATAAGGATTGTGGTATCCTACAACCACTTTGCAATCCCCAGTTGCAAGGTGGGGCTAGGCGAGTCAATTTTAAGGTCCAACTTTGCGCCTTACGAAGCTCTCTGCCCAAGGACATCAGCGCGATGCACTGGCATCTCAAAAATGTGTTGTAGTCCATACTATCAGATTGCAACAGAGATAAGGTTAGACTTGCTAAAATGACTAACCTAGCTTAACAACTTCTAAGAGAACAAAACAACACTATAAAATATGAGAAGTACAAACTTAGGTGATAAAGTAGATATACCAAAGCCAAGGTGACGAAGTCGATCTTGTAGAAGAGCCTATTCACCAACTAGCTCCACAAAGTGCATCCACCTACACACAACAAGAGAAAAAATGTTGGGGGGCTGTATAGGGCCCTGCCTCAATCAGATCGTTGTTTAGGTGTTTCCACCTCCACAGACAACCAAAGGAACGAGATAAAGAAGCAATGTAATGAAAACACAAACACTACAATGCAGTACTATGCTACTCAATGAAGTGATAGAGGAGAGGGGAGGGGAGCTTACCACCTCCACCAAGAGCACTCAATGCTACTTGGGGGAGAAATGAGAGGAACTCAAGCCTCTGCTGCAATGGTGTGGTCCCAAACATGCTCTACCAAAGTGACAAAGTGGAGCTTTTGCTGCAATGGAATGCTTGGATGCTGCTAAAAGTGTTGGATTGAATGCTTGAAGTGGTCAAGATTGAGCTCCATGCTTGGAAGAAAAAACTCAAATGCTTGTTAAAGGGATGAATTTGAAGGAATGAGGAAGAAAAATGCCATATTTGGGTCGGTTGGTCGAAGGAGGCATTACAACTTCACTGCCAATGGGAAGAGTAACGCCTCAGCTGGCTTAGCCACAAGAATCTACAGGGACGTAAGCGCACTGCGTGAATGTCTGTGTGCTACGCAGGCGTCCCTGACAGAAATGCCTCCACTGACACACAAAATAGGCTCCACGTGGATTGCCAATAGCAGGCTTAAGTAAATTTAAGCCTCTGACTTTGGTTTTCTAAAGTGTATAAAGGAAAAAAGGGGAATTGTGCCTAGGGTACAAATTCACTCTTATACATTGTGCCCCTACTTTAGCAAGCACGAGTACTGATGAGTGCTCGGTAAAGTAGATCAAGAGGAGAGTAGGGTTAGAAAAGTATACCTGAACCATCAAGGAAGTAGTACTCAGTCTGGCATATTCAAAGGTGTAGGAGAAGTGAAGGACTTCATAGCTGCTCGGAACTATGAAGTTGGAACAAAGTATCTTACAGGCCCGTAGACTTGCAAGGAGGCAACCCCCAAGATCTCTCACATGGAAGAAGGCCCAAGGAAGCATACTCTACAGAGTCAGGAAGTGGCGACACATCTAGCCATAGATAGAACATGTCAAAAGCGGTGACACGTCTACCAGCAGATAGAGCTTGTCTAAAGCGGTGACACATCTACTCATAGATAGAATGTGTCTAAAAGTGGTGACACGTCTACCCGCAGATAGGACATGTCTAAAAGTAGTGACACGTTTACCCATAGATAGAACGTGTCTAAAAGAAACAACACATCTACCCATAGATAGGACATGTCTAAGTGACGACACATCTACCTACAGATAGAGCGTGTCTAAAAGCAGCCAGTCACGTGGATCATAAAAATTTCAAAGGGGTCCCTCAGGAACCCATCAAAAAGAGAGGGGTCCACTGAAGGGACGTGCTATTTGAAAAGTAAGGTCTAGTTAGGCTACCCCCAAGCTAGACACGAAAGGGCGAATGGAATGAGCCTAGTCGGGTTGGCCCCAGGCTAGATGTGAAAAAGTTCGTTTGTTATAAAGGCTTTTGAAGAAAGGGTCCCTAGGGAACATTCCATGAAGAAGAAGGGGGATCCACTCAAGGGACACACAATTCAAAAGTAGTTGTTCATCTTAGAATGATTTGTCATCAAAGGATCCTTTTGAAAGATGTTCACTTCATCAAGGAATTTTAAAGGAAGGTCATGCCCCCACATGAGGGGAATTCAAAGTAGTTCCCACTTCGGAGGAAGGTCTTCGAGTCCTTTCTTTACGAACCCGTGATGAAGGAAACACATTTCATTAGGTTCCAAGTTGAGAATGTGATTCTAAGGAAAAGTTTGTGAAGATTTTCAAGAAAAGATTCATTGGAAACAAATTCATTTTTTGAAAATCAAAGTGTTAAAGAAGAGTGTTGTCACACATAGAAGGGACAACTCAAGAAAAGAAGAGAGAAAGATAGAGAGAAAGCAAAAGAGAAAAGGAAAATACAAATAAAGGACACAGGGGGATTTGGTTTAGTGGGGTTAGATCTGTTCGAGCTCATATAATAATAGGTAACAGTAATGCAAGGTGAAAGATCATCAATCCCTAACTAGATTAGGAAGAATGCACGAAAAACAAAGTGAAAATAAAAAATTGGATCAACATGGAAGGGAAGCCTAAATGCCCCCAATGCTTTGCATTGTCCCTAATTTATCAAAAATCAAGCACAAACATGGAAGAATGATGGTGTAAATAGAAGAAGGCTTATGACACAAAAACCACGCCTATATCGAAGCACCAACAGGGTTGAAGAGGGTCATCCAGGCACACATAGTATGAGTATGGGGGAACACATCACAAAACAGACACACAAGATCAAGAAAAAGGGGACCTCCTCCTAACATTGATCATCCAAGAGGTCATTCGCTTCCAATCTAGATCCTCATAAGGGGAAGGAGGGATAGCCTACAAAGGTGGAATGTTAAGAGGAGGGGCATTTAGGCCTCTCGCAACAAGGGCCTAGGAAGAGGCCCCCTTGAAGTCCTCTCCATCGAGCTCTTGTGGATTCAAGGTCAGCGATCTTGCAAAGATCATCGATAGGGCCAGGACTTCGTCCATGGAATTAAACATGCATCCCATGGGAGCATCATGCTTATTCTTAGTAGACAGTGTAGGTTGTGCCTGGGGTTCACTGCTAAGCTCACTGAATGACTTGGGAGTGGTGACAAACTCAGGGGAAGCTGAGACTAGTTATGTCACAAGGACATAATAGGCCATCATAGGACCACCTTGCGAAGAAGGTGGGATCCTCCTATGTCCTTCGTCACTAGAAGGACCAGCCTCTGCCTCCTTCTTTGTGGGAGGAGATGAATTCCCCACAGATGAGGCTAGAGGCACAAAGGAAGAGGAGGAAAGAACTGTAGCGGATATGACCAAAGTGTTAACCATATCCATGGGTTTTGGGAAGGGTTGAATATCTAGAACAAACATCAGCAAAGGCGGCTTTGTCGAAGGAGAGATAAACACCTGTACCCGTTTAGAGTTAGGCACATTTGTGCTTGCAATGGAAGCCGAGAGTGGATCAACCTGAAGAGAAACAACAGGAAGGGAGGAAGGTGACATTGTAGGAGATCCTGAAATAGGAGCGGTTGTTCCTTCCTCCTTATGTTGTGAGGCGGCTTGCTCGGCTAGGAGATCCTTTTGCCGGCACTTGCGCTCACGTGCAAGGTAGTTTCTATAGCTCTTAGAGTTAGAATCCAAAGCTTGTGAAGGGATGAGAGGTTCCTAATCGACCATAGGAATTTCTACTACAACTATTTTTGGCGGAGGAACAGGTTCTTGTACGGGAGCAAGGGGAGCAGGCTGAGGAGCGACAGGAGGAGTCGACTCAAGAGCCTTGGCAGCAGGCCTCTTTCCATTCACTATCTTAAGGAAAAGAGCAGTAGGAGGCCGCAGAGGTTGAGACAAGGATGACCCTCCTTGAGATACCTTCTTCCTATCATATTGAGTAGGTCTAGGTTCTGTCGGTAGAATAGGAAGCTCGAATGTAGGAAGCTTAGGCTTTCACCAAGCGGGCATCAAGGTGTTCTCCTACAAATGAGGAGCATAACCTATCGGTACCACAACTAAGCAAGAAGCGTCAAATTGGGCAGTGGAAGAGGAAGGAGGATCATAAGACCACTTCTCTTCTTTCCTCTTTTGAGCCTTAGCAACATCGCTGTCAGCCTTCAAGCAAGCCTTATGTGAGATAACATAAGGTGAGGGAGGGTACCTTACCTTTGGCCTCAGATGTCCTTTCTTATAGTTCTGATATGTCTTATGCAAAAGGTTTATCCTAGGTGGAAGGGGACCCATAGGCGTAGGCTATAGGTGATCCAAGGAGTAGCTACCACGTGCAACCGGTGGTCAATAATCGACGTCATGGATCACGTGCACAAAACATTCGTGGATAAATTTTAGACATTTATGCACAATAGAGGGTACCGCATTCATTGCCACCAACCAAGGGATACACAACTTTACACAAAAGAGTTCAGATCTGGGAATGATATCAAACAGGAGATTCACAGACTTAGGTCCAACTAAGACTGATAGGACAATACTACCCAAGGGGGGTACAAAAATCCCGTCATGTGTGTGAATGAAACTCACAGGAGCATCGTATCCATCCTTATGTAAAATGTTTATAAGAATAATCTCCTCTGTTATTATGCTCACTTGCGATGTCGGGTCAACGAGGACACTGGCTACGATGTTCCCATTGATCCGTGCAAGAATGTAAAGAGGAGATGGTTCTTTGTTAAAGCCCATCGGTAGGCCCTGTGAAGTAAAGGTTATGCCAACACTACTATCCACAGGTTGCACAGGGGGAATGGGTTGATGTAGGACGGAGGCCATTACACACACTAGATAGTGCTTTCATAGAGTCCCTAAAGGTTAACGGATAAGACGGTGACCCAAATAAGGTTTCATTGTGCAATACCTTCGAAACCTTCTAACTATGTCAACTAGGGGTCGTAGGTTGGGTTGCAAGGTGACATTGTTACAACACTCCTAGAGTATGAGGAAAGGGATTGTCAATATTGCAAGAACAAAACCAAAATAGTTCACATCGGGTTCACCAAAAATGTAAGAGAGGGGGACCACCGCATGCAAGAGCCCAGGTCACAGAGGGTCAAGATGCAAGAGGCTACCCTAACTTACCTCAACTAAGTGTATTGTTTAGGATTATGAGGGTGAAAATGATAAGGATTGTGGAATCCTACAACCACTTTGCAATCCCAAGTTGCAAGGTGGGGCAAGGCGAGTTGATTTTTAGGTCCAAATTTGTGTCTCAGGAAGCTCTTTGATCAAGGACGTCAGCATAGACTTCAGATGACCACGTGACGCACTGGCATCTCAGAAATGCACTATAGTCCGTATAGTCAAATTACATCAGAGACAAGGTTGGACTCACTAAAATGACTAACAACCTAGATTAACAACTTCTAAGAGAATAAAACAACACTATAAAATAGGAGAAGTACAAACGGAGGTGATGAAGTAGATATACCAAAGCCAAGCTGACGAAGATGATCTCATAGAAGAGCCTATTCGCCAACTAGCTCCACAAAGTGCGTCCACCTACACACAACAAGAGAGAAAATGTTGGGGGGGCTATATAGGGGCTTGCCTTAGTCAGACCCCCGTTTAGGTGTTTCCACCTCCATGGACAACCAAAGGAACGAGATAAAGAAGCAATGTAATGAAAACACAAATACTACGATATATAGTACTATGCTACTCAACAGAGTGATAGAGAAGAGGAGAGGGAAGCTTACCACCTCCACCAAGAGCACTCAAGGATGCTTGGGGGAGAAATGAGAGGAACTCAAGCCTATGCTACAATGGTGTGGTCCCAAACGTGCTCTACCAAAGTGATAGAGTGGAGCTTTTGCTGCAATGGAATGCTTGGATGTTGCTAAAGGTGTTGGATTGGATGCTTGAGGTGGTCAAGAGTGAGCTCCATGCTCGCAAGAAAAAACTCAAATGCTTGTTGATGGGATGAATTTTAAGGAATGAGGAAGAAAATGACCATATTCAGGTCGGTTGGCCGAAGGAGGCGTCACAACTTCACTGCCAATGGGAAGAGCAACGCCTTAGCTGGCTTAGCTGCAAGAATTTTCCAGGGACATATGCGCGCCGCACGGGCATCCCCGACAGAAACACCTCCACTGACACACAATATAGGCTCCACGTGGACTGCCAACAACAGGCTTAAGTAAATTTAAGCCTCCGAATTTGGTTTTCTAAAGTGTATAAAGGAAAAAAGGGGAATTGCACCTAGGGTGCAAATTCACTCTTATACAATTGCTTACTATTATGCTTTGTTAGATTCTTTCCAAGCATCCATAGCTTGTTCGAAAGCACTTGTTTTAGGATTTTAGCCATAGAAACAAGGCAATTAAATGTTTGATAGAATGCTTTGATAGACATGTATGAAAAATGTGGTAGCATAGACAAGACAGTGAAATTGAAGTAATTGCATAACTGCTTAGGTTGACTTTGTAAAAACTATATTGTAATTGAAATTTTTCATCTACCACCATCTAGTTGTTAGTTATGCAACGTGAAGTAATGATTTGAGTTTGAAAGATGTGCAATGCAATGTAATCAATGATAATATGAATATAAACTACATAATATAACCATTCTTTTTTATGCTCTTGTACATTGATATTTAACCATTACTGAAGATTAATTTTTCAAAGAGTTTAATCATGCACACGAGGAACAAATTAAATTTCGATTATCAACTTCTATATATCAAATTATCCAATAATCAAGTGTATGTCCATATACAAAAATGGCATTGACACCAACTCAAACAAAGTTTTACAAAATGTGGCATATGACATCTCAATATCTATTCAAAATTTACATGCCAAAATGTCTATCTCATCCTAAACTACTGGTGGATCATCAAAATGGAGCCTCTTTGAAGCACTCTTTGGCTTTGAAGGTAGCTGCACAAGAAAAATTCAAACCACAATTGAGATTAGTTATACTATATAATTTAAAATTGAATAATTAACATCAAAATCAATATACATTGAATTTTAATTGAACTCTAAAATTGAAATCTTGATTACTTGAAATATATGTCTCTTCAAAGGTTCATGAGTCCTAGAATATGCTCCTCTCAAAGAACCAACCAAATCAACTTTAAATTTCAATCTATAAATGTGAACAAAAACATAAAATTGATCCAAGTTAGCATTCGATTTTCAGTAATAGGAACATATTTACCAAACATAAAATAAAATAAACACATACCTATTTAGGATGATCTTTTTCTTTATCTCCTTCAGGTGTTTTAACACCTTCGTCGTGAGGTGTTTCAACAACTACTCCTTGAGGTGTTCCAATACCTACTCCTTCAGGCTTTGTGACACTTGTCAACAACGATGTATAACTCATAACCACCTGTACATAAAAATGACAAGTACATATGAAACTACCAATCCATGTCGATGTATGTATGATCAATATAAGATCTTAAAAATCTTAATTCAATCGAATTTGAGTTCAATTACCTTCCCCTTATCTAACATTGCACCTCCATAGTCTAGACAGGGCTGCACCTCACTCGCACTAGGTATTTCCTACAAGAGGAAAATAAGATAAACATATAAGTTATTATATAATTTCATTAATGACAATTCAAATGACAAGCAAGTATATAATAAAAAAATGTAAACGAGTGAGTGCAAAAATATATATTGTGTGTATGTCAAGGCCAAATGAATGGCCCTAAGGGTGCTATCAGTCACTTGTGTGAGCTCCTCCTTAGACATCAACTATTAAATAGACCATGTAAATAAATATTAGTACTTGATACTATCTCTTATTCATATTCATTTAAAAATAAATGCAAATTATGAATTTACAACTTAAATCTTACTTGTGTAACTATTCCAACATCCCCCTCTCTAGTAGGAGAGGAGTCTGTAGGGTGCGCTCCACTCCCCTGCATCTGATCTCCTATAATTTCCACATCATGGAGGTCATAATCAGAAGTGTCCAAGGGATGCTCAATAGGCTGTACAAGAGGACCCAAGCATATCTGGTGGCACATAGTGCAAGTATGTGGCACATAAATATGTGGACCTAAGGAGGATGATGCAACAACACTAGATCCATCACCAACATCACCAGAATGTGGCTAAGCTACTGTAGAAGTATGGGAAACCAAAAGACCACTCAAAGAGTGAATAGCCTAAATAGTTTGTGTGGTTGCATCT
Organism: Sequoia sempervirens; assembly: GCA_007258455.2. Classification (NCBI taxonomy): domain Eukaryota; kingdom Viridiplantae; phylum Streptophyta; class Pinopsida; order Cupressales; family Cupressaceae; genus Sequoia; species Sequoia sempervirens. The sequence continues at coordinate 172,993,413 of VDFB02026320.1, forward strand.
GATAATATCTAGATGATGTACTGGAGGTGGCAGAGGAATGGGAGGAGGGGGAAAATATGGGCGCTAGACTACTCTAATTTCCCTTGGTCTATCTTGGGGCATACCTCCATCGATGCCCTGGAAGGGTTTAATGTCAAAGTAATTGACATGATGCCCTATCACAAACTCAGCGTATAATTTTTCAATAAAGTAAAATGGTATATCACTATTGTTGTTGGGTGGTTTATCAAAAACCATACACCAACGATCCCAAAAGTTGTCTACAATGTCCTTATTCGTACACCATTTTATAGAAAGTTTTGGTTTATTAACATTAATTGGCAAATCAATGCGGGGGTTAACGAATAAAGAGGCTATTTGGGCTTTTGTTATTTGGAGATTTTTCACATCATTGTAAGACAATCCACAAGAGTAATATTCCCTCACGGTTTCTTGCCACGAAAGAAAGGCATTATGTTGGGTGGAGAGGGTTTCTATATTTTTAATTTTTTCCTACAATGTGTTTGTCATCTAGGATAATCGAGGGATTGTCTTATAAACATCACAAATGCACCTCAATTGCTCCAATTTTTCACTAATTAAGTTTTCAATTGATGGGCACGGAGGTGGTGGAGCGTTTGGCATTTGTGCATTTTCATTCTCAACCATAATACCTGATTAAAGTTAAAAACTAATTAATCTAATTGAAATTACACAATATAAATGAAATTATTGTAAAAAAACCCTATTTTTTAATAAAAATCCCAAAAAAACCCTACTTTTTAACAAAAATCCATAACAAACTCTAGTTTTTAATAAAAATCCATAAACAACACTTGTTTTTAATAAAAATCCATAAAAATATTAGTTTTTAATAAAAATCCATTGTAAACTCTAGTTTTTAATAAAAATCAATAAAAAAACCTACTTTTTAATAAAAATCCATAAAAAACTACTTAAAATATACAAAACTAATAGAAAAATCAATTAAATAAAAAATAGAACCAAAAACTTACCCTGAAAATTAGATATCTGCTTGAAATTGGATATCTGATCTGCAAACATCACTCTCACTACTCACACTTAGCTTTAAAATGGTTCAAATGATTTTAAAAGCCCCCTGATATCTATTTATATCCGATCCAAGTCAGATATCCGATTTGGATCTGATATCCGATATGTGATTTTCTCCTTAGGCATTGCTTTGGAGCAATGTACTGACACCCAAGCCAGAAAAAAGTCAACTCGAGATTTTTCGTGTTTTTTGGTCGATGCAAAACACAACTTTTTTCACATCGCCACTTTTTGGCCCATCATGATCTTGCACATACCCATTGGTGTGGAGACTTTTGAGCAATATTTGGAGGGATCGTCATTGAGTTTTCTTCCCTCATATTTCGTTCAAGAATGGGAAGACAACTTGCATACTTCTATGATTTTATTTCTTCCTAAGGGGAGGAATGTTGTTCGATGATCTTTGAGGGGGGATACATGATCTTTCTTTTTCTTCTTCTTCTTCTCTCTTATGGGGGTAATTTTTTCCTCACATGGGGTTTTGTTCTTCTCATCTTTTAGAGAGAATAATTATTTTCCCTCATCCGAGGGGAGTTTTTCCCTACAGGGTTTTCTCTTCTTCTTTATGAGGTTGCATTGTACTTTGGCACCTTACCAAGCCTTGTTTAGAAATTTGAACAAACCTTTCTGTCCAAAACTATGAATTTGGCTTTCTCATTTATCCTATATATTCACTTCAATTCCTAATGCAAGGATATCCTTTCGACCTGCAATTTCAGAGTAAATTGATATTGTCATTTTCTCTAATATTTCTTAGCTCCATTTTCATAGCCTTCTCTTTGATATTGCTAAAATCTAAATCTTCTTAAAGAAACCAATCATCGTCATTAGGATATATCATTCCCAATCCTCATATTATTCTCAGGAGATATCATTTCCACATCAATATTATCATCATCAAATCAATCAATTATTAACCTTTAGCTTGATTAGGGGAAAATTCTTGTTTATTTTGTATCTATCTTTTATGTATGGTTTCTTGCTTGTGTGTGCCTTTTTTTACTAATTTTAGTTTTATCCATTTTGAGAGCACACCCATGTTCTTCAAAATTATTTGTCCTCTTAAGGGGGCATCCTATAATTCATTCAATCCATAATCCATACAATTCTAAATTAAACGTCTCTCCAAGCATCAAAATATCCTTCAAATCCAATCTCAATCAATCCTTACATTAGTTTTAGTATATATATATCATTCCTAGATTAATAATATTGTCAATTTGTCCCTAATCTTTGACACTTGGGGCATCTTTGATTGTGAAGTACCTATATCTACCTTTTCTGAAATGACATTACTTCTTGTGGTCACAACACCATTCAAAGGGGCAAAATTTAGACATTGGAATCTCACTAATGCTAATTTCATACCATCGCCTCCATCTCAATGCCTAATAACATTGATTCATTAAAATAACTCATTTCACATTAATTAATCCATAAAATAATCCTTAGTCTATTTTATTAAAATTAAATTGATTAGATAATTTTTATTAGCTAATTAATTTAATTTATTTATTTTTATCACAAATATCTATAATTAATTCAATAAATCATGATAAATACAACAAAATAATTCAACCAATTAACTAATTGATCAAAATAGTTAACAAATCTTCAAAAATAAAAAATAATTAACAAATAAAAATCAAAATAGTTAATTATTTGAGAAAAATAAAAAGTTGGCACTTACACTTATAAGCAGTTGAAGGGATATGCCAATTGAAAATAAAAGGTAAAATTTAAATGTATTTAATATCACATAATTAGTTAGTTATATAACAATATAAAGCTATACACGTTTTGGTTATATATATAAATTTTGATTTGTACAAAAAAATATTCTCTCATATAATTAGATGTAGACACTATTTCTCATTTAAAAAAAAAAAAAACCTATAAAGATATTTCAACCATTATAAAAAATGAAAAATAAAAATAGATCCAAAATATTTAAAAAAACCTATATGCAATTTCTACCATTATAAACTTCATTAAAAAAATTAAACAAACATTTTTAAATTTGAAATCCCCACAATAATCCAATTTCACAAAAACAAAACTCATAATAAACCTTTCTTTAAAAAATGCGCTCACAATCTAGAATGGAAACCATGGAAGGATTAGAATTGAAATACATATAATGCATTTAGTGAAAAAGTCATCTCATTTGATAGCTATGCAGCTAAGTGAGAAACCAGTTCCACTTACATGAAGTTTGCCTTTCCAACTAAAACACACAAGAAAGAGCTTCTCCTTCCCTATTTAATGAAAAAGAAATAAATGCATATACAAAGCCCATGACCAATTTTAATGATGGAAGAAAAGCATACACATAGCCCTTCATGATAGTTTTATCTTGGAGAAGTAAAATTGGAATTTGAGAAGTATATAATTAGTAGGTAATTACTGAACAATGCATGTCATCACATGATTGAATTTTCTAAATCTCACCACTCCATCTTCATTTTCAAGTCAACTCAAGAGATAATGAAAATATAGTGGTTAAGAGTGATAATTTTCCATATTGAGGTGACACATCATACATTGGAGTCATGCATTAATACACTTATCTACCTTGAAATCCAACTATTTTATTATCTCTCGCAATTCATTCTTTCCCACCTCCTCATCTATAGAGTTTAAAGCATTGTGGAGGTCCACCCATATCATTTTTCTATCTCCATTAGTAGTATCGAGGTACTCAAAAACTTCACTTAGCACTTCCACCATTCTCTCTTGTGCTTCACAAAATGATTGTCGTGATAGAGAGTGAAGAGAAGCAACGACAACACACCTACGAAGGGACAAATTGGAGGCCAATTTCAAGGCATTTTTAGACAACAATTTGAAGAAGACCTTCATAGCTCTTGTGGGAGATTTGGGCACTTGCAAATCATAGTATTTAACCTCTCTAGAGGTGGGAAGGTTCAATTTATGAATAATCTTTTTTTTAGAAAGAGCGTGCAACTTCACTTTAAGATAAGTGGGAAAATTCTATGAGGGAGATGCACTTTTCATCCTCTAAACACTAGAAAAAAAGATTGGCAAAGCACCATGTCTTAATTGGGGCAAGAAGAGATTGAAAGACAAATTGGGTTTTGCAAAGATTAAGTAGGAGAAGAAATGTTATGTTACTACACTATGTTGTTTCGAGGAAATCTTGTAAATTACAAGTCAAAGAAGAGGAAGATGACAATGAAATTGCAACAACTACCCCATAAAGGAAAACTTGGCATTGGATTTAAAAATGTTTACCAATGACTAGAAATCTGTTTGATGATGTTAGACATGTTTGTTGAGGATTTGTGGACTTTCAACAAAATTTTGATAAAGCATGCAAAGCAGAGCACAAAAGAGAAAAACAAAAAACTTACATTAATGTAAACTTGGACCTGAAAAACCCTCATGAGAAAATATCATATGTGGATTGACTTGGCTCAATCATATTTATGGATACGTTGGGCGGCGATCAAGGGTGGTGGTAGCAACACATGCATGGATAGGAAAATCTTTTGAAAAGTAGCTATAGGTCACTGATATTTATCTCTAATTTCGGTGATGGGAGCTGCTATAAAATAATGGAAAAATATTCCTACAACTCACTCATATTTATCCAACTAATGTTTGAAAGCCGAGATGTGAGACTTGTTTGCAGGCACATGTGACTTGTTTGCAAGCGTGAGACAAATTTTCGACTAAATATGGACTCACAAGTCCATTAGAGAAGTCTATCCACTAAGAAATCTATTAAATCAATAAATCAACTAATTGACTAGTAATAGCCACCACCAATTCTCATCTACTCCATTTTTCATAGGATAAGCTCTCAATATGATGTTGAATCCTAGCCATCCATCCATATATGTAAAATCCTGTAAATTGAGATCAAACTCTTCACTTCAAATCATCATGATCCTAGTTTGAGTAGGTAAATGAGTATGTAAATGTTGTCTATATGAGCAACACACATAAAAAACATATCCACATAATGCTCTATTGGAGGTTTGTGTATTAAATTAGAATAATGAGTTTTTAAATTTTCTTTTCTTTTAATTCTATTATTTGATTTTATTTGCATGCTTACACCTTTTAGTGCTCTAAATCAAAAGATTTCTAAAATGATTCCCTTGTAATTGTGAATGAGAATAGCATATTTGAAGCAATGCAAATTTAATGCCTTTAAATACGAAAAGTAATAAGTCATTGCATAAAAATATACCAAGTCAATTCATAAGAATTAACTGAATAGGCAAGAGTGGACGCATATTTGAATAGTATTCGTGATTGTTTCTACATTCCATAAAGATGAGTAAAATAACTTTTGAAATTAATTGTGTAAATTTTGTTTTCCCTCGGATGTTACATTAATTAAGTGTGATATGAAATGTTTGATGCAAAATAAATTTACACAACTTATCCAAATGCTCTCTTAATCACAAATTTGAATTTTGAATTTTTAAATGTTTGAGTCAATTCTACATGCTGTAAGATTGATTATGTACATTGTAAAATTGACACAAAATAAGAAAATGCTAATATTAATTTGAGAAAAAAGTTCAAACAAATGTGAAGATATACAAAGATAAATAGAACCGAAAATTAATGTAAAGATTTTTATGTACATGGATAAATATCATTGTAAGAAAAGCCTCTCGACTTTATAACATCAAATACATATTAAACAACATTTATCAATGTATAATTGTTTTAAGTCATATAATACGAAAGGGTCGAAAACTTAACGGCAATTTGCGTCACTGCACATTTCACGATTACTACCACGTAGACCACCGATTTTTTATTAAAAGAAAAACGAAAAGAACAAAATATGTTGTTATTTTTCTGATCTTAATCATGAATGATTTGAACAAAACAAGAACACCACGTAAGATAGGCGATTGATTGTCCTTTTGAGTGTTTGTTCCTTTTTTAAGATCTGGATCGAGGAATCTTCAAAATTTTAACCAAATTTTAAGCATCTCGGATAAATATATATATATATATATATATATATATATATACATGTAAGTTGCATTCAAACAGTTTACTCCACAAAACGCTCAAATCAAAAGCAAGAATGCCTAAAGAGAGTCTGGCTAAAACAAAGGATCAGTAGCCCATAAACTTTGGCACATATTTCGACTCCTACAGTTTTTCTGATCTCTCAAGAAAGGGAATTCCTACCTATAGAGCAGGACAAAACAATCCCTGTTTTTTATCATCATTATTCTAATCATAAAACATACTCGTTGAGCGGCGACGGAAAATCCGAAGGGTTAGCTAAAGCTAGAAAGATTCCTTTGTTGTTGTTTTGGGGCAATTTTGATCATCGCATTGCATTCTAATTTAGCATTAGAAGGGTTCCTGGTCCCCATTACATTTCACTCATTACAGCAACAAAGCAAAAGAGGGAGGCAGTCAGGCATTTCTCAATTTTACAGGCAAGTATTTTGGTATCTTCTTCTCAAATTCTAAGCTCCGTAAGATTGGACTGTACCCAACCGGTACAATTTTGCAGATGGGTTTACTTTTGACAACATACAGAACGAGCCAAATGTTCAATTTCAAATGGGCTTTGTTCTAACAGCACACATAACCACGCAGTTGTCCAATTTCAAATAGGCTTGTTTTTTAACTGCACACTGATTGGCCTGTGCTAACCTGGTCCAGTAGTTTAGGATTATTTTGTTGTTTTGGGTCAAATGTTAAACCTGATGAAAGATCAGGAATATCAGATTATCTATTGATGATTACATAATAGTTTGTTGAATGCCGTCTTTCCCATTGCCAAATGCTCCTTTAATTCCAAATAGAGAGTAAAAAATCTTCCAAAGTTTTAGCTGCTGCATTCTCAATTTCAAAGATTTTATGACAAAAATCAGTAATGCATCTTCAAAGGGTTAGCTGCTCCATTTTCAAATTCAATTATTCCATCAGAAGAATATTCAGTAATCATTTTGGAGGTTTATTAATTTTAAAAGAAGGGTTTTAGTAAAGTCATCAGAATTCTTTGATGCTTTGGGTATTTTTGAACATAGCCGAAGTTGGAGCATATATAATTTTCTATTGGTTACAAGTTAACAAGTGTTTGCGTGGTTCTTTTAGCTTTAGTATCAGGCCTTTAAAAACAATGTTCTTTTCCTATATTATTTATGGTTGTTCGAGCTATTATAGCATACGTAACGTGTATTGTAAGTTTGTAACTTCTTGTGCTTGAGAGACGTTTCATCCGAAGATAATAACATAAGTTCTTTCTTTCTGTTTCTCATTGTGAAATGCACTTCGATTCCCAATAGATTAGTAATAAATTTTGAATCTTCACAGGGTTGGCTGCACCATACTCAAATTCTGATATTTTTATGAGCAGAAGGGTTTCAATTCAGTTGTTTGTTTATTTCATTTTTTCATACAATCTTGTTTATTTGAAACAATTTTGGCTTTGTCTAACTGGAAATCGCATTTACTGGCAGCAGGTGAATTAAAAAGCCAAGATTTAACCATGGAAAATAATGGTGATGCTGATTTTAAAGTTCCACTTCTCTCAAGTTCTGAGGTGTCTCTCTAACTCTGCTTCTGTCTCTCCTAACTGTTCTTCTTTCTCTCCCATGCATCCCGTGAATGCATTTTCAAATTAAATGTTTCTAGGTTACAACCATTAGAGGCAGAAATTAGAGTGAGTGTGTCCTGCAGGTGTAAGCATCCATGCATCAGCCAAGTGGCTTTACATAGCATTTCTTTTGCTGGATAACCTGCATATATGATGCGTAACTTTGGGACTAAGTTTCATGAGATCAATTTTCTCTTTTACTTTTATATTTTTTGAAGAAACTTTTGATCATAACAGTAGCTAAATTTTGATTACAATTTGTAAAAACTCATTCTAGTGAGTACATGTACACCATAAAAGATCATAATCACAAAAGACTAAAGAATCAAGGCAACTAGATTTCAATTGTCCTATTAAGCAATGCTTAGTGTTTGAGCCGCTTTGAGCCACACAGAATTATACAAAGTCGATGATTGCAATTTAGATAACAATCGAATCAAGATAAGTAAATTCCTCTACTAATTTGTTATCTTTCACTGATTTAATTCTTTTTACTTATAGTTTCACCCATTAGGGATTCTTTTCCATATTTGGTTTCTGCTTATTCAAAATTTTGAACTGTTTATGATCAGGGGGTGGTGATGGCTATGATGACACAATTTAAGTGAGACTTTATATACAATCTTATGTGAAAAGATTTAATGTACGTTCCATTCTTTAGATAAATACAGATAAGTGTTTGTCAGAGATATTGAAATTCCATCTTTTGTGTAAAAGATGGATTGAAGAAGAGGAGAGACACATCAATGTTTGAAGGAATTCTTTGCTTCATATCGAGACTCTACAAGGCTCCCATTTATGATGACTTTTTTGTATAAATCTTTTCAGTGTGATCCTTGTGTAGAAGAATTAAAATTGCAATAATCAACAAGACAAGAAATTGCAAACGACTTTAAAGGACTGCTAAAATGTGTCCCTGGTTTGCCTAGACTTATTTAAAAATGGGAAATAAATGCCTCAGTACTCGATAGCATTAATGCATTGATTGTTGTTTTGAAGAAATAGATACAAAACCTTTTACAGTTTTACTTGTACTGGTTTGGTTTTATATGCAATTTTAATAGGAGGGTGAGATTCAATTTGAGCTATTAACGATGTATATGGTTTGCAATTGCACATCATCTCATGAAACCTAATGCTGATAGCCTGATAGTGAGATCAAGATACATTCGGATGTTTATGCACCTAGAAAGATTGGAGGATATTTTTCTAATGAAAGCACCGTGATCATGCATTTCTAGATGGTGGGAAGATTTGGTGCCCTTATTGGAGACCTCATGATTGTATTAGATGTTCTGCTAAGTGTGAGACTTTATTTTAGCTATAAGTTGTATTTTGAATAATTTTGGGGCTTCCATGGTGTCCCTCAGAATGTGTTTACTTTGGACATTGGGTTATGTGTTTTTTATTTCAAAATGACCTATGAAAAATGAAGCCGAATTGAACTTAAAGGAATGGATCCTTGCTTCATTCGTGTGCTGAATGCATTTTGATTTAGCTGTTCAATTTGAGCTAAACACATTGGTACACTGTTATGTCATGCTCAAGGAGTAGATTTTTGTTATTGATTCAAGATAGAGATGAGTATTCTGTTAGAATACTTATCATTTTTTATGCTGGCAGTTCTTCTTAATGGTTTTTAGACAAAAATCAATTACTCTATCAAGTTTTTGGAAAAAAGATCTATACTGTGAAGCATGCATTCCGCCATGTATTCTGGATGTATTATTAATTTTACTATTTTACTTATTCAAAATGTCATGAGGCATGATGAAAAATCACAATGTGACTGCTATAGATGCAAGACATTTGCTATGGCCAAAAAAACAGAAAATCATTAATTTGGATAAACATAGCTAGGGAAGAATGGTTACTCATGAGTCAACGACTTTTGTTTTATGGGCATTTAATATTTCAAAATGTGCTACTTTCTCAGGCTTACTCATGCTGTGGTGAGTTTCTTGGGCCTCCAAACCAGATATCTGTTGGAGAGAAATCCCAAGTAAATAATGAAGTTTAGAGAACCTGTGGGGCAGACTTTAGTTAAGACAGTTTCTGAGCATACAATTCTTTTATTTCTACTTTTGACTTTATATAAAATTCATCATATAATATTGTTGGTGTGGACTTAGTAGAGCGGCTAAAGCAGATTTCTTATGCAGTCTAGCTGGAAGACTTGCAAAATGCTTATTATAACAGGCTAGTGATAAGAGGGTGAGTATGCCCAAACCCTGACTTTGAGAACGCATGTTTTGAATAATCAATAGAGGGACAGTTCCTCCTATTGTCTGTGTAATGACGCTATTGCATTGTGTAAGCAGTTCTCTGTTTCATGTATGACAAAGACTAGTCATCTTACGTTGAAGGATTAGAGTTGAATTAGCTTGATTTGTTATATCATTTGGTTCTCAACCCCATAGTAATTACTGAAATTTTTGTTTTGAGTAGGCTGATTTTCCCAATACCTAGAGCAAAAAAGAAGCTGAGTTCTGATACCAGTTTGGAGTCTAAATTCATGAATAATTCTGTGAGGGATTAGTGAAGTTCCTGTTTGTATTGTACACCAATTTATCTATTACTTACAGGAAATCGAGTAGTTTGAGTCCTGATACTGGTTTGAATTTTGATTGGTGGTTGTTTGCTACCATCTTGATTTTATTTACTGGTCATTTGGTAACTGGCTCATAGAACAAAGCATGCAATTTGGTAAGGATTGGGCTTCCAGTGGAAGGTAACTGACCCAAGCAGCTCCACACACAAAACCGATTCAACAGCAGCAAGGGTTAATAATGTTAATGTTAGAATCAGATTTAATAGAAAGCAGAAAATGCAACACAAATACATGAAGAAATGAACAATATTAATATAACACAGCATATATCCTGGGAAAACCCTCCTCATGAGGGAGAAAAACCCAGCCACAAATGTATCTCTCTTATATTAAATGAAATAGCAGCAACAGCTTACAACTTGACCCCCAGAAGAATAGTATCTCTCATAGATACATGCATACAAAAGAACTCTGTTTTTCTCCTTAATTTCAAACCGCTCTTCAAAAGATAATAATCTGCTGTAGATGGCGAACTCTCCTTGAAATAACCACTTAACTTAAGCAAGAATCAATCCCAAAATAGGGAATCGTCACTTGCATGTGCATGCAAAAGGAGACGCACTAGGAGCATTACAATTGCCTATTTTAGGAGCAGTTACAAATACATTTCATGCAAAGATTCTTTTGCATGTCAGACCGAAGATTCTATTGCATGTCAACAATCTTAAATAAGACATATATGTGGGTCAGCCAACTGACATAGTATCTATTTAAGGAAAATACTTCTGCTGCTAGAAGATACCTCCTGACACTATCAGAACATTAACATATAACACTTAGAAATTAAGATTCAAAGCTCACATTACAATTTGTTCCAGGCACACAATCTAATGACAGGGCAGTACATCAAATCAGAGGTTCAAACTACAAAATGTAGTACAGAAAAGAATTCACATTACACTTGCAACAGGCATGCAGCCCAGCAGCAGGGCTTTACAACTAACTCAGAAATTCTCAACACTCAGCCTGGATGTCGTCATCCTGTGATGTCTAGTGGGAAAGGCATTCTAGCTTCTTCATCATATCACTTTCTGTCCCTCTTCTATACCTATTCCTTCTACCTGCTTCCTGATTCATATACATGTGTGTTTATAAGTATAACAGATATATGTCCATAAATTAGTAACTGCTGGTCAACAGCATCTGCCTGTCAGATCAAGGCTGCTGCCAGCAACAATATCCAAGCCAGAAATAGGAAGAAATGCCCTGCAGAATGAAATAAACATCTGACAGCCAATGAAAGGTATATTCTACAATGCATGAAGGAAATAATGTTTATGACAGAGACTGCCATCAGCATTCAGAGATTGGTGCAGGAATAAAATGCCTGGCAGAATTGGTAGGAAATAAATACACACGCCCCTCAAAAGAACTGACAACAGCCATAGAGGCTTGACCCATGGATTGGAACAGGCAAATGGAGGATAATTGCCCGTGCTGCAAGTGATAGATACTAGGTCTAGCATAATAGGTGCTGTCAGAATTGTGATTGCAGCCAGGGATAATATCCACGTCCAGCAATGAGATGCTGTGAGAAAAGCAGTAAAAATGTTTAGTATGAAGGTGCTGTTAGAGATAAATTTCCCAGCAAAGGTAACTCTTGCTGCAGGTAAGTGATTGCCCAGCATAAGGGATTGAAAAACTGTCAGCCTTAAATAGGCTTCACCCACAATCTCATTTAGAACATTCCCAACAATAAAATACTGTCCAACAAAGGTAACTGTCGCTGTAGGCAAACACATTCTGCAATAAATAGCTGTCAGAACAACAGATGCTACATCCAAAACCTCTTTTTAGGAATAAAATACCTAACCTAAAGGATAAAATGCCTGCCAACAGTCAGAAATGTTTGAAGGAATACCACATGGGAAGTTCCAGCAACATGCCATGACACACATGATAGCAGATTTGACCCACCAAAAGACAAAAGAACCTGAAAACATACACAGAAAATCAAAGCAAAACCAAAATTGAACAGTCATTGTATTTGGGTGAGCAGGATTGCCTGTGGACCTGGGTACTCTTGCATTGGGATAAGTGAATCTTTCCACTTCACACTAGTTGGGTGATAAATTGACCCCGCTTCAGTTTTACAATGACAAACTGGCTGCAATTGCAGGTGTTTTTCAGCGTGATGCCTCTTCTTTCTCACATCCTCTTCCTCGTTACTCTTACTCATTACTAATTATCTAGATTCTATATAGATAAGGAAAATATAAAGGGGTAACAGTCTTTTGACATTGCACATTCAAATGATTGATTGAATGATTAAAATCTGGGAATTTATTGAGAAAAGGCACACAATCTTGAATTATCAGTGTGTATGTGCATTTTGTCTACTTCATTTGAAAATGTCAAAGATTTTATTAAAATTCCTTCAAAGTACAATAATTTAGGAACCTATGTCAAAGTGGACCACCAATCAGCATTGAGGATCTTCTACTTCACATTCTTCCCTTGAAATGGTAATTGGTTATTGTTATTCGTTATTCAACAAGGAGAGGAATACTCCTTTAATAATAGTTTACAAGACGGTGTTTCTAAAAAGAAACAGTTGCAAAAAAAAATAAAAATTGAAAGTTGTTAAAACTAACTAAAGCAAACTAAGTTAACTGAAAGTAATCTAGCAACTAACTAACAACTAAGATGACCATTAAATATTACAATAATACTTTAATATCCCTTTAGTTGTGCTGGTTTCTACTTGCCCACCCCTTAGCATTAATCATCTTTAATTTAGAGGCTCTTGAATATCAAGAATCCTCTCCAACAAGTATAAGTAACTAGCATATCTAGTCGCCACAAGTTTGAGGAATTCCTTTTTCAAAAAAGTTATGAAGAGAGCAAGTGAGGTGTGATGGTTGCAAATGAACATCTACATGTCTCTAGTTTCTACCATCATTACCTTCACCCAATCTATTTATTCAATGTCTTTTAATGCATTGTTGAACATGTGAACACAATATGGGGTCCAAAAAATGTGTTTGTAAGCTTGTCTACCATCCTACCAACTAGTCTACAAATGTGTGTTGAGTCAGTGAAAATTTGTACAGCATTTAAGGCCCCAATCTCCTCTATGGCCTCTCTCAAATTTTGAAATTGGAAGTTTGCTTTCTTTTGCTTTTGTGAACAATTAATAACTCTTAAGAAATTAAGAGTCAAATGTAGACATGATTATGATTTGGCTGATGTCTTATATCGATCCACCCATCCATGATAATTTGAGCAACTTGTTCTTAGTCAAGTTTGTCTCATGTCCTCTATAAGCAAACTTACCTTAAAATACTCTTTATCAAAAGGTTATATGTACTCTATGTTTAGTAGGAGGGCATATGAGGAACCAAGGGCATTTGTTTTTTTCAACATTTCTTTGGAATAAGAATACGCCACATGAAATGGGAAGGCATTAGCAAAGAAAAATTTAGCAATCATAGAATCTACCTCTTCTTGTGATTGCACATTCAACATCCTTGCAATACCAGTAGCCTTTCTCTTTCCTTTGGTAGAACCCTCTCCCCTTTGACTCGCAACTTCCATGGTAGGCACAATAGATTGCATAAAATCTATTGGTACAACCTTTTTTCTTGTTTCATCCTTTAAGTGCAACCTGGACACTCAGCCTTGTTAGCTAGATTTATATTTTCACAACCTCTTACCTCATTTCCAGTTATGCACAAAAATAATAGTAAACCCTTGTGTAGTTGCTCTTGTAATACTTTTGCACACATGACATAGCCAATGTGTATAGGATTCACAAATTGCAAAAGGGGTTTTTGGGATTGAATGAACCTTTTGCATAAGATTTTAGTATAGTGGAAGGGCATTAAAATGGGTTACTTCTCACTTTACCTACAACATTCACACCTAGAAGAACCCCTAGTACCTCAATGGCTTGTTTAGTGAATGTCAACCTCATCACTACCATAACTCTCACTACTGCTCATATTGCTTTTATTTTTGATAAAATATCTACAAACATTAAAAAAAACCAAAAGAAATTGTCTTAGTGTTTGAAACTTTCAAGTGAAGAAAAGAAAATTCAAAAGGATTCAGGAAAATGAACAATTGATGTTGAACTTAACTCAACTAATGCTGTTTTGATACTCTCTTTCTTCTTCTTGCTATCATTCTTTTCTCTTCTCCTCTCTTTGGCTTCTCACAAAATGATGAAATGGAAAAATAATGGAATTTTATATTTTTAAGTGTCTTTATTTTAGATTTAGAGTTGTGTGAAGGGGTATGGGGGGTCTTGTGGGCTTCTCTATCCTTTCCTTTTTTGTTTGCTTTCAATTTCTTTATATTTTTTTGCTTGCTGGGTCATAGGGGATGTCTAGCACCCTTGAGACGGATGGGGGATGTTTATACATCCCTTGGCCATCTTGGGGATGCCCCCTACCATTTTTCGTGGTGTTTCTAGGATGTTCCTGAATTTGTTGATGATTGAGAATGGCCTTGGCAAGGATCCCCAAAACATCTTGAGGACAAGAACAGCTGGAAATGTCAAGGGTACACCTTCCTATGTAACTTTAATCTTTTTCTATTAGTTCATGCATGGGGCCCATCATATAAAAAGGATATTCTTTATTGTCTTTTTTATGTTGGAATTCTTTTTCTTAGATACAAATGATTTGGGAAATGGATCAAGGCATTTCTGTTTTGACAAACTCTTTGGAAATATTTCTTTGGCATTGTAGCAATTATTTTTGCACAAAATGTGTTTGGTTATGGGAGAGTAAGGGGCATGGATGATGATATAGCAACTATTTGCTCCTATAGAAATTTCTGTCATCATTTTATTAACTATTTCATCCCAATTCTAACACTTCATGTGGTTGATGTTCATGAGTACGATTATATAAAATGCCTTACATATAGCTTTTGCTTCTCCAATTCTCTCTAATGCACAATAGCAGTAGAAATTAATTTGTGTATGTTATATTCAAATTACATTTACGCAGTTGCATTTATCTATTATCAAAACACGCCAAATACATTGTGGATTTTAGGCATTTATTTAATCATGTGACCATTGTGTTTTTTTTTTTGATTTGTTATATGGAGAACAAGAAATCCACCCTTTTTTCAGTTTCTTTCTATCTTGATTTATCTCCTTCTCATGTAGATAGATAAGCTACTACTAAAAATTGAATATGGTACATGCCAGGTTATAAGCAGATTGCAAGAGAAATTAGGCAGTCATGGCGAGCAGCCTTACCCTGCCATGTATTCTAGCATATTTGGTGGTGTGACAACAGATCCAGCTCTTATGGTAATTCCCATTGATGATCACATGGTTCATCGAGGACATGGTGTGTTTGACACTGCTTTGATAATTGATGGGTAATGATTCTTTTTCACAAGTCTACGTCAAGTCTCAGTAAAAGGAAGCAAGTTTCTTTTCTCATTTTCTTTTTTGTCATCATGTTTTTAATGGGTGTTGTTCATGTCATGTTATTATATCTTTCTGCTTCTGTCTCTCTTTAAATAGCATATGTAGTTATGTACAAAACATGCTCCTTGTCAAGGGTCAAAATTTTGAACTGTTTAAACTTTAAAGTGTCCCATCCAAAATAACAAAAATGTCGTAAAAGGCATATAAAATTCTTCTTAAGGTACCAACAATTATCCACTTAAAAGAAGCTATAACAATTACAAGATAGGAGAGCTATGATTGATCTTGTGTAAGGTGAATAAAGGGCACAGCCTGAGTAATTTTATATACTTTGATATCTCATCATCATTTATAGTAGGACCATCAGGTAAGCATCTAGAACTGCAGCATGAGAGCTACAGTAGTAGACAATAGAGGATGACCAGACACAATAGGAGTAGCAAGTGTAGTAAGATGCTTCAGATGTGCTTTTGCTCCTGTGCAATGTTCCTGCTTGAGATGTACTTTTGAGAAATTTTTGAATATATTTGTGATCATTGTAATCTTTGTTATCAAGTATCAACAAACATCTAAAGTAGGGAATCTTTGTAATCTTTGAATGAGTTGTTTGAATGAAATAACCTGTTCTAGCTAGTCTATATGAGCAATGCATATGAATGTGTGGATATTTTAAAATTAATCATTTTGAGTATTTGAGTATTTTTACATAAAATATTTACTAAGGGTCATAAAACTTGTATTAGAGCATCAATCTTGCCAATCTTTTGAGTTCAAAGAGTTGTTAATGATTGATAGGGAGACCAGTTATCAAAGGAGAGAGAAAAGAAAATTGAAATAGACCCATTGACCAAGCACAAAATCTAGTCCAAGAAGAAGCAGTGGATGCAGATCAAGAGAGGAGAGAATTAATGGAAACCATGATATTTGTCAATCATGGGAAATAGGAGCTCATTAGTCTTTTTAAATGAATGCTCCAAAACCCTAATGAAAACTTGGTTTTTACCTCCTTGGGTGAGGGAAATCAAGGAGAATCTTCTACCCCTAGAATGAATTAGACATTTGGAGTAGCTATTGGTTCTAGGCTACCAAATGTTACTTTTATGCAAAAAGAGATGGGGCAACCAAAAGGAGAGTTCATAGATTTTTAGAGGCTTGTAGTAATGGTGAATAATGTTTCAAAACTAAGTTACCGGTCCTGGTATTGGTTTGGGTTCGGGTTTGAGGGTTTGGTTCATGGGTTCAGTCAAATTTTTTTTGGGGGTTGGTTCATCCATACAAAAACATATAAAAATTGCAGCAATAATTAAGTTCAGAATACACCACACATAGCATCTTATATTATATAATAAACAAAACCACTATATTAATGGTCAAGTATTAGTCAAACTCGAATGTCATGATATGTATTAAAGTTTAAAAAATAATAATGTCAAGTGTCAACAATCAGTCATCATTGATCAAAAATCATCATTGTAATATCGTAAAATTGCACCCCTTGTAATTTCACATACATTCTTGTATCCACTTTAATGTCCGTTCTCTTAGCATTTGTGTTTGTTCATTTTAGCCCTTGCATCAACCTTTTTCGTTCTCAAGATGCTCAGGACCCCCTTTCAGTAGCTACCCATGTGCGTCAGCTTTGTGTCAAACCTTGTGCTTCTCTCATGCTTGTCGTTTTGTAGCGTGATATGTTTGGACACTACCGTGCCATGCGGACATTTGCGTGCCACGCTAGTGTCCTATGACATTTCGACATTCAAATGACCATTTCCGAGCATGTTTGCCACTTGTTAGCTACTTTTGTTGGTGGTAACGGCCTGAGATGCCTTGTGACGGATCGGGAGGCTTCTTTTCCCTCCTATTCTCTCTTTAAAAGCTATCTTTTCAATCCATTTGGTCTTCTTCTTGCTCTCTCTCTTGAGCTCTCGTTTCTCTTTCTCTCTTGCTATCTTTCTTGCATAGCTCTCTAAAACTTTCAATAGCACTCTCAAGCTCTCAAGTTCTTACAATGCTCTTTGAAACTCTTTTGGCTCTCGCAAATTTATCTCTCCTTGGCTCCCTCAAGCCTTGCAGGTGATATCTCTCCCATCTTGTATCTTTGAGCATCTTGGGATCTCACATATCCTTTATCTATTGTATCTCTATTTTGTGATATGGATTCTCCTCCTTGAGTGGGGATTGCTTTTATCACCTGCATTCATTTCATTTTTTCTTATTATTTCTCTCTATCTATCTGATTGTTGTGGAGGTGGGAACATCGAAACGGGGGTTTGACTGTGGCAAGCCCCTAAATAGCCCCAACATTTTCTCCTCAATCTTATGTGTGCAGGTGTTGAAGATATCTACTTGCTGGAGGCTCCATTTCTCAGGTTGTTGTGAGCATCTTCTATCTCTTATCCTCTAACTTTATCATCTACTTTACTTTATTTCAGTTCTATTGTATTCTATTATTTTCCTATACTCTGGAAGTTCTCAATAATTAAATTGTTAGTAGTTGCTTTGCCGTTTTCTATGATATTCTCGGTTTCTGATCCATACGAGACACCAGCGTGCCTCTGGGACTACAACGTGCCACGCTGTCATCCTTGTTTTGCGCTACTGTCCTTTGGCTGAGAGCTCGTTAATCTGTCTAAAAAACCTTCGTGATCTACTCTTTCTAATTCTGAAACTCTCGCTTCGTTTATTGAGGTAGTTTAGGGAAGTTCGCTCCCTGGGATTCTCTTGAGAATAAAGAGACTCATGAGCAGCAAATCCCCCTTCTCTACAATCATATGGGTTTTCAAAAATATCATCATCACCATCCATATTAGATGATGTACGTATTGGTAAATTAGAAGAACCACAAATAGTGCCAACTAGCACTCTCATGCTCACTAGTTGGCTCATCGTCAACATCAAGTGCAACAAAGTGAGAAGTGGAAGAATCCAACAATATGCTTTGGCTCGATACCCCACTTCCTTGTGTTACCTTCCTTGTAGCCACTTTGTTTGTGTGTGAGGAGCCGCAAGTTTGAATGCACTTACACCAAGTTCTCTACCTTTTTTACATATAGTTAATTGCGCTTTACTGAGTGGATGGAGTATATGCTCCAATTCCTCTTAGGTGTAGATGAACTAGCAACCTATTAAGACAAAATTAGAGAGTTAAGAGTTAAAAAATTTAAATTTTAAAATTAAAATATAAATAAAACTTAAAAACAATTATTTTATAAAACTTGCTTTCAATAAAATTTTGATAGCAAGAGGTTGTAGGTGTGTGAATGATTGGCCATGGAAGTACCACCAACTATGAGCATCAACCTTATACTTGTGTCGAAAAGCATTAATAATAAAGTGGTTGAAGTGTGCAAAATCCATGAACTCAATTGTCACTGCATCCTGCATGTCAAGATCAATGAAGAGTTTGTGAAGTGCTGCCTTGATTGAATTCCACATCTCAATATGGGGCAACTCTGTTGACATGGAAAGGAGCTCAACACTATAATATTTGGGACTCAATCCAAAGGCAAGAAGATGTAGCAAAGTGGTCATTTGGTTCCATTTCTCTTCAATTGTTTTGTGTAGTTGTTTGGAGAAGTTTTTGTTTAGGATCTTGCTCTTTTGCATTTATGATAGCTTTCATCTTCTCAATCATTGAGTCAATCCCATCATATCTCACCCAAACAAGGCCTATTCATATCGGTATAATGGATCATGCTCAATATGGGCCTAGTGAAATTGAGAAGATACTCAACATGATCCCACTAAATGTCATCTAGGATCTTTTGCTTAACCTTTGTTGCTCTTGTAGTGTTAGATTACCTCCATATGGACCAATTTGGGCCATGTTATAAAGTGCCTCACGAACTTTCACAAGTCGTCTCAACACAACTGTGTTGGAGGCAAAACAAGTCTCAACAATCTATTTGAAAATCAAAATTGAAAAAATAAAATTTACAAAAATTAAAATTAAAAAGTTTACAAAAGTGAAACATATTTAACTTACCTTCAACAACTCCAGTTAAAAGTACGTTCTAAATATGTCTTGTGACATATGGTGGTTGGTGACGAACATTTGGATCTCTTCGACCTTAGCATACACTTGTTTGATCCAATCAATTTTGGTGCCAATTTTTGGTAGCATGAGGCTGAGGGAGTGGACAGCACAAGGTGTCCAAAAAATTTGTGAATAATGGTCCTCAACCAATAACCTAGGCGCTCTACAATTTTTGGCATTGTTTGATACAACTTGCACAACATTTTGAGGGTTGGCTTCCTCAATGGCTTGACAAAGAATGTTAGTGTAATGTTGTAAATTGCATCCTATGCAATTTCACATCGCATACGCCTTCCCCTTTAGTTACAATTAAGATAATTATGCTCATTAATCCCAATTTCAATCCAAACCATCCTTCAACACCTTGCATGTCCAGTTCCTTGATTGTTAAGTCTGATTTTCGCTTGGATGGGTGCGCGCCCCACAAAACATCCACGCGCTGCACTAGTGTCCCATGAAAATCTGTGACTGTGTTAGCCAGTGGGATGTTACACTTGCTGCGTTTTGGCAGTGTAACACCTTTGCCAACTTGCACTTTCATCAAGAATCATTCGGGCATGCTATTTTGAACCAAAACCTTCCCTCTTTTCCTTAAAACTGGATCTTTTGAACTACATGCAAAACTCTTTGGCATTCTACAACACTCTCTAGCTCTGTTTCTCATTCATAGCTTTCTAAAATTCCATTGTTCCACCATTGCTATGATCACAGTGACATCTTGCAAAGCTCCACATCTTGCAAAGCTCCGTTATCATTTGAAGAGGTCACTTTCATCTTGAGGATTCTTGTTGCTTCTTCATTGCACCAACAAGCTACTTTGCTTTTGTGCTTGGGGGTGGTAACTCTTTGAGATTTTCTTTTGAGCATATTGTCCTTATTTTGTTAGCATTATTGTTCTTTCCATTGTTTTATGTCTATTTCTATCATCTTGTCTAAGGCTGTCCATGGAGGTGGGAACACCAAAATGGGGGTTTGACTGAGGCAAACTCCTATATGGCTGCCCAACCCTCTCTTCTATCTTATGTGTGTTGGTACTGGTGGAGCTGTTTGGAGGGTGTCTTTGATCTCACTGGATGTCTTTGGTGATATTCTGAACTCTCCTTTGTTATTTAAATCATTTAAGTTCATTTAGCATTTCCATTCCTATTATTCCATACTCGCTATGTAGTTGTATTTCGTAGTCTTTAATATCCAGAACATTGTACAAAATGTTATGTGTTTCTCTATGGCAACCTTTGTTATTTGTTCATATAGGACACTAGTGTGACACATTGTCGTCTGATAGCCGCGTGTTTGTCCTGGACAAAATTTTTGTCAAGCTGCCTGAGAAAGCTCTATGCTCTATACTTTCGGTTTTTGAAGTCCAAAGAGTTTAGATAATTTCTATGCTCTATTAAAAGTTAAAACACACATTTAGTTAATTAGTGGGTAAATTTGAAGGTCGTAGTTACCTGAAGGCTTACCTCAGTGGAGGGTTGAAACTTGAATCCTCGAAGGATTTGATTATCCTTCGTAGCGGTTCTTTTTTCATACTCTACAATTAGCAATAAATACACCATCCTTCACCTCCCGTTCACAATCCATTGCTCTAAAAACCATTGCCCTTTTAGAGGACATTGAAATAAGATTGATCAATGGCTGATTTCTTGGATCTTTCCATCCATAAAAACAATGGACACCCCTATTTCGGCCCATGAATCCCTTATGGGCTTCAATGACTCCTTTACAAACTTCACCTCTTTTTCCAATAAGGTGCTATACACCTTCTCATAATCGGGACCCTTGTACTCTTTTGGAGCCTCATTAATTTCTTTCAGCATTTGTTGCCAATATGGTGATTGAACAACATTGAATGCCAATCCATTTGCATAGACACATCTCGCTATGTGTTGATTGAAAATCTCTTGAGACTCATTATGGAATGTCATTTCCAATGGTCCCTTTGATCTCTTATGTGTATAGGCCTCATGTTTTTCAGATGTGGACAAAAATTGGTGGCTCTTTGCAAGTTGAAGAGTAGAAGGTAGTGGAGGGGGCTTCATCCCTCGAGATCCTTTCTTTAACAAAGGATGATGTGATTTATGGCGTGTTACTTGATCTGCTTTTTCTTACTCATTAATAGATGCCATGACTTGTGATTTTGGAATGGGTTTACCATCTTTTCCTAGGCAAGCTTTGATGCCTAGTCTAAGGATGCAGCATTAATGGCCTTTCACTCGACTATATGAGCTTGAGTATCTAATATCACACCCACTACAAATCCGAACATAACTCCCACCACCTAGAAGCTATTATACCATTTCAACATACTTCCAAAGGGGTTGGGTCTGTTTTGAAGCAAGGTCGAGTCATGGAGCTAGAATCGGATGCCATTGTCATACCTAAGACAACAAGCTCAATAAACAACACATTCAAAGAATTGAAACAAATGAAAACAAAAAAACATATATACAACTTAATTCATATTAAAAAATTAAGCATGTGTTATAAATTCCTAGAAGAATGAAAACAAAACAAAACAAGAGAGTTCATTTGTAAAAAAAAAAATTAGGAAGAAAAACCAAAAAATTGAAAAAAACTTACCTCTTTTGAAGAAATCTTCTTCTACGATCTCTATGGCAACAAATGAACTCTTGCAAATGTGCAGGAATAGCAAGCCAACCATTTTGGATTGTTCACCAATCAGTCTTCAACTCTATTCGTGCAATTGCAAGAAAAAAAAAGGTTCAACAATGATGAACACTATTTCTATTTTTCAATCACAATTTGAGAAATGAGTTTGTTTTTGTCTTTTAGATGTTTTTAATACCATATTTTAGGGTTTGGGGGGGCAAATTACACTTTTTAGTCAAAAAATTGTAATTTTGGGGAAATTCGCTAGCTAGGTGCAGGTACCCGCAAAATTCGCTCGAGTTCACCTAGGATGAACCCATAGGCAAAAAATAGGACCCTATGCGGCCTCGTAGGCGGACTAAATTTGGACCCATACCCAAGACCTCTACTCAACAAACTGGTAACACAATTTCAAAAAAAAAGAATCATTGTTTGCTTTGTTGAGGCTTTGGTTAAGCCTTGTAGAGGCCTAATTAAGGATTTAAATCCAACATCTCTCTAGGAAGCCATCAAGAGGAATTTAACACTAGAATCATCAGTGCTACAAAACAAGTTTCCACCTAAAGCAACTGCTTTTAGCTAACATAAAGGAAATTTTTTGAAAAGGGCATCTTATTCACAAAGGATCACTAAAACAATTTTTAGCAATTGTTGTAGAGGACTACAAGAGGAATAAACTTAGAAAAAAGAAGCTATGCTTTTCTTGCAAGGAACCATGGGAGCTTGGTCATAAATGCCTTGGCAAAGGTCAAGTCTATTGCATTGAAGTGATATTTGATGACAATTCAAATCTTGAACAATTTGAGTTACAATGAGCTATAGAAGAGCATGAACTAGAAAAGTCGGAGGATGGAGACACCAATGGAGGTACACTTGCAAGTATTTTTGGAGCACCTATATATTATCCTTTTAGAGTTTGAGGAGTGTTGTTTGGGCAGCAAATCATGGTGCTTATTGATAGTGGGGCCACCTACAATTTCATTGATGAAGGTGTGGTGGTTAAGATATGTTTGAAAACTAAGGATGTTGAAGGATTTGATGTGATTGTTATTGATGGATTCACTATTCCATGCACCAAATAATTCAACAGATCTACACAACCATGGGAGATCACAAGCTATCTAATGATTTGTATGTTGTGGGTTTAGGGGAGATTGACATGGTTTTAGGTATACAATGGTTGTAATCCCTTTGTGAATTTTCATAGAACTATTAGTCCATGGAGCTCAAGTTTAAATTTGGAGGGAAAGATGTGGTGCTTAGAGGAATTTCTTGTGGAGCATTGTGGGTTGTAACTATTGAAAGGATGGAGAAGACATTCCACAAAGGACAAGTTTCATGGACAATAAGTTGTCTGGTTTGTGTACAAATTTATCCAAGGAAAGTAATGCACTTATCATGTTGATATTTAGAATATTGTGGACATGCATCATGTGGTGTTTAATGATTTGCTTCCAAGACTATCGCTTGATTGAGGATTCTAGCACACATAGAGTTGGAACTAAGCTCTAAGTTTGTTATGATCACCTTTTATTGCCACCCAAGGATGTACAAGAAAAAGATAGAAAAGTCCATATAGGAGCTCTTGGAGACAGGGCATATTAGGTCCAGTTCTAGCCCATTTTCCTCCTTCATGGTTCTTGTGAAGAAAAAGGATGGCACCATGCAAATGTGTATTGATGATTGATTATTGATTATGAGTTGCATGGAATTGTGTATTTTTCAAAGATTGATTTGAGATCAAGCTACCACTAGATTCATGTAAATGATGAGGACATGCATCAAACTATATTGAAACAATTCTAACTAAACTGCTTTGCTTGTCATGCTCATCACAGGCTAGCCTATATTGTAGATCCTTGACTGTTGCTATTGCAAATCAATTGAAACACTATATAAAGAAGAAAATTTGAAGATTCTTACCATAGACAATCAAGGATTCAAAAAAGGTTCAAATAAGTGTTTGAAGACCTTTTGATTGCAATATCACAAACAAACAAACAATTATCAAACTACCATTTAAAAGCTGTTCTGATTATTGAACTCCAAGTCCATTTGGTGTTAAAAGGATGTTCATATTATTTCAAATTCCAATTTAAATAGAGGCCCTACATGTCTCAATCATGTGAATAAGAAGTTAGGAACAATTTGACATAATTGCAAATTCTTATGCAATTAAAAACCTAAATCGAATTGAGTTTATTCTAATCATCTAACATTTATCTTACAAATTCAGGATGGCATTGGAGCGTGTTGGGTGAAAATTATGTAATCAGCTTTTCGATAGATTACACAACTAGGACTTCAACCACAACTATGTGAGATGTGAATCTCTCCTCTCAAAAAGGGGAGGCGCCCTTCTTACTGCTGACAGAAGCGATATTAAAACAAACAAGTAATTACAAAATGTACACAATACTTACGAAGTGGGGGGGGGGTGTGTTACATTCATCCTTCTCTCTTTTTTCAGAGAAGATGTTTACAATGCTTCACTGTTGGAAGTTCTCAATTCACAATAACTCTAAACTAACAATGAGTAGTAATACCAATACCTCTATCTTGTCAAAGCAAAGCGTAGAGGTACCAGAAGTGATTAACAATGAACTAGTAAAATAAAAAGGAAAGCTCACAAAGGCACAAAGTTGTTCTGTAGCTTTATCAATGGTGGATTTGTGATAGGCGTGTTATTTGTCACGTTAGAAGCACAAAGTCTTCTTAGACGCAGCAATTCCTCGAACAACATGAACAATTACAAGCGCAAAGTCTTGTAGATCATTCCACCAAAGATGAACAAAACACAAATGAAAATCTAAATAAAGGATGTAACATAAAGTTTACATGAATTACTTAGAGTCCTTCAAATTCCATAAGCTAATCACCACCAAATGAGATCAATTCATAAAAGTATCGAATCCAATGCAAAGTCTGGTTTGCAATCCTCTTCTTTATTGATCAAATTTCATTCACAAAGTATGAACGCAAAGTTTCACAATTTAGCTTCAAAAAGGGCAGCACTTCGTTGCAAAATACTAAAGGATAACAATACAAAGGAAATCCCTCACATTATATAGAAAGAGGGATGAGCAAAATTAGGAATCTAATTTGAGGAAATCAAGGAAAGTTGGGTGAGTGATTTAAGGAAATCTCACCTAACTTTGACCAAAGTCAAAGTGTAATTTGTTTTCAAAAGATTACATCTTTGAACTTGGTGCAATTACAATTTACAAAAAGACATATAAGATGTCACGAAATATTTACAAGATGCATAAAAAGATGCATCAAAAATGTCTAACACTGGAGATCAGGAATCTTTTTCATGTTTCCTTGCTTTGGGCGCGAAAGTCTTCGTATTTCTTCTTGGTCTCCTGTATGAATGCATCATTTGGGCTGACTGCGTAATCTACAAGGGTGTGAGCTCTTGTGATCGACCCTCTAGCAAATGAATGGATTTTCTTGCACCCACGAAGATGCGTCTTGAGATTATCAAGTGTTAGCCATATATTGCAAATGATATGTATTGAGGCTTTGGGAAAAATTGTCATCCTCAACTTGCTGCATAACGGCTTCTTTGTAGATCTGGGATACTTCACTGGATTAGAAGATGTCACCTTTAGGATCACTTGATGAAATCTGGAGAGAAACTGCAAGGATGGTGAATCAATAGACGTTAGTAGAAAAAGTAGCATTGGGAAGCGTGAAGCGAGAAACGATGTTGAGCAAGCGTAAAACGAGCAACTAGGCACGGAAAGCAATATGGGAGCGAAGAAACAGGGTCTGGAATGGAAATAGAGCAAGTTTGAAGAGACTAAGATAAAAACTGCCAAAAGTGTAAAGGTGCTAAAATTCAACACCATTGCACAAAAAATGACTTAAGTCTGGAAAAAGTGCAAAGGTGCTAAAAATAATGCCATAGTCAAAAATCGGCTAAGTCTGGAAGAAAAGTGCAAAGGTGCTAAAATTCAACACCATTGCACAAAAAAATGACTAAGTCTGGGAAAAGTGCAAAGGTGCTAAAAATAATGCCATAGTAAAAAATTGGCTAAGTCTGGTAATAGTGTGTAAGAGCGCACTTTTTTAGTGCTTCTACACATTTTTAGAAAATCACTTTTT
Organism: Sequoia sempervirens; assembly: GCA_007258455.2. NCBI lineage: Eukaryota > Viridiplantae > Streptophyta > Pinopsida > Cupressales > Cupressaceae > Sequoia > Sequoia sempervirens. The sequence continues at coordinate 173,019,835 of VDFB02026320.1, forward strand.
ATGTAGGGTCGCTGATTTTTGGCGCCTCTGCACTTTCAACACTTAGCCAAAAATTTGGATGAATTAGGCAACAATGTGTAAGAGCGCACTTTTTTAGCGCTTCTACACATTTTTGGAAAATCACTTTTTATGTAGGGTCGTTGATTTTTGGCACCCCTGCACTTTCAACACTTAGCCAAAAATTTGGATGAGTTAGGCAACAATGTGTAAGAGTGCACTTTTTTAGCGCTTCTACACATTTTTGGAAAATCACTTTTTATGCAGGGTCGTTGATTTTTGGTGCCCCTGCACTTTCAACACTTAGCCAAAAATTTGGATGAGTTAGGCAACAATGTGTAAGAGCACACTTTTTTAGTGCTTCTACACATTTTTGGAAAATCACTTTTTATGCAGGGTCGCTGATTTTTGGCGCCCTTGCACTTTCAACACTTAGCCAAAAATTTGGATGAGTTAGGCAACAATGTGTAAGAGCACACTTTTTTGGCACAACTGCATCTTTCACAATTTAACTAAGTATGATCAGTGAGACTTTGCGAAGGAGCTCGTTTCGAAGGTCTTCACAAGGCGAACATAGGGGGATGCTCAAACTGAGTGTTTGAGGCTTTGGAATGCACTTCGAGGTGGATTGAAAATCACCTCGTTTTGCGTGCTTGAACTTCACGAATGTAGGAAACAGACAAGTTTCATAGGGGTTATCCGTGAATCAAGCGCTGCTAGATTCCATGATAACATAGCGAAGCAGCTATATGACTGGTGCACGAGGTTTCAAGTGGTTTCCATTTTTTTTGTTTGGATTTTGCAAGGTTGGATGCCCTCTCTTCATCTGTCCTCCCTTCCATTTGCTGCTTGTTTTTGAGGAATTTTGTAGATTTTGTTGCTTCAAAATTTTGCCTATTTGTTGTTTTGTTCTTTGATCTACTTTGTGTTGTTGTGGGTGTTGCCATGGAGTAAGGAAGTTGTCAATGGGGGTGAATCCTCTTTGTTTAATCATGCAAATGCGATCAACTTTCTATTGCATGCAATTGAGGAATCCAATGTTCATTCCTTGGGGATTCATCCAAAAAATAATGGATGCTTAAAAAAAGCAAAGATCGTTTGGTTTTGGTCATCAATCAAAAGAAATTGTTGACGATGTCTTGTATTTGTTGGCACATACCCTTATTTGTAAGTTTATGGGTCTTCAAATTTTTGTCTTTTTTGGAGAACTGGGTCAAGAAGAATTGGTCTCCGGAAGGTGATTTAGAAATCATTTTGGTTGCCAATGGATTTTTTTGTTGGTTTTTCCCAAAGTGGTAGATTGTAATAACTTTTTGAAGAAGGCTCTTATTTTCACAACCAAGCATGGATATTCATCAAACCTTGGCATGTAGGGTTTGATCCTATGGAGGAGATGCCATCCAAGATTCTTGTTTGGGTTTGGCTCTCTTGGCTTCCAATGAAATTTTGAAGGCTTGATGGTTTGCAATTGATTGTGGCGATTATTGACAAACCTTTGGGTCCTTCCTATCAAACCCTTAATAGGAAGTTTGCTTCTTTTGCTCGCTTTTATGTTGAAGTTAAGTTGAACAACCGGCTTGGTGAATCCTTCGAGATTAGACTTGGTAGCTTCAATTAGATTCAATAGATTGATTACGAAGCACTTTCTTTTTGTTGTCATGGATGTCATGAATATGGTCATCTTTAAATGAATTGCACTAAAATAAGCCCTTAGTCTTCTCTTCTTAATGTTGAGATGCTTACATCCACTCTAAAATATAAAGGAAAGGCCTCTATTCCCTTTGAGGCTCCGATACAAAAGATTTCATTCTTGTTAAACACCATTCAAAGTTGAAGTTTATTAATTGCCAACAAAAGGTGGTTTCTAAAGAATTTCTGGTAGTAGATTTGATTAATTGGAAACCTTGAGTTGGGTGTAGGAGAGTAGGATTGCAACAATGCTAGTCAAAACATGCATACCCAAGATGGAGGTACTAATCCATTCCTCGAAAAGCAAATGTCTTTTAAAGAAGAGGAAGTTCTTGTTTCTAAACATCTGGAAATAAATTGCATGACTCAAGAAAACACATTGACTAATGCAAACGTAGTAGATTCTATCCGTGCGACAGAAAACCAAACAGAGTTAAATGAGGTAGAGGTGTTGCCAGAACCTATGCATGATCCAGGGTAAAAAGAAGATGGTAAAAAGAAGGCTCCTCTTTTGCTAGGACTTCATCAAAAGAATATTAGGGAGGTATGGATGAAGTTTTGAAGGTAGGAAGGAAGAAGGATCAAGAAAAATTGAAGTTGATGGGGGAAGCTCTAGTGGATTTTGGTGTTATCAAGATATTAGATAGTCATTTTTCTAATCCCCTAAAATGAAAGTGATTTCTTGGAATGCAAGAGGTTTGAGTAGCACCCCCGATCAAAAGGCTACTCGAGATTTGATTTGGGAACATAGACTAGATATTGTTTTTATTCAGGAAAGAAAGCTATCAATTGAAAATATGGCAGATATCTCTTCAAAGATTTGGAAAGGGGGGCAATGTATATGTATTAGAGCTCAAGGCTCTTCTGGAGGTTTGGCTTGTTTTTGGGATCTACATAGAATTACTATGTCTTGGTGGGTCAAAAGTAGGAATTCTATCTCCATGGTGGCTTCCTATTTTGATTTTGGGGAATCATCCTGCTTAACAATGCCTATGTTCCCATTGATTTTGTAAGGTCTTTTTTTTTCTCAAATTAGATTTGTTTGTTCTCTTGTGCTCCCTTTTCCTTGGATTTTAGCAAGAGACTTTAATGCTATTGCTAACTTGAATGAGAAAATAGGGGGTAATGGATGGCTCTTCTTCTAGCTTATCAAGGGACACTATTCTTTCCTTAATCTGGTAGACTTGATGCCAAGAAATGGAATGTTCACTTGAAACAACAAAAGGTGTGGCACATATTCTATCTCTGAAAGGCTGGATAGATTCCTTATCTTCGAATTTTGGGTTGGTAACATTTGGACTTCTTTCTCTGAGATTTTGGGATTGAAAGGGTCTGATCATTGGCCCATCATTTTGTACTCCATTGTGTTAGCAATCCCAAAAGAACCCCCATTCAAATTCCATCTTATGTGGTTGCAAAACTTTGATCTATATAATCTTATGGAGAAATGGTGGATTAAAGGAAAATCTGCCTTTGGTACTGTCATGTATTCCTTCTTCAAGTGTCTCCAATTTGTTAAAGATAAGCTCAAGAATTGGAATAGATTCACCTTTGGAAATATTTTTCAAATCAAAACATAGCTCCAAGACAAATTTGAAAGAGTCACTTTCCAAATAAAGGATGAGGGTATGATAGAAGAACTATTGTGGGAAGAAGGTTCTCTTTCTAGGGAACTAGCGGAGTGGGAGCTCCGGGAAGAGATTTTTTGGAAATGTAAATCCAAATAGACTAGCTTTAGGAAGGTGATGGAAATACTTCATTTTGCACAATTTAGTAAATGAATGCAGAAATGGTAATGTTATTCCCTTGCTCATCAATGCTCAGGGAGAACTTTTGTCCTCATTTCAAGAGATTTTGCAAGGTATTTCTCCTCTCTTTTTATTGAGCAAGGGCCCTAGGATGTGGAAAATGAGAGAACTGTTCTTGAATGTATCCCTTGGTTTCAACAGACATGAACAAGTTTCTTCTAGATCCCATATCTTTGGAGGAGATGAAGTTGGTTGTTTTCTAGATGGAAAAAGGTAAGTCTTTTGGGCTTGATGGTTTTCCTATAGAATTTTCTTAGAAATTTTCAGAAATCTTAAAGTTTCACTTCTTAGAAGTAGTTTGAGAGTCTTAGATTACTAGGAAAATGCTTAAATCCATCAACTCTACCTTTCTTGCTTTAATCCAATGTTACAAGACTTGTTGAGAATCACCTAGACTCGGCAAGTTTTGAGGCAAGCCATCCTCGACGAATCTGGGAGACTTGATAGCTGAGTACTTTCCAAACTCACTGAGTCTAGGCGAGTCTTGACCTAGAGACTCTGCCATTTTAATTAATTAAAAAAAACTTGCAACCTTTCGATGTTATGACATGCCCATCTAGGATTTACAAAAAGATATGAAAATGGTGTGTACCATGAAAGTATGTGTGGTTTTGAAGGTCTTCATTGCCCTCGGACCCTGTGAGGGGCATTGCCCCTTGACCCCATTGGGGTGTTGCCCCCAAACCCCCATCAAACTATAAGTCTAAGCAAGTAATAGACCAATGATGAATCATGATCATAAAACCTACAAAATACATTTCCCCTGTTGCAAATCTTTGCATCTTCACAATCAAAGCCACAATCAAGGATTATCTTGTTTCATACATTGGACAACATGTTCAGTATACAAGGACGACCATAGGCAAAGGTGGTATGCTACAATCATTGTACTATTGAATATAGGTTAAGTCATAGTTGGAAAGAAATGTCATTTTCATAATGCAAAAATTTATCAATCATGTCCTACACAAACAACTCAAAACAATCCCATCTATTAGTATCCTAGCTAAGGTCAAACTAGAACATAACCATTTATCTTTTTAGTTAACTGTTCCTCTTTGTTAGTGATCTTGACAATAAAACATGCAGTCTTGAAGGCTTCAAGAAAACTTTAATAATAAATTCCTCACTTGAATATACACACCAATCATTGAGACACAAGCAAATATCATGGCTCCATCATCATCTAGGACCTATCTTAGACGCCAACACATGACATGTTGTGATGTTGGGATGAGTAACACAAGCTCCTTTGAGCCATAGACTTATATTTTTAGTTTTGATATTTGTTTTGATGCAATGGATTTCATATTCCATGAGTTTTGTATACATTTGACAATATTTATATATCTAAATGTGTTATTTCCTTCAGCTAAAATTTGTATTTATACTTATTTGAGTAATGTATAGTTGTATATGTGATCAAGGAAGCTTCTATTTGATGAGGTTATTGTGTCTTTAAGGTTTATTTATTAAAGGGTGCATGAAACAAGTTTTAAATCCTTAAAAATATCTGAATTTCTTGGGATTTTCAATTCTTCGAGTCTTTGCAAAGTCCAAGTTTGAGTAAAAAATCAGCTTGTCAAGTTCAAGGCGAGTTTGATTCTTGTAACACTACTTTAATCCCCAAAAAGGAACATGTTCCTTGGATTCATTTTGCCTTATTACCCTATGTGATGTAACTTACAAGATAATTACAAAAATTATTGTAGAGCGGCTTAAGAAGTGTTTGATCACCCTAATCTCCCTTGAGCAAGGAGGTTTTGTGAAAGGGAATTAGATTTTGGATGGCATTGTTGTTGCAGTGGAAGCCATTCATTCCATATCAATTTCAAAGAAAAAAGCTATGTTCATCAAGCTAGACATGTCTAAGGTCTATGATAGGGTTAGTTGGTCATTTCTTCATCTTATTTTGCAAGCCTTTGGTTTTTCTTCAAAATGGATTGAGTGTGTTACGAGTTGTGTGACTTCGTCATCCTTTGCTGTGTTAATCAATCATATTCCTTTGTCTCTCTTTCCAGCCTCTAGAAGTCTTTGACAAAAAGATCCTTTATGTCCATATTTGTTTCTCTTGATAGCAGAGGGATTAGGTTGCTTGATAAGTAATATCAATTGAGAGGATTCATTCAGGGTTCGTCTTGGGTTGAGGATATTATTTCTCAATCTCATCTTTAGTTTGTGGATGACATTGCCTTGAAGGGGGTAGCCAAAAGTGAGGAGGCTATTAATTTTAGAAAAGCTCTTCATATTTATCTTTCTACTTCTAGTTAAGTAATCAATGAAGACAAATCTAGTATCTTCTTCTTCGACATGCTAGAGTCTATTCAACATAGAATTGCGAACATCTTTCATTTTCAGTTTGGATCTTTGCCTATGGACTATCTAGGAATATCTTTTTGATTTGGAAGTCTTAGAAGAGAATAGTGGAAGAAGATTTTGGATAGATCTCAGGTGAAGGTTAGTCATTGGACTTTTTGATGGTTATCCCTTGCTGGTAGGTTGATTCTATTAAAATCTATCTTGCAATCCATGCCTATATACATATTTTCAATTTTGGTGGCTCCTAAGAGTATTTTTAAGGAGTTCAATGCTCTCTCTAGGAAGTTCTTATGGGCTGGAAACTTGGAGACCCAAATATGGAGTCTTGTGAATTAGGCCTGGTTTGCAATTCTAAAGATGTTGGTGGCCTTGGTCTCTGATAGTTAGAGCTCAATTGCCAAATTATATTGGAAATGGTGCAAGAATCTTGGCCAGCATTGGGCAAAAATTCTTAATTTCAAATATCTTGGGGGAGTACTAGATGTGAATGGATAAAACATTCATTCATTCTATTAACATGAAAAAAAGTTACATTATATTGAAGCTACAAATTACTGTAGATATTTAAGGAAGTCACCTACTTAACCTATCAGATACTGTAGAAATAGTATAAAGCTAAAAAAACTAACTTAATACATATAATATTGACAATTAACAATAAAGAAGTATAATATTCTAACACCCTCCCTTAATGGTCAATCCGTCAACAACACCAAGTAGCCCCCTGAATTTTACAAAATTATCCGGGCTCAGAGACTTGGTGAGAATATCTGTAGTTTGATCTGTTGTTGGAACATACATCAGTTGAACTGATCCGTCTTCTACCAGCTTGCGGATGTAATGAAAATGAAGCTTGACATGCTTGGTATGTTCATGGAAGACTAGATTTTTGGCTAGTTTGAGCACCCCTTGATTATCAGTGTACAAGGGAGAAGGTCTTGCTTGTGACATATGCATGTCAGAAAGCATCCTGTGGAGCCAAACTGCCTCACATGCTGCTTTAACAGTTCCTCGATATTCAGCTTCAGTCGAGGAAAGAGCCATTGCATGTTGCTTCTTGCTGGTCCATGTTACAACACCTGTACCCAAACTGAATACATACCCAGAAGTAGATTTTCTGTCATCCACTGAACCTGCCCAATCAGAGTCTGTATAACCACTCAACTTTGGATCTTTGCATTTTCCATACAGAATGCCATAATCTGAAGTGCCCTTAACATATCTCAGCACTTGCTTCACTGCAATCCAATAATCAACTTTTGGAGCTGTCATGAAGCGAGAAATGTAGTTTACTGCAAAACTGATGTCAGGTCTAGTGGTAGTGAGGTAGATGAAACTGCCCACTAGTTGCTTGAATGGCGTTTCATCAGCCAAAGGTGAATCAAAGTTGGCTGACAACTTCAACCCCTTCTCCATAGATGTGGAGGCAGGTTTGCAGTCCTGCATCCGAAATTTGTCAAGCAGACTTCAGGCATATGTAGACTGAGAGATAAAGATGCTATCAGCGGTCTGCCAAACTTCAATACCCAAACAATAATGGAGAAGCCCCAGATTTGTCATGTCAAAAGCCCGACACAAATCCTATTTGATTGCTGCAATCAAATGTGTTGAACTGCCAGTAATGATCAAGTCATCAACATAGATAACAAGAAACAAAATATCATCACTAGAGTGCTTGACATACAGATTACTGTCAAAAGGGCTGTGCTGAAAACCATGATCAACCAAGTATTGATCAATCTTGATATACCATGCACGAGGAGCCTGTTTCAGTCCATAGAGTGCTTTCACGAGCCTACACACCTGATGTTCTTTGCCGGCAACCTTGAAACCAGGAGGCTGCGTCATGTAGACTTCTTCCTGCAATTCACCGTTGAGGAAGGCACTCTTGACATCCATCTGATGAACTGTCCATCCAAATTGGGCTGCAATAGCAAGAAGAAGATGAATTTTGCTCATCTTGGCAGTAGGAGCAAAGGTCTCCTCATAGTCAATGCCCTCTCGCTGTGAATCCCCGAGCAACTAATCTGGCCTTGTATTTATCCAAAGTACCATCTGCATGATATTTGACCTTATAAACCCATTTGCAACTGATAGGTTTCTTTCCAAGAGGAAGATCAGAAAGAACCCAAGTGTGATTCTTCAGAAGACTATGATATTCGGTTTCCATAGCCTTTTCCCACTTTGGAATTCCTTTAGCTTCGGAATACGTCTGAGGCTCATAGATGTTGTGGATGTTGGCCATAAGAGCGAATTTGACTGTGTTGCTGCTTGCTCTTCCTATGAGTTGATCTACCCTCAATGAGCTCATCATCATGAAGATCTCCAATAGTCTTGAGCCACCACTTAGGCCGACGAGTAGATGTGCCAACATCTGAAATAGGAGTAACAACATCTCTTGGGAGTTTTGGAACAAAATCATCTCGATGTGAGTCTTGAGGAAAAGTAGGTGGTGCTAGATCATGACTTGTAGACTCCTCATCTTCAGAGTCAGAATGCTTTGAAGCCCTCCCATTAGGGGAACCAAGAGGAAGACGAACACCCTCATCAGGAACCTTCATAGGCTGATCTGCAGGACTGGTAGTAGGAACAAATGAACCAGTAGTCTCATCAATCACAACATCATGACTGAATATGAGACGATTTGTCTCCACATCAATCAGCCTGTATGCCTTGTGATCGTCGTTGTAACCAATAAACATAAGTATCTGGCTCTTGGAGTCCAACTTGGCATGTTTGGCTTGTGGAATCCATACATGAGCTGTAAAACCGAAGACTTTTAGATGGCCCACCTTAGGCTTACGTCCTGACTAGGCTTCTTCTGGAGTCATCTTCTTAATGACCTATGTAGGTGATTGATTTAGGAGGTAGACTGTAGTGTAAACTGCTTCAACCCAGTATTTCTTAGGTAAATTTCTGTACTCCAGCATAGAATGAGCCATTTCAGTAATGGTGCGATTCCTACGTTCAACGACACCATTCTGCTGAGGGGTGTATGGTGTGGTGAGTTGGCGTTTAATTCCATGTGTAGCACAAAAAGAAGAGAAGTCAGCTAAACAAAACTCCCCCCCATTATTTGACTTGAGAGTGACAATCTGAGATCCTGATTCCTTCTCAACTAAGGCATTAAACTGCTGAAATGTGCTAAACACATTTGATTTATGTTTCAAAAAATACACCTACATTTTTCGACTGAAATCATCAACAAATAATAAAAAGTACCTGGACCCAGTAACATATGGAGTGTTCATCGGTCCACATACATCAACGTGAGCCAATTGAAGTACCTTGGAGGCTCGCCAAGAATCACCATCTGAGAACGGTGTCCGATGTTGCTTTCCAGCTTGACAGGCTCCACAAACTCCATGATTTTGAGTTTGGATCTCAGGTAGACTAGCAACCAAACCCTCTCGAGACAGTTGAGAGAGGTAGTGGACTTTCAGGTGCCCATAACCCTGGTGCCAAAGTTTGCTGATGGAAGTGCTTCTAGCAGCCAAAGCGTGCTCCTGAGAATCATTGGAATCAGCAAGTCTATACAGACCGTGATCCTCAAGTCCCATAGCAATTGTAGTACAAGTCTCCCTATCAATGATGCTGCAGGTGGACGAACTAAAAACATCTAACTGGGGAGAATGCTGCATGATTTGATTGACTGAGAGGAGATTATGTTCCATGCTTGGAACATAGTAGACATCGAGAAAGAGTAAATTTCTTTCTCCTGAGTGAATCTGGATAGTGCCCTTACCAGCAACTGTGTACTCTTCGCCTCCTCCAAAAATGACAGAATCAAAGAATGGTTCGAATTTTGTGAACCAATCCCGACGATGAGTAAAATGCCGCAATGCCCTTGAATCGATACACCAGGCAAAAGAATGCACTAGATTTGTAGTTCCCTTGGCCATAAACGCATAGAATGCAGATTCTTTCTGCTTAGAGTGTTTTGTGACATTTGCTTTTTGTTGAGACCCTCCCTGCTTCTTTTGTTCAGAAGCCAAACAAATGTGACAGTCAGCCTTCATATGACCATTTTTATGGAAATAGTTGCACTGAACGTTCTTTTTCTTCTTGCTGTCTTGAGAAGAACCAGAGCTTTTCAGTTGAGAAGTTTGCGCCTTCCTTTTGTTCTTAGTAGAAGATTTGGCAGAGAACACTTGCTCTATGGAGGATGAACAAGTACTGCTTCCAAATTGTTGTCGCCATCGATCCTGTTGCAAGAGCTTGTTGCAAAGATCTTCAAATTTGAGATCAACATTGGTGGAGGTGATATTCAACATCTCGATGAAATGCTCATACGAACGTGGGAGACTCTTCAAAGTAATGATCACCATATCTTCTTCCTCCATTTTTTGACCAATAGCTTCCGGTTGATCACAAATGTCCTTAATCTTCATTAGATGTTCCTATAAGGACATTTTTTCATCGATCATGATGGCAAAAAGCATGTTCTTGAGAAAGAACGCTTTGCTTTTGTCGGAGGTTTCATGAAGGGCCTTCAAGTGATCCCAGATTTTCGTGGTAGTTTTGCTAGATGGTACTTGAGGTAGCTGCTTATCTGTGACTGAGAGTTTGATGAGCATGACGGCTTCCCGGTTGTGTTCATCCCATTTGTCTTGATCCTTTCCGGCTATAGTGGGATGGGTTGCGTTCCCTAAGATGACCTGATCGGGGCAATGATATTCAAAGATTGTAATCATGCGTTGCTTCCAAGTGTTGTAATTCTTCCTATTGAACTTCTGGCTGCTTTTGAGCATTATGTTCGTTAGAGATGCCATCATGTACATTGAGGTCAAACTGGTGAAGGAAAAACGAAAACAGAAACATGACAAATTTAAAGCAAAAACCTTAGCACGGATTTCAAGACACTTTAAAGACAAAACCTAGAAGATCTAAAGACTACCTAGAAAATGATGCTAAAAACCCAAAATTTTTTTTGAATACCCAAAAAATTTTGTCAACACCCACTTGCACAAATTTTGAGGCACAAAAAACAAGAAACCCAGAAAAAACAGAAGACAACCTAGTTGAGATCTCAAAAAACCTGTCAAAAATCTGTAATTAAAATAAAATTTCGACTTCAAATTGAGGGTCAAAACCCTAGTTGAAGGTACGAAACCCTAGGTGGCTATGAGAGACCAGAAAAATTGCAGAGAAAATTTTGAAACTCAAACCAGACACAAATGGTGAAAAAACGTCACCAAATGCAAGGAAAATCACAGCCCTAATCCTTCAAAATGTGGTCAGATTGGAGGAGAAATCGTGCCCAACTATAGATGAAAATCGCGTGGCAGAAAAAGGTTTGAAAATGTGAGCAAAACTCACTAAAATCTTGGGCAGGATTTGCAGAAAATCTCCTCTTGAAACTGGTGAAAAATCTGACCAGAGAGCTGCAAAATTCGCGTAGGAGAAAGAAGAAAACGCGACTAGTTTTCGCAAACTCAGAAGTCACATCTTCAGAAACATGAGCAGAGAAATCTGTGGGATTTACAGGAGTCGTGTTACCAACAGAAAAGGAAATCGTGAGCTCCAGAAGGCACAAAGTTGCGTCCTGCAGAAGACAAAAAAAAAATCCCCGACGCTTGAAACATGAAAACACACCTTGAAACATTGAAAACACGACCAGAAACACGGAAAACGTGTGCAGGGAAGAACACAAAGTCGCGCATGGAAAACCCTTGAAATCGTACCTTCAGATCCACGAAAAAAACTCAGATCAAGGAGCCCTCGAATTTACCTAGAAACCCTAAATGCTTTGATACCATGTGAATGGATAAAACATTCATTCATTCTATTAACATGAAAAAAAGTTACATTATATTGAAGCTACAGATTACTGTAGATATTTAAGGAAGTCACCTACTTAACCTACCGGATACTGTAGAAACCATATAATATTGACCATTAACAATGAAGAAGTATAATATTCTAACACTAGAAGAGGACATTCCAAGAATGGAGTTGTCTAGGACATGATCTATGATTTGGAACACCATCAAAAAGGGTACTTTGCTTATTAAGAAAGGGATTTTCTAGATAGTTAACAAGGATCATAATGCGTTGTTTTGGGATGACTCATGGGTTAACCATCGTCCTATCCTCTCGTCCTTTCTGTAGCTTTGACCTCTGTAAGACATTTTTCTGGAAGCAAGATGGTCCAAGGTTGCTGATTTCAAATACCATATTTCCTTTGGGAATATCCATACTTTATAGGTGGAAGGAACCTTGGAGTTGGCTAGGTGGGGTTCTTTGGAGGATTGTGACACTTTGGCATCAATTTTGGCTAAGAGACCTTGTAGTTCCTTGGAGGATTTAGATATCCTTGCCTAGGGTCATGGTTCTAAAGGAGTTTATTTAGTTGCTCTTGGTTATTGATATGTGGACATGTAGAGATGTCGGAATGCAAAGTTCCCTTGGTGGAGGAAGATTTGGAATAAGTTTGGATGGCCCAAATGTGATTTCTTGCTTTGGATTTTATGCCAAAATAAATGTCTCACTTGGGACAGTGTTAGGAAGAGAGGTTTCTAGGGGCAAGATCTGTTTGTTTTCTTTGCGGCAATAACGAAGAATGCATGAGTCATCTTTTCTCTCAATGCCCCTTCTCTAAAGAAATTTGGTACTTATTGTGGAAGCTTTGGAAAAGACTAGTCATTCATGCTACCTCCTTGTCTAAATTTTGGAATAGCTTGGGTCATCCTCCTGCTTTGGCCTCATTTCTTCTAACTGCTTGGGACATTGGGCCTTCATTTATATTTTGGCAAATTTGGTTGGAGCATAATCAAAGAATCTTTCAAGAGTGTCAGAAGAATGTCTTGCATGTTTGGTTTAGAATCAAAAGGATGATTAAAGAAACAATTAAGGTGAAATTCAGTATGAATGACTCTCACTTCTTTTGATTTGAACCTGTTTAAATTTTTGGAGCTTTCTCTTTCTCCTTTTGCTTAGATCAGCTTTGGTAACAGGGCTCAAGTTTCTAAGAAAGTGAATAGATCTGGAAAATGGGCACAGCCTCCTTGTGGTTTCTTTAAAATTAACACTAATGGCTCTTAATCTGGGTATGGCTGGAATTGGTGGTGTTGGTCATGATAGTGAAGGCATGGTTCATTTTCTTTTCTCTTCTTGTATGGGTTCACACTCTGGCAATCAAATGGATGCTTGGGTGATGCTTAAAGCTCTAGAAAGAGCTAATGCTATGGGCTGGAGAAAAGTCTTGTGTGAGACAGATTCGATGATACTTGTTTCCTTTCTGAATAAGAGGAATTTCCACTATGCTTCCTAGAGGTTGGCTCTATTTCCCAAGCAAATTCTGCACTTGGCCTCAGATTTTGAGGTAATCTCTTTTGTGCATATTCCTAGAGAATGGAATAGGGTTGCTGACTGCTTAGCTAAATGGGCCTTTGAAGGGAATCGTAGTTTGGAATGTTGTAGATTGGAGTGATTTAGATTATGACAAATCTCAGTAGATAACCAAGTTAATTCCTGAAGATCAATGTAGGTAACTTCAGCTCTTGGGGGTTTGGAGGGAAGAGGAGTTTTGGTATTGCCGTGTGTACTGTTTGGTATTTCTGTAGGATCCTGTGGTGGATTCCTCTTATGTTGTATGTTACTGTGGCAATGGCCTTCTGAAATTCCTTCTCTTATTTTATTTTTTGCCCCTCACCCCCAAAAGAAAAACCTGAATTTAATTGAGCCTATTGTAGCATTGCCAATTAGTTCTGTTAGTTAGGTAGTTCAGACATAAACTGAAAACTTGCCTTTGTTGTTAAAGAATTGTTACCACAGAATGATAACAAATATTTACAAAGATAAAAAGAAATCTAAAAGACTTTCCTAGTGGAGTAGGGTTGAGGACCTTATGAAGATGAAGTCTTTCTTGTCAATCGCTTGTTATAATCACCATTTGTAGCTAGTATCTTTCTAAGTATTTGCTGTTTCTTTTTCATTAAAAACTATTAAATATAGTTTTCTTTCTAATAAGAGACTCTGTCAGTATAGAAATTTTAAATAAACATAACTTCTACGCATGGAAAGCCAAAGTACACTTTTAGTTATTACCCAAAAATTGTCAGGGCGTAATTGATGGATCATGGAACTAATAAAACATTCACATAGCTGGAAACACTGGCAGAATGGAATATTAGAGATGATAAAGGCATGTCTATGTTAGATTTTGTATTCATTTTTTTTAATAGGTGAATGAGGGGTTTTATCATGGACCCACTCTCAAAACAAAAAGAAGCGAATATAAACACATCCTTAAGGGCTGCAGCCTCAATGCATGGCAAGAGAAACTGCACAAAAACCAAATATACGTTATGGGCATATTCTTATCCCACCACCATTAACGAGACACAAACCATATCTATCTAGAAGATTCTAGATGAATAAAGAAGGTCCACATAGGGGAGTACATGATAATTGGTACAATGATGCAGAGTGGCAGGGGAAGCACCCAACTTGACACACTTGTTCAACTATACCCTTCAATAAGACAATCTGATCATGCAACTTGACTCACACAACCAGACATCACCACAAGAATTTGGAATGATTTGTACACTCTTAATATGACAAAACATGAACAACCAACCAGCCTTTTCCCATAGAAACTCTCATTCCCCCATTGCTACCATACTATCCATGCATTCCTTCTAGCACTCACCAATAGGACAGTCATGATAAAACTTTGTTAAAGGCCAATAACAGAGAAAGAAACCATGTTTTATACTTCTTACATAGACCCTTATAGATCCCCAAAAGCATAGGACCAAACAACAAGAGCAAGTGTATCAAATAACTAATTTACAAGCCACCAAAAAGGCTTCATTTGGCTTGTGCAAAGAAGGAATCAAATTGTCAAGGCACACCCCAACACCCCTAATGCCTTTAAAATAATTCAATAGTTTCCCCAAGACCTGTTACATGATTTCCATCCATTGTATTAACTCAAATAATTAGAAATCAACAAATAATGTATTCAAATGATCACATTTTGGACTGTACAAGGCAAAAAACCAGACCTAGGGCATCACATAACTTTTGAAAACCTCCATTTTTCAATATGAAACAAATTGCAGCATGTAAAGAAGTCCTAAATCTACCAATCCACCAAGTTTTAGATTTTTTCCACGGTGGAAATGGGAGTTACATCCATTTTGGTGACCAAACCCTTGTTTTGCAAGGTTTCAGACCCACTTTCACTAAAATTGATGTAAATTACTCAATTCTTAATGAAAACGAGCCAAATCACCACCAAAAGAAAGTAGACTCTTCCCTCTTTCAAACCATTCCAATTTGGAGTCCGTACAATGATTTACTAGACCGTACCAAGCACGGGATCAGGAAAAAATGTTGTAAAAAACAGAAAAAACAAAGTTTTCTTTTATTAAATGCTTCAAAACTTCAAAACTGCCAACAACAGCCCAACCTCGACCCAAGGGAGGCTTTTTAAACTTGTTTCCCATCATTTACAACTTCCCTCAACTGATTTTGAAGGAGGGAACCATTAGTTAATGAGATTACATCATTAATGTTGATTTTACGCCAAATTTCTTTATGACAACTTTGCATTTTGAAGCAACTTTGCAATCCTAAAGACCTAAGACCTTAACAACCATTCAAATAACCTTGAAACAGCCTTATTAAATTTTCAAGATCCCAAACCTTGCACACTTACATAAAAATTCACATTTTTTCCTTCAAAGGCTACAAAAGCAACTTTTAGTGCAAGATTGCATTGTTGCACATTTTGACTCAAAACTCAAAAACTCACCCTAGATTTTGCTCAATGGTCTTAATTGACCTTATTAATGACAAAAAGACTCAAAAAGACTAATTCTAACCTCCTAACAACATGTTTTCATCAAATGAGCAAAAATGGAGGATGAGGTGTAGGTGCTCTTGCACCATACAGAAAAGTTCAAATCACTACAAACCAAGTGGAGGGGTAGATTGGGAGTCGGCTAGAGCCAATTGACCACCAACCCATTTCCAATGTTACCTCAGATAGCTCTACATACTCACTGCCTTGTCCTCTACTTGATAGATCCATCGACATCACACAATCTGCTCTATTACCAATAACCTTCACATTCTTAGCAACCTGACCTCAATCTATGCCATGATACCTATGATCCTTGCTGCACCCACCATCCACACCAACCTCTTCCTTGACCTTTGCTGACAGTGGTAGCCATCTGGACCAGAGTTAGTTCCTCACCCACAGAGACCGCTATGAAGCAGGCCTTATATTTGTTTCATTCAATGAGATCACTGCCCACCTTTAGCACATGGAATTCCTTGCCAGCACCACATTAAGCCTTATCTCCTTTAGTTCTTTGATCTATCATGACGAGCTCAGTGAAATCAATGAGTAATGCAATAGGATATTTAAAAATTAGACCAAATAAAATAAATTCAATTTTTTGTTTTGAAAATATCAAAGTTAAAACATCGAATATTATTTTTTGAAAATTTACATTTAAAATACACAGTAGAGAATGTTGGAAAAAAGAAATAAAAAATTTAAATAAAAAAGTAAAAGATTTTTTCTATGTTCCACCAAGTTTCCGGGACGGGGGGACGGCGGGACGGCGGGACGCATTTCGGGGACGGCAAATTTTTTAGGGGATTTTAGGGGACGGGGGGACGGCTGTATAGTATATATATATATATATATAGGGAGAGAGATAAATTTTAAAAATATAGGGAAATTTCAAATTTAAGATATTCATATGAGTAATGATAATCATAACAATCACCAATCATATTGACATATGCATCATAGAATCGAATTATCAAACAAATTAATACTACAGCTACCTAATTGCATCCATGGACCATAATTCAAATTCATGTCAAATAGTCAATGTGCATATGATATAAAATAATAAAATGCCCAAAAGGCTACAAGTTTGTACTACAAATGTCAAAATGACAAAGTCACAAGTGTCCAAAGGCAAAACATAGAAATAGAAAGTATGATGATTGCCACTACTCGGCATCTGCCAACACTGCATCAAAATCAGACTCATAGTCTGAGTCACTGTCACTGTGAGGGGTTAGCTCATCTAATGGAACTCCAACCAATCCCTCCTGTCTCTCCTCCTCATCAATTTGTGTGACATCCTCTGGATCAACATCCCATCGTAATGCTGGAGTCTGTCTATACTCAGGAGTCTGACGATCCTGGAGTCGCAAAGCACTATGCACAGCCACTAATTTTTCTGCCCGTCTAGAGGTCAGCCTATTCCTCTTGATAGAGTGAATAAAGCCGTATGTTGACCAATTCCTCTCTGCAGCAGAGGAACTAGCAACCTGTGAGAGGAGACAAAATTTAAAAACTAAATTAGTAATTTAAATTTACTAATTAGGACATTCAATTTAAATTATGATTATATAAATGTTCAAACTTCAACACTATCACTCATCTAAATCAAATTATGTTAATGATAATCTAAAGTATTACCTGTGAAAGGAGGCGAACAGCAAGCGTCCTCAATTGTGGTGCATCCTTCCCATGCCATGACCACCATCCAATAGGATCCCTTTGAGCTACTGTAGTTCTATCTACCCTGGCCTCTGGTTTGCCGAATGTTGGACCACGGAGATTAACAAAATTAGTGAACTGTGTACGAACTAGACTGGCCTCCTCAATTGAATATATTTTTGCAAGGGCCTTCATAAACCCTTCTTTCACCTCATCATCATCACAAGGAGGCATCCTACCAGGTCTAGGTACATACCATTTGGGATTAAGAGCAAAGGCTGCCATATGAAGCGGGGTGTTCATAGTGTTCCACCGCCTTGTCACAATGGGCCTAATTTTTTGCTCATATAATCCCGAATTAGGATCCTTATCAGAAATTGCTTTCTTCATTTTTCCAAGCATGGAGTCAAAAGTTTCATAAATCTCTCCAAGACTTGGAGAGTCTGTATCAGCATATCTAATGACATCCACAATAGGTGAAATGATGGAGCAAACAAATCTGCAAACAAAAATTTGAAAAAAGACAAGTTAGAACTTAGAAAATAAAAAAATATTAATAATAAAATCATATATATATATTTTTATAAAATCAGCAATCAATAACAAATTATTAATTAACAATTTTTTTACCTCACATTGGACCACCAATTATCATCAAGAATTTTTTGTTTGATGCTTCTCCCTTCTGCAGTGCTTGCCATAGCCCATCTATTCCACTCTGAATTAACCATCATCAACTGTAGAGCCTCCTGTACCTCAAGCATCCTCTCTAACAAAATAAAGTAGCTGGCATACCTTGTTGCTACAGGCTTGAGAAATTCCTTCCTTGAAAATGTCCTAAAGAGGGCAAGTGAGGTGTGATGGTTGCAAATAAACATCTGAATGTCTCTAGCATCTACAACCACCTGGTGCACCCAATCCATCTTCCCTATGTCTTTCAATGCGTTGTTCAACGCATGAACACAACAAGGAGTCCAAAAGATGTGCTTGTAAGCACTCTCAACCATCAAACCTGCTAATCTGCACACACGTGCTGAATCAGTAACCACCTGCACAACATTGGTTGCCCCAACCTCCTCTATAGCCTCTTTCAAAATATTAAATTGGAATTCTGCATCCTTGCGCTTTCCAGAACAATCAATGGCTCTAAGGAAATATGGACCAGCTGAACATGTGACTATGATGTTTATAAGTGGCCGTTGTCTAATATCGGTCCACCCATCCATGATAATAGAGCAACCTGTTCTAATCCAACACTGTCTCATGTCCTCCATCACCACACTCACCTTAGAATATTCTTTTTCAAGGAGTGTAGTACGTAATTTATGTTCTCCAGGGGGAATGTATGAGGTACCAACATTTGCCACATCTCTAAACATTTGTTTGAAGTAGGGAGAACGTGCTACATGGAATGGGATAGCATGGGCATAGAAAAATTTGGCAATGGAAGAATCTGCCACATCTCGTGCTTGCACATTGAACATATTTTCAACTGTATTTTGCTGCTCACTAGAAGTAGCAGCCTTCCTCTTCCCTCTTGTGGAAATATGAACACCACCCGCACCACTACTACCACTACCAACACTAGGACTACCAAGCATAGAGGGCATAGGTGAGGTTGAATGTGCGGATTGAGTTTGCATAAGCTGATCCATAGGCCTTCCTCCGGCCTCCAAGTGCAATCTATAACACTCCATCCTCTCAAAATCTTTTATATCTTTACAACCCTTGACCCCATGGCCTCCAAAACCCAATAGATGAGAATAGACTCTTGTATAGCTCCCATTATATTTTTCTTTGCAAATGTGACATAGCCACAATCTACTACCCCCAGTGTTTTTCCCTTTGCCTTTGTCTATACGTGATGCTAGTTGAAGAAGAGGTTTTTTAGAATTAAAAGGGCCTTTTGCATATTTTTTCAAGTCTTCAGAAGGGATATCAAATGGGTTTGTTTGAGGCTGCCCCATATGAATTGATTGGTTTTCTTCCCCCCTCTCAACATCCCCACTATCTTCACTATTGCTGCTCATTTTGTTTTCTTTTGGTTTTTGCAAACTGAAAATTAAAAAAAAAAACAAAAAATCATACATTTTATCATTTTAACTTAGAAAAAAATGAAAAAAAATGAAAGATAATGAGAGATTAACTTACCTCTTTCACTTCTTTTGTTGGTTGCTTGCTTAATGCTCTCCTTTCTTCCTCCTAAATGCTGGTTTTTCTTCTCCAACAACTCCTTCAAACCCTTCTCTTTCTCTTCTCACTTTTGCTCTTGGCTGCAATTTTATCTTGGCAAGTTAAAATGAGATCAAATGAAGGTAAAAACATGTTTTAAGTGGCCATATTAGGGTTGGGAAGGCGTGGGGCCCACAAAGCAATGTTTTAAAAAAGAAAAAATTAAAAAAAACTTTATTTTTATGTGTTTTTTTGCTGCTGTTAGGGGACGGCCGGCCGTCCCCGGGACGGTCGAGGGACGGCTAGGCGTCTATCCTCCGTGGGATTACCGGCAGCCCCCACTGGGATGGGGAGGACGCCCCTTTCGATGGACGTCACGTGAATTTGAACGCAGCTTTCCGGCCCCCCCCTCGGCAGCGGGCGGGGACGGGGGGCAAATACCCAGGGGACGCGTCCCCGTGTTTCCTTGGATTTTTTTAGTAGTTACATTGTACAGCTCCAACTTGGAGAAAATCCTAAAGATGGCTAGTAATATATATTGATTAATCGCAAACTTTAGATCTCATTAGCCTTTGTATAAACAAGTAAAAGAAATAAAAAGTTAAATAAACAAGTAAAAGATTTTTTCAGTAGTTATATTGAACAGCTCCAACTTGGAGAAAATCCTAAAGATGGCTAGTAATATATATTGATTAATCGCAAACTTTAGATCTCATTAGCCTTTGTATAAACTTGTTTTATTCACTGAATTGGTAGCACAACTTTCACATCATCATGTTTAGTGAGTGAATGGCACATAGTGATCAAATATGTGCTTGTATCTTGCCTCAGCAAACAACCCCATGAATTCACACTTTTCAGCATTGTCTGTTATGACTTGGACAGTGTTTTGAGGTCTCACCATTTCAATGGATTCTATGAAGTTGTTACCAATGAATTATGTATTCTTTACCTATCCCTCATAATCAGCCTCCCTCAAAAAATTGCCCCGTTAATGCACATTGCAATGATATTTAAGTAGGGGATGAACACTCTTGTTTCAGTCCAAGAATCCCTAATCCACTACACTGAAATATCTGCAATTTTTTTTCTTTACTAATAAGATGGTGTGCACCCTTCAATAGCCTAGATCTGCATATCCTTTAGGGGTCTCCTTGATTTCCTTCACAAGTTCCCATTACTAGGGTGATCTTACAAGGTTGAAAGGAACTCCATTGATGAAATTGTAATGTCCCCTTCTCATCAGTGATCTGTTCTGTCACTCATCAGCCTATTCTGGAAGCCTGTAGGCTTGTTTGAGGTAAAATTAGGGTTTCCAGTTCTGAGGTTCTATGGCTTTTTAGGGAGTTTACTATTTATAGTAAATTCTAATTTTGGCAATATGAAGATTGTCATCTTTCAGGAACACTTTTCCAGTTGGAGCAATTATCTGAATTCAAGTTTTGGCTTCTAGAAGTCTATTCGGAGAATTTCATAAATAAAGGCATTAATGTTTTAAATTGCAGTTGACCCCTTGGCTTAGGAGAATAACTTCAAAAGTTGTGTTAAAAGGTGGTCATGAAGGGGGACGCCTTCATATGCTTTAAATATTAATTATAAAGTTTTAAATGCCTTGGGAAAAAGGATGCCACACTTTGAGGAGTTGTTTTAAATAAAGTGAAAATTATATTCTTGCAAAAAGGACGCCATTTGAAGGTTTATTTTTATTTTGGAAATTTGAAGAGTCTCATGTGACTCTTGGCGTACTTTCTTGAGGAATTGAAGAGTCTTCTACTCTTCTATAAGATGAATGCTTTGCTTCAGCCTTGGTATCCAATTGCTTACTATGTTGTTATGCTGTTAAACTGACAAATAATATTTTGCTTCGAGGATGCTACCTTCTAGCCTCAACCAATTTCGTGTTTGCAATACAACACCTAGTTGGCCTTTTGCTGCTTCTCATTCAGACTAGCAGATTGAGCTCAACAGATGAAGTCTTTTTGATGAAATTTCCAGTTTTGAGTTGCTGGTTCACATACAGCTGAAAGTGTAAAATGTATGCAGCTCTTTGAATAATTTTTATTTGCTTCTGGGTACTTTTGAAATGTCATTGTTTTCCATAGGCGCCCCTTTCCACCAAGTATCAGATTTTATTTCGAAGATTCTGATTTTTTAAGAAGCAAATCGCCCCTTTCAAGGGCCGTACCATTTAGATTGCATTGGGAAGTGTGCCAAGAATTAATGTTCAAGTTTTGTTGCTGTTTCTTCATCTTAGCATGGTCGCCTACCTTCCAGAAGTCCATTGCATTCAATCTCATTCGATTTGGAGGTGAATTGAGTGAGTTATGAATACTTCATTGGTTTTTACAGTTGTTGATTGACATTTTCAGTTTGCTGATTTTTGTATCAGACTTTAGAAGTTCTGATTTTTGATTCATTATTAGTAGTTAGAGAGATAATTATTTGTATGAGATCATCTATTACTCTTGTGCTTTGAAGCTATTGAAATTCATATGTAATTTGCAGCTTTATTCGTTATTTGTAAGACTGTAAACAGTAGTACTGTTCCAGTCCTAATTGCTGCAATTAATTCTTCTTTCTTCTCACATTAAGTACTCCTGGATGGTCTTACCGCCAGTGTGGATAATTGATTGTATCTCTTTATATCCACCTTCAAAGTGGTGAATCCCCACTCTCAAGTGGATGCCTGTCGCAACGGATGAATTAGATTGTTATAGCTTCATGGCTAGTTATCCGCCTAATAGTTTCAAGTTTTCAATTAATCACTCCGTCATATGTTAGCACCTCGCCCTCAGTGGGATCTTGTGTGCACATTCTTGACGTGGAGTTTGTTTCAATTCAAGTACTATTCAATTAGCTTCTCCGCCATATGACAACACCTATCCTTCATTGGGATTGAGTGTGCATTCTTGGCGTGAGTTCTTTCAAGCTTGGATTTCAGTTTTTGATGCTAATGCTAATCAAGTTGACTAGTGCTGGTTTATATTGTGTTAAATTGTCGAAAAAATCGGTTAGCATATTTTAGTGGTATCAGAGCAGAAGACCCTGCCATCCTGTGGCAATTTTAGTTGATTGTCTGATGAGTGAAAGAGACACTAGGCCATTCACCAGAAGTCAGGCCAGAACTCAGTATCAGTTTCCTTCCGTTCCAGAGGCAAAGACCTTTTCAGAAGTTTTGAGCGATCTTGGCAAAACAGTTGAAGGTACATAAAAGTCAGAGGAAGGGGAAGTCAGTCAAACAGTTAAAAAAATGTTGGACAGAAGGGATCGAGCAAAGAAAAAGTTTGATGGAATGATAAATATGATGTCTCGATTACTGTCCAAGTTGGACCAGCAAGCAACACTTAATGTTTTTCAGCTCCAGAGTAACTCAACTGGAGAAAGTAGTGGAGTTAATGGGAATAACAATAATGGCAGTCCTGAGGTGAATACAAGAAACAGTATTGTGGGTCAACATGTAGCAATTCCTAGTGGGTCATCCTCTAGACCCCTTTTTCCCGTCTTCACGACAATGAAAGAGCAACAACCGGTTGAAGCTGCACCAACCTTTGTTGATGATGCACGTCAAGCTTACATGGAGTACGTCTCTTTACCTCTTAATTTGAGAGGTACTTGGACCTTTGATCAATTTATGAATCAAAGGAGTCGGAGAAATGGAGGAAGGAATGAGCAACGTCCTCCTACGACACCTAGAAATGATTTCTACCAAGCTTTGGGAAAGATAACTATAGAGCATTTTGATGGTAGTAATAAGTGCACAGCGAGATCTTGGGTGCAGAAGCTAGATAATTATCTCTCTTAGACCCATGCCAAAAGGAGATGCTATCAAATTTGCTACTTTGCATTTGGATGGGATAGCTCACGAATGGTGGACTCATGGTTTGGTCACTCTTGGCCATAACCTCATTCGTACCTATGGTGAGTTTACCAACAAGTTGATTGAGAGATTTGATACCAAGGATCCAGAATTGAGATTTAGAGAATTGGCACAATTGAAACAATAAGGATCTTTAGAAAATTATGTGGTTGATTTTCAGAGGTTGTCAGTAATGGTGCCTAACATTACTGAGAGAAGACTTGTGGTTCTTTTTGCTGAAGGTTTAATGGAGCCTTTGAAGGGTTGTGTCAAAGCTTTTGATCCACCAAAGTTAGATGAAGCCATCAAGAAAGCTAGGAGCATGGAGTTGGCAGCCCCAAGGCCTAAGTTTCATTCAAAACCTTTTAGCCATAAGAAAGATAAAAAACATTCTTCAGATCTGCCTAAGAAGTTTTCACCAAGGATATCAAAAGAGCTCAAAGAACAGCTTAGAAAAGATGGTGTTTGTTACACTTGCCGTGAACCTTGGGTTAAGGGTCATCGTTGCTATGGAAGAGGCAAAGCAAATCGAATGGAGGGCTATTCTGATTATGGATCAGAATCTGATTCGTCTGATCAGCAATACGAATCAGCAAGTAGTGAAGGTGAACAAGCCCCTGAAGAGAAGCCTGATGAGGTGGTAGATGGTAGTGCTTTTGCACAACTATCAAGTTTTCAGAAAAATGAGTCCTTTCGGGTTCATGGAGTAGTTAATTCCCAAAGGATTGTTGCTCTAATTGACATTGGAGCAACTCATAATTTTATTGATGAAGGATTGGTTGCTAAAAAGGGTTTGAAGACTGAAGAATTTGATGGTTTCAAGGTAATGGTTGCAGATGGTTTTACTATGTCTTGCACGAGGAAGATTCCTAACCTCTCTATGCAATTGGGAAATTATGAGATTATAGATGATTATTATGTGGTGGGAATTGGAGACACTGATGTTGTGCTAGGCATACAATGGCTGCGATTTCTTGGTGAGATCACATTGAATTTGCAAACTATGGAGCTTAAATTTCAGTCTAATGGAAGGAAGGTTGTTCTAAGAGGGATGTCAAATGGGGGCCCTCGAATTGTGTCTTTGAAGAGGATGGAAAGGCTGATTCATCACAATCAGGTTGAATGGGCTGCTGAATGTTTGGTTCTACCAGTTGATCTAGTGGAGGAGAAAAGGCAATATCACCTTGGTATTCAAGCCTTACTTTCAAAGAAGAGCAAAGTCTTTGGAAGCCTACCTCCTGGAAGACCTCCTGAAAGAGGTTCTGAGCATGTAATTGAATTAGAAGAAGGAGCAAAGCCTGTTATGACTACACCTTACCGTTATCCAAAGAAGCAGAAAGATGAGATTGAAAAAGCCATCAAGGAGCTTTTGGAGAGTGGTTTCATTAGACCAAGCAAGAGTCCTTTTGCTTCTGCAGTGGTGTTGGTCAAAAAGAAAGATGGCACAATGCATATGTGTGTTGACTACCGTGCATTGAATCAAAAGACAATCAAGAATAGATATCCTATTCCTAGGATAGACGAGCTTATTGATGAGCTCCATGGAGCTATGTATTTCTCAAATATTGATCTTCGTTTGGGTTACCATCAAATCAAAATGAGGGAGACAGACATAGAAAAAACAACATTCAGATGTCACTTTGGGCATTTTGAATTTCTTGTCATGCCTTTCGGTTTGACAAACGCTCAAGGAACATTTCAATCTTGTATGAACAAGATTTTTAGACAACAGTTGAGGAAGTTTGTGCTCATCTTCTTCGACGACATTCTCATTTTCAGTAAGTCATGGGAAGAGCACCTTAAGCATTTGGAAGAAGTGCTTAGTATTCTGGAGGCGGAGTGTTTGTTCGCCAAAGAATCAAAGTGTGAGTTCAGGATGACTGAACTCTTATATCTTGGCCACATTATCAGTTCAAAGGGTGTGAAAGTTGATCCTGAGAAGATAAGAGCCATTCTTGATTGGCCAACTCCAAAGAATGTTTCTCATTTGAGAGGATTTTTGGAGTTATGTGGATTCTATAGAAGATTTGTGAAAGGATATTCTCATCAGGCAGCCCCTCTCATAGATCCTACAAAGAAATGAGCTTTTCTTTGGACCAAGATGGCACAAAAAGTTTTTGATAAATTTAAGCAAATCATTTGTACATGTCCTGTGTTGACTCTTCCAGATTTTACAAAACCGTTTGAATTACAATGTGATGCTTCAGGTGAAGGTATTGGAGCTGTTCTAATGCAAGACAAACATCCCATTGTCTTCGAGAGTCGGAAGTTGAGAGGAGCAGAAAAAACTTACTCCATTTATGACAAAGAGATGCTTGCCATCATGCATGCTTTGTTTAAATTCCGTCAATATTTGGTAGGAAGTAAATTTGTTGTTAAGACTGACCACAATAGTCTTAAACATTTTATGCGCCAAAAGGATTTGAATGAAAGGCAGTAGAAGTGGGTAAGTAAGCTCCAGGCATATGACTTTGACATTGAATATGTCAAAGGGAAAAATAATGTAGTGGCTGATGCTCTTTCAAGAAAGCCTCATTTGCAGTCACTTTGTGAGTTATCAGCAGATTGGAAGGAGTTAATTGCTGCTGATTATGCTAAAAATCAGTTTGCAACCAGCTTGCTAGATGGTCATTTGGTTGATGAAAGGTATAAGTTGGTTGATGGGATAATTTACTATAAAGATAGAATCTTTTTAGTGCATGAATCTAAGCTTAAAAAGAAGATTCTACAATCTTTTCATGATGTTCCCCTTGCTGGTCATCAAGGGATTTTCAAGACTTATAAGCAGATTCGTGAAAGATTCACTTGGAGAGGGTTGAAAGAAGAAGTCTTGAACTACATTAGAGAGTGTTTGATTTGTCAAAAGAATAAAAATGAACACTCTTATCTAGCTGGTCTGTTATAGCCCTTGCCAATTCTGAATTAGAAATGGGAAAGCATTGCAATGGATTTTATTACGGGGTTGCCCAAGGTGCAAGGACGAGATTGTATTTTTGTTGTGGTTGATAGATTAACAAAATTTGCTCATTTCTTTGCTGTCACCACTTCATTTACAGCAGCTCAAGTGGCTGAGTTGTTTTTTAGAGAGGTCTTCCATTTGCATGGATTGCCTAAAACTATTGTCAGTGATAGGGACAGCAAGTTCCTAAGTGTTTTTTGGCAAAAGATCTTCAGATTGAGTGGTACAGTGCTTACTCCAAGCACTAGTTATCACCCACAAACAGATGGGCAATCAGAAATTGTTAACAAATGGTTAGAAGGCTACCTAAGAAACTATGTTTCAGGACAGCAAAGAGCTTGGATTAAATGGCTTCATTTAGGAGAGTATTGTTATAACTCTTTCTATCATATGTCAATTAAGATGTCTCCTTTCATGGCTCTTTATGGTTATGATGCTACTAATTTTTCTGATTTAGTGTTTGGTGATAGTAGAACTCCACAAGCACAGGATATGTTACAATAGAGTCAAGATATCTTAAAATCCCTAAAGGAAAATTTGCAACAAGCTCAAAACCAGCAGAAGTTATATGCTGATCAGCAGCATATTGAGAGATCTTTTGAAGTAGGAGACATGGTTTACTTAAGGCTTGAGCCCTACCGACAATCTTCTCTCAAGAAGAGTGATGCAAAAAAGTTGAAGCCACGTTTCTATGGTCCTTTCAAAGTCACCAAGAGGATTGGTGAAGTTGCTTATGAGTTGGAGCTTCCAGCTGAAAGCAAGGTGCATAACGTCTTTCATGTGTAACGCCTCAAGAAGGCACTTGGACACAATGTTGTGGCTACTTCAGAATTACCTCCATTGGATGAGGAAAGTCGGTGTTGATTCCAGAAGAGATTCTTGATACTAGAGAACGTTCCTTGAGGAGAAGGACAATCAAGGAATACTTGGTTAGATGGAGGAATTTGCCTATTGAAGATGTCACGTGGGAAGGAGAACAGATTTTGTTGCATCCATCTTTTCAATTGCTTGAGGACAAGCAATCTCGAGGAGGGTGGACTGTAATGTCCCCTTCTCATCAGTGATTTGTTCTGTCACTCATCAGCCTATTCCGGAAGCCTATAGGCTTGTTTGAGGTAAAATTAGGGTTTCCAGTTTTGAGGTTCTATGGCTTTTCAGGGAGTTTACTATTTATAGTAAATTCTAATTTTGGCAGTATGAAGATTGTCATCTTTCAGGAACACTTTTCTAGTTGGAGCAATTATCTGAATTCAAGATTTGGCTTCTAGAAGTCTATCCGGAGAATTTCATAAATAAAGGCATTAATGTTTTAAATTGCAGTTGACCCCTTGGCCTAGGAGAATAGCTTCAAAAGTTGTGTTAAAAGGTGGTCATGAAGGGGGACGCCTTCATATGCTTTAAATATTAATTATAAAGTTTTAAATGCCTTGGGAAAAAGGACGCCACACTTTGAGGAGTTGTTTTAAATAAAGTGAAAATTATATTCTTGCAAAAAGGACGCCATTTGAAGGTTTATTTTTTATTTTGGAAATTTGAAATCTCATGTGACTCTTGGCGTACTTTCTTGAGGAATTGAAGAGTCTTCTACTCTTCTATAAGATGAATGCTTTGCTTCAGCCTTGGTATCCAATTGCTTACTATACTGTTATGCTGTCGAATTGACAAATGATATTTTGCTTCGAGGATGCTACCTCCTAGCCTCAACCAATTTCGTGTTTGAAATACAACACCTAGTTGGCCTTTTGCTGCTTCTCATTCAGACTAGCAGATTGAGCTCAACAAATGAAGTCTTTTTGATGAAATTTCCAGTTTTGAGTTGCTGGTTCACATACAGCTGAAAGTGTAAAATGTATGCAGCTCTTTGAATAATTTTTATTTGCTTATGGGTACTTTTGAAATGTCATTGTTTGCCATGGGCGCCCCTTTCCACCAAGTATCAGATTTTATTTCGGAGATTCTGATTTTTTAAGAAGCAAATCGCCCCTTTCAAGGGCCATACCATTTAGATTGCATTGGGAAGTGTGCCAGGAATTAATGTTCAAGTTTTGTTGCTGTTTCTTCATCTTAGCATGGTCGCCTACCTTCCAGAAGTCCATTGCATTCAATCTCATTCGATTTGGAGGTGAATTGAGTGAGTTATGAATACTTCATTGGTTTTTATAGTTGCTGATTGACATTTTCAGTTTACTGATTTTTGTATCAGACTTTAGAAGTTCTGATTTTTGATTCATTATCAGTAGTTAGAGAGATAATTATTTGTATGAGATCATCTATTACTCTTGTGCTTTGAAGCTATTGAAATTCATATGTAATTTGCAGCTTTATTCCTTATTTGTAAGATTGTAAACAGTAGTACTGTTCCAGTCCTAATTGCTGCAATTAATCTTCTTTCTTCTCACATTAAGTACCCCTGGATGGTCTTACCGCCAATGTGGATAATTGATTGTATCTCTCTTTATACCCACCTTCAAAGTGGTGAATCCCCACTCTCAAGTGGATGCCCGCTGCAGCGGATGAATTAGATTGTTATAGCTTCATGGCTGGTTATCCGCCTAATAGTTTCAAGTTTTCAATTAATCACTCCGTCATATGTTAGCACCTCGCCCTCAGTGGGATTTTGTGTGCACATTCTTGACGTGGAGTTTGTTTCAATTCAAGTACTGTTCAATTAGCTTCTCCGCCATATGACAACACCTATCCTTCATTGGGATTGAGTGTGCATTCTTGGCGTGAGTTCTTTCAAGCTTGGATTTCAGTTTTTGATGCTAACGCTAATCAAGTTGACTAGGTTTATATTGTGTTAAAGTATCGAAAAAATCGGTTAGCATATTTCAAAAATATACTACCCAATGAACTTATTTGCATCATCCTTTGCCTTACTTTGTAATGCTCTTTCTAGTGAGAGGACTATCCTCTTCTTTTGACAATGTTGTCACTAAAAATAGATGTATGATGGCCATGATTGGAGTAGAGGATGGACCAATAGGTCGCCTATTCAATTGGATCTTTTCTTTGACAATGGAATAGACTTTGATTGATCTTTTTAGTTGCTTTCTTTGTTTCCTCTTACTCCATGTATGATTTTGTGTTAGCAACCCATGTTTGTTTGGCCCATTGCAAGCTTTTATTTTGTTCGATGTGTGATGTATACTTTGCATGTTTCACATCCAACCATACCTAGTGGGGCCCTAGGCTGCACCCTGGGAAGGGATTATGAGGGGTTGTGCTAGAAAAATATTTGGGTTGTTATAAGTGTTTTTCAGCCCATGGTTTACCCATTGTTTTGTAATACCACTTGTGTTTTCATATGGTGATGTGCCTATAAATACTCAGACATGAATTAAATTTAAGCACAAACAAGAAATATCTTGTTGTATTTATTGTGAATGGTTGAGTTAATATAACAAGTGCTGTGTTTGTTAGTTTTTCCCCCCCAAAGGGTTTTGTAGGATAAATAATCTTGTTATATTGTGAGTGTGTCATTATTTTTTCTCTATTGCATTTAAAATTCTGTTATCCATTTAGATTCCTTGGTCTAGAATTACACATGAATAGGGTTTCACTTGACCTTACAACTCTTGTACTTGTTTTGGCACGCACTCCAATGTGAAGCATAACTCCCTTTGCCAAAATCTAGTCTATCATTGTTGTATGTCTCCAAAGTGGCGAAAAGGGTCAGTCTTGAAGTTTGTGTTGACCTTTGAATTTTAGAACTTTCTGCCATTACACTAAATCCTTGTAGCTGTAGACGGCCATGTTAATAAATAATTATATTGTAATCGACCGTACTAATTAAATAAATGTTGTAGTCGGTCATACTGGGAATAGATAATAATAGTTTAAATAATACATGCATAGTTTAAAGTAAAAGTTGGATTAGTCCTCGGGATTAGTTGGTACTTGACAGTTGCCGATGGTTGGTGTTCTCAACTGACGCCGGTTAACTATTTATATTGCTGTGTGGGTTGTAGTCGGGAGTAGTATGGAGATGTGATGATGTAATACTGCAAGTACATGAATAAAGACCCGAATGCTTCATATACATCTGTTCTGTGAATGCTTTTACATGTTCAATGATATTCTGTAGCGTATTGAATTACCATTAGTGGAGTAAACAGTAGCTAGAAGTCTTGAAATGATTACAAATATAGGGAAAAAAAAAACCCTTTCTAGCCCTAGGCTGCCATTACTCGAACAAATATCAAAGTACTAAAAGAATTTTTTTTTGTAAGAAACAAAGTCCTATTAGAGATGGGTATAGTAATATTCTTGGCAGCTAATTAACAGTCATAAAGGCATGGGTAGAGCAAGATAATGCTATTTGGACACCAATCAATGCTTCAGCCCTGACCAACGAGCAGCAAGTTCTGTTGAGTGAAAAGTAAAGAAAAGGCTTGTTTTTTTGTTTTGTTTTGTGTTTTAGGTTTCAAGATTTTGTTTTTGTTTTTTTTATGCTTTTTAAAATTAACTCACTCAAGACCTACGTTTGCACTGGGTTTGGCCTGTGTTTGACCAGAGCATGGGGTGCCCTGCCCAGTATTTGAAATGACACAGTTCGCAAATAGATACATAATTGACCCTTGCTTTTAATGAGATAGCTCACTTGCATAACCTTTTGTAATCTGTAACTCACAAAGTACCTGCAAAGTTTTATACAGCTAAATGTCAAAGTATGATTGCCAGGCATGTACATGAAATGCCAGTATTGGTTTGGTTATTTGATATTTCTATTCTCCAAAGTCTGCCAATTCATAATGCTTGGGTTTATATTTGGCTTTTTTGTTTGTTGAATAACTACTGTTGATCTGTAAAGATTAAATTCCAAAAGACAGTGAACATAATAAAGAATAATCATGCACACATTTATATTTTGTCATGTCAATTGTGGCTAATAACAGCATTCTTTTATTGGGTTATTATCAATTCTACAACTACAAATGAAGCCTTATATATGTGGTATCCATACTGGGACTATATTGTTTTTCACTCATTTAGATGGCAGTAACGCTTCAATTTCTCACTTGGAGCATTTAGCTTATGGCTATTTTTTCTTGATGCTTTCACAATTAGTTGTGGACATGTGGTTATTGATTGTATGTTTCAATGATATAGAAAAATGTGAAGGAAAGAAAAGGTCCTCCTAAGGTCCACGAGGCCTGGTACCCTGTGCATAGACTTCAGGGTAGCTTACAGCATACAAGACCACCCTGCACCACCTGGATTGTGCTTAGAACGAAGGCCATTTCATTATCAATCTCATCTTGAATTTGTTTAACTGAAACATGATATTCATAAGGAATTCTAAAAAGGAGTTGATTATGACAAGTATATTTTCATTGATAATCTAGAAAACAAGGGTTAGAAAATCATGTGTCTAATAACGCTAATTTGTGTGCAGTCATCTGTATGAAGTGGATGCTCATCTGGACCGATTTTTAAGATCTGCATCCAAGGCAAAGATTGTCTCTCCTTTTGATCGCTCACATTTAAGAACCATTCTTGTGCAAACTGCAGCTGCATCAAAATGTAAGATGGGGCACATAAGATATTGGTTGAGTGCAGGTCCAGGAGATTTCTTACTTACCCCTCCTGTTGGCCATCCAACTTCTGCATTTTATGCCATTGTGATTAAAGAAACATATTTGCCAATTAAAGAGGGGGTTTCAGTTGTAACATCATCTACGCCTATGAAATCTCAAGAGATGGCAACCATGAAGAATGTCAATTATTTGCCTAATGCCCTCTCCAAAATGGGTGCGGAAGAAAAAGGAGCTTCCTCTGCTATCTGGGTTGATGACGAAGGTTATATTGCTGAAGGACCAAATGTGAATGTCGCATTCATCAGTAAAACCAATGAACTATTAGCACCCTCATTTGAGAAGATTCTAAGTGGATGCACTGCCAAACGAATGTTGGCGCTTGCCTCAAAATTGGTAGAACAAGGCTTACTTACAGGGATTAGAGTTGGAAACATCACTGTAGAAGAAGGCAAAGATGCAGCTGAGATGATGCTTGTGGGAAGTGGGCTTCCTATTCTTCCCATTACAATGTGGGATGGCAAGCCTATTGGCAATGGTATGTACTATGCCTTACCTCTTAGATAAATAGAAGTAGAATTTGTAGAGACATAAATCAAGCATATTAGTATGATTAATAAAATTCAAACTTTCGTAGGGATATATTGGTCTTATGGCTTTGTTTTATTTTGATAATTTATGTTCCTCTTGACAGGTAAAGGTCCCCTCACATTTTCCCTTTCAGAGCTCCTTTGGGAGGACATGAAAGCTGGGCCTGATTCAGTGCGAATTCCCATTCCATATTGAATTAAGTTGTTTGTGGATTCAAATTCTTAAATAATAATTCTAAGTTATATGATTATTTAATTATCTTTTTGATTTAAATTCAAGAATGATACACAGAAATTGGAACATTATTAATGCTATTTAAGATCTGATCTCAATAAGGATAATGTATTCATACTAGCAGATGGTATGGATTTATTTTCAAATGCAATGCAATGTCAGATAGAGAACAAGCTTGCTTTAGCCTGGGTTTTTATCATAGGGCCATGTATGCAGAGTATTTGCATTTGAAAATTAGTATTACATATTTAGCAACTGAATAGAAATGAAATGTATTTATTTCCTTAATATTGATTGTAGTCATGGCAATTGTTTTCTTCTGTTGTTCTGTCAAAAAATATTTTATAACAATATCAAAATAATAATTTCAAGAGCTATTTTAAAGTTGTTAGTGATTATAATTTTAAAAAACAAATTGGTTGTAACATGTGATGATACATCTATAAGTCGGAGATATTTTCCACAGCGTGTCAAATTGTGATATTGTTATCAAGATTCAACCATGTAGTTTTATGAGTCAAACTCATTGACCCATGTTTCATGAGTAGTGGTTCACAAGGACCCATCTCTCATGACAGTGAATGTGATGATACGGTTGACTTATAAATTCTTGTAATATTTGTCATGTTTATTAGGGACTGTGAGTCTCTATTTTGTCAGAAAATGTAAATGTAAATTAAGCCTTTTGTATTCTTATAAAGCCAGGCCTCATACCAAATTGATGTTTCAATTGGCAGTGACCAGAAACTACCCTTTTATTTTGAGAGAATCTGATAAATGTTTGACACAATCCATGCCCTAAAGAGCATGGATATGACCTTGCCAAGGTCTGTTTTAGTCTTCGTGTTCAAATGGTATGCTAATTTTGCAAACATTAAAAAATAAGAAGATTAAAGATGTTATAATACGTTGTATGTTGATGTTACGGGACTCAATCATGTAGCCTTCTTTTATTTCCATCTATGGGCAGACCAAACAAATAGGATCATACATAAATAGGGTTTGGATGTAAAAGTGTAGTTCTTTATGGTGTAACCTATTTCGAGATAGATTTAGATTCAGGATCGCACTAAGAAATAATGTTAAAAGTTTAATTTAATGTTAGTATTATAAATATTTTAAGTATATTTATCTAAGATATATCGAGGGATTTCAATTTTAAACTGTCTATTCATTCTTGTTACCAATTTAATATAGGCATTTTAAAATGTTTTTATTTTTCCCTGTTTTTTAAATAAACGTATTTAAGATATTTATATTTGTATTGTGATTACATTTATTTTAATTTGCAAAAAACAAGTAAAAAATAATATAATGAAAAAAACATTATTGGAGGCTCTAATATATAAGTGTAAGAAAATAAAACGTATTTTACAAATATGTCTTAATATAAATTAATTATTAAATATTTCTAAATAAATATCTTAGGAGTAAGAGTTAGAACTGAATCTTTTGAAATAAATGCTCATAGTTCTAAACAATAAATACTACTTAAGCTCCTAGTTTAGTGCTTAATTTTGACTTATAGGTGTCCACAATTGATTTGTGCTTGCACTAGAAAATTAGGGCTGGTTAGTTACATGCACCAATATTTGTAAATGATGAAATTGTGGAAGTGATTTGTACAATTGTGGAATTTATTGTGCAATTATGGAGTTGATCCCTTTATATATTTGTTCTATTTTGATTTTAGACTTGAAATATGCTCCACTTATTTAATTTTTATAAAAATCTGATTGTATGGTTGAGAGTTTGAGAATAGTTGGGAATGTCTCCCTTCGTCAAACTTGTAAGAGACCAATTTATTGGCTTTATATAAAGATTGAGGACAAGTAATAGGATGTTGAAGTAACATCAAATGCTTTGATGCTCCTTGATATGTGTAAGAGACATTTCTTTAATGTGCTTTATATCTTTAATATTCAAAATGAATTAGAGTACCTAGTACTCAAATACAATTTCAAGGGTATAAATAAAATGTTTGGTGCTTCAAATCAACACACAATGGCTAAGTGGAGGGAAAAGAAGTGGGCCCAACATTTGAATTTGAATTTAAAAAATATTAGGGTCATTTATACAAATTGTGTATATGATGTGGGTCATTTGTGCAAATTGTAGATATGACCTTGGGTGGGAAATGAATGAAATTGACGATAGAAATTGGTCCCTAAGCATGAATACATATGAGATGGGCACGGCTCAAGTTATATACCGACTTTTAGCAAAAATTAATCACTTGTACACTTGTCATTGCACCATAAATAATTGATCAAAGTTAGTCTAAAACAAAGATGGATAGTGCAAAGTATACAATCTTCACCATTTTATTTTGGCCTCAATTTACATGAACTACTATGAGGATCCATGTCAAAGTAAAATCATCTAGCCAACATGAAAATTAAATTTTTTTAGACATAAAAATGATATGAACATGGATGTTGCTTTTTGTTACACTCCCTTGAAATGGGTGCTCCGCTTAAAAATGCACAGACACAAAAAGATCTAGTGAATAACACAATTTACAACAAAGAGTCAACTGTAGACTACTACTTAATAGTTGTAATCATTATGATAGTGCCCAAAGACAACTAGCAAAGGACTACTAATGGGCACTTGACATAACATAGATCTATCACCAAGGGGCAACTACATGATACTAATAATAGTTGATAAGGTACAACAAAAAGTCAACTGTAGACTACTACTTAGGAGTTGTAATCATTATGACCATGGATCAATAACTACAATCATAATCATGAAAGCAATATTGAAAAGATATGCCCCTCTCCACTTAGTTGCATACATAGAATGCAAGTAATTTGGAGGAAAGGAGAAAATATAGAAAATGATATAACCATGTAATCCTAATAATTAGGTATATTGTGACGAAGAAAGATGTCCCTAAAATTCCCCCTCATTTAGGGCCCTAAATCAAATTCACATTGCTGCTAATGCTAGGCAAGGATTTTGCAAGCACAAACAAGTGTGAGATGTCATGATCACCTTAATACATGTTAGCATAAAGTATAAGCATGGCTAGCATAACATAAACAAGTAAAATTAACATGAAATTTAAGCCATGAATCTTAAAAGATAATATAGTCATCACAAGAGAGGGTTCATGTGAATGAACAATAGTGCTAATTCATTATAGTCAAAACATGTAAATATGACATCATAATGGTAGAAATATTATGTATGGTAAAAAAGTACCCCTTTAAGGGAATATGCAAGTAATAGTATAACAATATCAATATTCAATAAGCATGAGTTGGAGCTATATGCCTATGATAATACCTATAAAATACTCTCAAAAGATATTTAAACATCATAAATAGCAATAAATATATAAAAAAATGTGTTCATAATGATAAATGTTAACACATAATGCCCATTATATATGTGATGTCAATGTACCATTAAAAGTTCAGTCATGGGTAACAATATGATATATATGTATGATGTTTTAAGACACAACTATTGTAATATATTTAGGTACATGAGTATTTAACAAAAATCTATTTCTTGCACATCATATCCAAGTAGACATAATTATTAGAAGCTATAGCTCTTTCAATAGATGCCAATAATTTATGTTGATAAGAATTAATCAAGATAAGGGGTGAAACAAAAACAATCCTATATATAAAGGAGAGGTAAAACCTAGTAAAAGGATATTTCACTTTCATTGTAATCTTTGTAAGAGAGCTATTTAACATATCATCATCGTGTATTGTAAAGGACATGTTTTGATTAAGGGTAAATAAGTTTTAATAGGCTCCTAAAACCTATTTATAGGAAAAAATCAACAAAAAACAAACTAACCAAAAAAATTAGAACCTTAAACAAGGACAAAGCAACAACTACCAAAAAATTTGTTCTACAACGTAGCTACAATCGAGCTACCATTGGAAAATAACCAACCCACCTTACACTATGCTTGATCCCTTCCTTGCAATTTGCAAACCCTTAACTCAAGAATGGGATTCCAATACAAATTTAGAACATCTCTTCCTTCTTTGAGCAATCGTCCAAGACACACCATTATCAAACTCCTTCAATTATGCAAAGGAGGGAATACCCAACCATTGCCTCAACCAAATTCACCTCACACAATGAGGAAGAATGTCTAGCTAAAGATGACATATATTGCATAAAATTTGTAGACTAAGTAGGAGAAAACGCCTCCCATAGCCCACCAACTAGGCAATGAGATTAGATGTAGTAAACCAATTCACAAGGCAAAGTCCTCATAGGGAGTGATGAAATTGCTTGAACCACACCAACCTTAGGGGAAACCACCTTAGGAGGACCCTCTAAGATAACATCATGATCCACTGATCAAGGGGTAGGACAAGAAGACTTGTCCACTAGAGAGTCAAAAATAAAAAAATATCCATAGTCAAATGATTGGGGAGGGAATTTGACCACCAAGTAGTAGAGATTGTAATCTTGTAGCAAGAATGGGGATAATTGATAGCAAGATGTCTAGTAGCAAAGTGTCATCTACATTAAAATGGTAGGATCTCATAATCAAGCAGTTGAACCCATTGCCTAGCCTCAATTATCAAAACAACATCCCCATGAAGCACCTTAGAAATGTTGATGTCCAGCAAAATACAAGAAAAGATAGTGTGATTGATGTTGGATGTGGATGAATCCACCTTCAAAAATGATCAATAGTGTTTCCAATATCCTCAAAGTAGGAATCTGTTGGAGATTTTCTAGATTGTTAGAGATTGTTGGTGTTGTTGTTGATGTCAACCCCTAGTGTGTGGAGATTGTTGGAGTTGTTGAAGAGTTATGGGTCAATCCCTAATGTGGACGTGTTGTGGTTTGATGCCACATTGATGTCAACCTCCAGTATGGTTAGGAAGATATTTGTAATGTTGTCACTATTGTCAACAGTGAGTGTGTTGCACTATGTTGCCTTTAGTGTTGTTAGTGATGCCAACCTCTAGTGTGGTGTTGAGTAGGTAATACAGATGGGGAGATTGTTGGTGTTGCAGATGGGGAGGTTGTTGTAATCTCTAGTGTGGTCATGTTGAGAAGTGGTTGTGGTATTGAACAAGTGTTGCACATGTTGTAGATATGTTAAGCAGGTGTTTGTGGTGTTGCTAATGCAACTAGTTCACTTGGTTTCCAAGTGTTTTTGAGAAAATTTGAATAAGAGAGTATGCAGTGTGACAAAGTTGTGTTCAGCGGTGTGCTTTGCATTTATTCATGGTTGAAGATATGCTTGTGTGGTTTGGATATGATGTTCAAAGGTGCTATATCTAGAGATTCAGGTTTCAGATCGTGTAGCAATGGAAGTTGTGTTTGATAGTGTGTTTACCTAAGTAGAAGGTTGTTTGAGAGAAATGAGATTGTTCCACATTTATCCGCACTGAGATTAATTATCTTGCAGATTTGGGAACGCGCTAATATTGTCTATATCTACCTTCCCTTGGAGTTTTGTGTGTTCAAGTGTTTGGTAAGGTTGGTGAGTGAGTTGTATGCCTATGGCAGTGTTGTTGGTTGCACATGATGGTGGTGTTGTCAGTTGCAGGTGGTTGTGGCAGTATTGCAAAATATTTTGATGATGCTGGAATATTTTGGGATGTTGTATGGATGATGTGAAGTGTTTCTTTGAGGTCCACATGTTTTTTCGGATTTGGAGAGGCGTGCATGTGATTGCTTGTTAGTGTTAGTGCAAGTTTGGCTGACTTGGGTGCTAGTGCTAATTGTGGAAGATGTTTACTTTTTGTGGAAGCATGGTAAAGCATGTAAATGTAGATTTGGGTCCTAGTTAACCCTTTGTGTGGTCTTCCTTCACTTCTTTCCATCGTAGATGTGTTTGGTGCCGACCTATTTAGTGGTTGCATGTTTGAGGTGAATATTTTCATTGTGGCCAACATGGAGAAAGTTTTTGAGGTTGTGGAAGATATATAAGCAAGGTTAATTGTTGGAGGTGGTGTGGAAAAGTGCGGTGAGTGAAAGATGTGAATTTGATCAAGTGTGGTGATTTGAGTGCGAGCTTAAATGCCTAAGGCTACCAAATGCAATGAGCAGAAGGTGTCCACATTTTCAGTGTGCCTAAAGTTGTTGGAGGTAGTGAGTCAAATGTTGCAAATGGTGCAGAGTTGCAGTGATGGATTTTTCTTGTTGCTCTAAGATAGTGAATCTCTCTATAACAGTCTTCTTCTATTCTTCTTTCTTTTGGGTAGTGAGTCCTTAGCAATGATCCATTCTTCTCTTTTGGGTAGTGAGCCCTACTGGAAATGAGCCCATTGTATTTGGTGTTGCTATATATATATATCTGAGTTGATCCTCACTGTGGTTTTTCCCTGATAAGTGTTTTCCACATAAATTTGGTGTTCTCTTGTGTATGGTGTTGAATGTGTTTATGTTTCATAAGTTTACATTATGCTAATGACAATAAGGGTTTGATGATTAATGAGGGTTTAAGGTTTTAATGTACAACTGATTCACCCCCCCTCTCAGTTGTCCTATGTGTCTAACAATTGGTATCAAAGTTGCGGTTCCTTGGAAGAAGCTTAACCACTTGAGGTAGATCTAGATGGTGCACATGAATGGTGTCAAATCTCCTATGTTCGATGGAAAAAATTATGCTTATTGGAAAGCCAGGATGGAAGCCTTTCTTGTCTCTAGGGTTTGGAGTTTGGAGGTCAATTGAAACTGGATATACTATGCCTTCTAGTGGTTCGACAAGTGATGACGAGTTCAAGGTTTATGAGAATATGGAAAAGAAAGAAATTATATCCTGAGTGGTCTTTCTAATTATGAACTTGGAAAGGCGATAAGTCTCAAAACTATTAAAGAGGTTTGGGTGAAGTTGTAGAGAATTTATGAAGGAGATGATAAGGTCAAGCAAGCAAAGATGTAGAATTTCAAAGCCAAATTTGATAACCTAAGGATGTAAAAAGATGAAGATATTACTACCTACATTATCAGAGTGGATGAAGTTGTTAATGCCATCAATGGTCTTGGTGGTAAGTTGGAAGAAAGTGAAGTTGTAAAAAAGGTATTGAGAACTCTCCCTAGATCTTATAGTTCTAAAGATTTTGCTATTGAGGTAGCTCAAAATTTAGAT
Organism: Sequoia sempervirens; assembly: GCA_007258455.2. Lineage (NCBI taxonomy): Eukaryota > Viridiplantae > Streptophyta > Pinopsida > Cupressales > Cupressaceae > Sequoia > Sequoia sempervirens. The sequence continues at coordinate 173,059,572 of VDFB02026320.1, forward strand.
CAATATTCTAGAGATCAAATGTTTGGTGCTTTAATTTCTTATGAATTGAGAGAGTTTGGTGAAGATGCTACAAAGAAAGAAACTACCTTTATAGTCAACAAGGAAGAGAAGGATGATGAATCAGATCTGAATGATCTTGATGAGGTGGAAGGAAATTTTGTAAGGAGATTAAAAAAGGGCACTAGCAAATTGTTAGTGTAGGTTTTTATTTTCCTAGTTGGGTTATTTATTTTCCTATATTCCTAGGTTTTTCCTACACTTTAATTAAGCTTTCTTAGGTTTAATTATGTGAGTATTAGTGTGAGTGGGTGCAAGGTGTCGACATCTTCCATGGGAGTTACACTTGCCTATCTTAGGCTATTGTGGTGGGCTCTTCCCATTGGTTATATTTTCCATGTCTCCCCTCTCTCATAGTCTATTTATACTCACCTCTTAGCTTGTACTTCGTATCTTTGATTTTACATCCTCATAATGCTATTTTGCTTATGGAGCATTTGTATTACTCTCGTGGATACTAACTCTGTGTTGCTATTTTGATCTTGTGTCATTTGCTTTCACAGTTTCATATCTATTTATTTGCATTAGTTTTCTGGGTTATTCATCTTTTCAGATTCTAACATGGTATCAGAGCAGTTCTAGTGCAATATAGATTGTAGTTTCCTTACTTGAGAGTTTTTGAGGGGTCTAATAAGCTTTGTTGCAATTTTCTTCAAAATATCGTATGTGTTTCTCTTGCATCTTCGAACGATCTAGAGAATTAGAAAGGATTTATGAAGATCCTGTTAAAATTGCAGGTTTTAACATGCATTTGCTTGAATTAGGTAGCTAATTGAGTCTTTATAGGCCATTTTTTTAATTTTTGGGGTCATTTTTTTTGTTGTTGGGAGCATTATTTTACACCAGATCCAAATTTTTCTATATATTTTAAAGGTAATCTGTCATCTAGCTTTTGTTTGTAGTAGAAAGAAACCATGTAGGTTGTTGCTAGTTTTTGCATGCAAGTTATATATTTTGCAGAAACTGAATCATAATGTTTCAGAAGACCCCCTCTCCATTGACAGTTGCAGATTTGAAGGTAGTTTTCAAACTCTTCGTTCTCACTCATACTGGCTTCTTTCTCAAGTATTTTTTTTTGATTTGGGCTATTTTCTCGTGCTCTTTGCACTAGTGCAGGAGTTTTTTGGTTTTGATGTAGTGATTTTTCATAAATTGTAGATTCTCACCTGTGACATTGCACAATTCTCGTTTTGGGAACTTCAAAGACTCATAATTTTCTCATACGATCTCAGATTGAGGCGATTCTTTTTTTGAAAGTGCAAGTTTTTTCAAGTAGATCATAGTGGTGTTGTTAGTTTCACTTGGATTGGCTCTAGTTTTATACTTTGAACATACACCCAATGTGTGAGAATTTTGTAAAGCATTGAGATCAAGATCACTAAGTATTATTGCTAGTGAAAGTTATAAATGCACTAATTATAAAGTGCCAAATTATATTTGCTTGGGGGGGGGGGTGTTCTTTCTTTGAGTGGAAAGTGGGGGTGTCTCTTGATGTCTCTTTTAGCAATAACTTAAAGTGGCTTTTTGTATCAATCTTGGGGGAATTATACAAACAATTTGTGATCATGAACTAATATAAAGTTCTATTTATGGGGGGTTAAGCATGTCTCTTAAAAATTATTTCAATCATTTTGTTGTCAAGTTAACTTCAGAGAACTATTTGTCTTGGAAATAAGGGATAAAGAATAATTTCCTTGAGCAGGATCTACTACCCTATCTCCTTGGACTCATTCTTGAGCCAAGTGATTATGATCAGAAGAATGCATGGTTTAACAACAATGACATGGTCTATGGACTAATATGTCTTACAATTTCTGAGGATATTCTACATCATATAGAGCACACTGAGTGTGCTTTCACTGCTTGGACCATCATTCAACAGTTGTATGGAGACATTAGATCTTCATCTAAAAGTGATATTTCCTTGGAGAACCGGGCTATTGTGGATGATATTGAGACTTGTGTTTCCCCATCTTGTGTGGACACATCTTGTGTGGATGATCAATTCATTGATACCCCATCACCATCTACTGTTGCTACTTCAAATTCTAGTGTTGCTTCTTCGAAAGTTTCTAGTGTCTTCTTGCAGTAGGCTATCTATAGTATTTTAGATTCAGCTTTGGATGATCTCTTGATAGGTATTTTAGGCTTGTTTATAGAGACACATATTGCAGATTTGGGGGAAACTATTGATGATATTCATCTTCTCTTTGATGAAGTTGATTCTTCTTCAGTTGTTGTGAGGGAACACCTTGACCCTCTTGTTCATTCTCTACATGATTATTCATCACAATTTGATATGAGTGTGGATACTGTGGATCAACATTTGGAGGAGACTTCTTCAGAGGAGATATTTGAGTCTTTAGCTTATGTTCTACACTAGTCTCTAGGAGATTCTGATTTGTCATCTTCAACAGTGTGGCCTAGAACACTTGATTTGATTGTGGTAGCTTTCAACATCAACATGGGGGTACTTGAGTCGACTTTAGAGACTTCATTCATTCTGCACTTTCTTCCTACATATTCCTTTCAGGACTTGGGAGAAAGTGTGCATACACCTTTGGTTGTGTTTCTTCCTAAAGGGAGGAATATTGTTCAACAATCGTGTACCATCTTCTACATCTAGTTTTGAGCATCTACCATTGGATCTCTTTGGGGGGGAATCTTTGTCCTTCCACTTCATTTCTCTCTCTATTATGAGGGGGCGTACTTCCTTTTTGTGGGATGGGGCTTCTTCTTCTTTGGGGGAGAATTTTATATGTACATGGGTACCTAACATGGCTTCATTTTTTTGGGATCCATCATCTTTTACATCCTCCTAAGCTGCACTTAAGGGGGGGTGTTAGTGTAGGTTTTTATTTTCCTAGTTGGGTTGTTTATTTTCTTATATTCCTAAGATTTTCCTACACTTTAATTAAGATTTCTTAGGTTTAATTATGTGAGTATTAGTGTGAGTGGGTGCAAGGTGTCAACATCATCCATGAGAGTTACACTTGCCTATCTTAGGCTATTATGGTGGGCTCTTCCCATTGGTCGTATTTGCCACCTCTCCCCTCTCTCATAGTCTATTCATACTCACCTCCTAGCTTGTACTTTTTATCTTTCCTTTTGCATCCTCATAATGCTATTTTGCTTCTGGAGCATTTGCATTACTCTCATGGAGACTAAATCTATGTTGCTATTTTGATCTTGTGTCATTTGCTTTCACAGTTTCATATCTATTTATTTGCAATAGTTTTATGGGTTATTCGTCTTTTTAGATTCTGACATAAATATAGAGGTAAGTTACCCTTTAAATGTTTCAATTGTGGAAAGATAGGTCATTATTCTTCTAAATGTCCAATCAAAGTTGCAAATGATAAACATAAGGATCATAAAGGTAAATTTGTCAAGAAAAGATATTATGTTGAAAAAGACAATGGTGTATTTGATGATGAGGAATTAGATTATCCTAATGGGGACAGTGATGAATGCTTGTTCATGGTTCTAAATGTTGGAACTAATTCTACTAATCCTGAAAAATGTATGAATGAAAGTGCTCTAGAAATAGGTCACAATATTGAAGGAACTATGTTGAGTTCTTTTCACTCAAGAGAGGAGAGGAACTACTGGATAATTGATAGTGGATGCTAAAATCATATGATAGGTGATATGAGTAATTTTGTTAAACTTTAGAAGTATGATGGTGCTCTTGTTAAGTTTGGTGATGATGCATCTGTTAAGATCTGTGGAAAAGGTTCAATTAGTTTTGATGGCAAGCATAAAAAAGATGATGTTCATTATTTTAAGGGTCTCCAACATAATATTCTCTGTGTAGGAAAAATGTGTAGTAGAGGATACAATTTGGTGTTTCAGGATGATGGTTGTGAAATCAGAAAAGAAGCTCTGAAACTTTGATTGCTGCAGGAACAATGACATAAGGAAATGTTTATCAACTCAAAGGTGGTGGTGTTAAGTGCTTTATGTTTCAAATCAATGAAAGCTTTCTATGGCATAGAAGAATGGGTCACATTAACTTTGATAGCCTAGTAAAGATCAGTTCTACTAATGCTGTGAAAGATTTGCCAAAGATTACAAATCCTATCAATGCAATCTACAAAGAGTGTCAGTTTGGAAAGAAAACAAAGAAGAGGTTCAAAATTAAAGAATATTCTACTATAGGACCTTTGGAGTTGGTGCATATAGACCTATGTGGACCTACCAAAATAAGAAGCTCTCATGGTGACAGGTATTTCATGTTATTAATATATGATTATTCTAGATTGACTGGGGCGACATTTCTCAAGAAAAATTAGAAGCTCTAGATAAGTTTAAAGCCTTTAAATCTATGGTTGAGAATGGAAATGGATTCAAAAATCAAGTGCTTGAGGTCTGAAAAAGGTGGCGAGTTCACCTCCATGAGTTTAATAGTTTTTGTGAAGATCATGGAATAAAGAGATAGTTATCAGCTTCTAGAACTCCTCAATAGAATGGAGTTGAGGAGAGAAAGAAAAATATAGTTCAAGAAGAAACAAGAACCATGATGGAGGAAGCAAATATACCAAATGTCTATTGGAGAGAAGCAATTCATACTATAGTGTACATTATTAATAGAGGGCAAGCAAGAGTGAAAATTTCAAAGACTACTTATGAGTTATGGTATGTAAAACCTCCTATTGTGAAATATTTCAGAGTGTTTGGAAGCAAATGCTATATTAGAAGAGATGAAGAAAACTTGGGAAAGTTTTATGCAAGATCTGATGAAGGAATCTTCCTTAGATACTCTACAAAAAGCAAGGCATACATATGCTATAACAAAAGGTTGAAGAAGATTGTTGAAAGTACAAGTGTCAAAGTGGATGAAGAACCACATCAAATTTTTGTGTTGATAGAAGGATATGAATCTGATGAACCTCCTTGCAATGAAGAAGAAAAAGAAGAAAAAGAAAAATAGATGATAGTTGAAGAGGAAGAAGCTCCGAAAAAGATCCCCAAGACTCCTAAGTATGTGCAGAAGAATCATTATGAAGATCAAATCATTGGAGATAAGACAAAAGGTGTGTTGAAAAGGAGAAAAGCTGCTATGATAGAGGAATGAGTAAACTTTTGTTTACTTTTAGAAGTAGAACCTAAGATAGTAATTGGAGAATGCAAGGATGAGAACTAGATCAAAGATATGCAAGAAGATTTGAGATAGATAGAGAAGAATCAGACTTGGGAATTGGTCCCAAGATCAACAAACAAGAATGTGATTGGAACTAAATGGGTTTTCAAGAAAAAAATGAATCATAATGGAAAGGTTGTCAGAAATAAGGCTAGAATTGTGTGTAAGGGATACTCACAAGTGGAAGGAATAGATTTTGAAGATACTTTTGCTCTGGTGGCAAGAATGGAAGCCATTAGAATGTTTTTGGATTTTGCAACACATAAGGACTTCAAGGTGTATCAGATGGATGTTAAGTTTTCCTTTTTGAATGGTGAGTTAGAAGAAGAGGTTTACATTGAACAACCAAAAGTTTTTTCATCATTAGAAGATGCTAATATGATATGTAGGTTAAGAAAGCATTGTATGGAATCAAAAAAGCTCCTAGAGCTTGGTATGCAAGATTGGATAGATACTTGTTGCAGCAAGGATTCAAAAAGGGTACTGCAGATAGTAGTCTTTACTACTTCAAGGTTGAGGGAGATCAAAACTTAATTGTGGTTTTGTATGTTGATGACATAATCTTTGGAGGAAATGAAGGTATGTACAAGATATTTGTAGAGAAGATGCAAAAAGAGTTTGAGATGTCAATGTTTGGGGAGATGAATTTATTCCTTGGGTTACAAATTAGTCAATTAGAAAAAGGCATTTTCATTTCATAGTCAAAGTATGCCAAGGAAATTTTGAAGAAGTTTGGAATGGAGGATTCTAAACTAGTGTGTACTCCCATGGTAACTGGTTGTAAGTTGAGAAAAATGATGAATCTCCTAAGACAAATCAGAGAAAGTATAATTCAATGATTGGTGGAATGCTATATCTTACTGCTACTAGACTGAATATCATGCATGAATTTTTTCAAGATTTCAAGAAGATCCTAGAGAATCACATGTGGCAACAGTTAGAAGGATATTTAGATACTTGAAGGGAATTTTGAATCTTGGCCTATGGTATCCTAAGCATTCTAATTTCTCTTTGAGTGCATATATAGATCCATATTGGGCAGGTTGTGCAAATGACAAAAGAAGTACAGGTGAAGGTGATTTATTTCTTGGAAGCAAGTTGGTTTCTAGGTTGAGTAAGAAGAATGATTCAGTATCATTATCTACTGCAGAGGAAAAATTTATTGCAACATCATGTTGCACATAGGTTTCACGGATGAAGCAGACATTGAAGGATTTCAGAGTGTCATATGCTGAACCTATTTCTATTTTGTGTGATAATACACGTGCTATCAATATTTCAAAAAACTCGATAATGCAGACAAACATATCTCTATCTGGTATCACTTTCTAAGAGATGAATTTGCAGAGAATGAGGTGAAGTTGGAGTATGTGCCTACAAAGGATCAAGTTGCAAATATTTTCACAAAGGCTCTTCCAAAAGATACATTTGAGTATCTCTGATAGAAGCTAGGGGTTATTGCTCCTCCTTTCAACTAGATGCATAAGCTGGTGCATCTGTTTAGGTGGGCTATTCAAGACATATTCTTTTGTCCTGTACTGATGAAGGCTACCTCTTAGTGGGAGTAGGTAGTAGTATTTTTGTTGGTGCAATCAAGAATCAGGTGGAGCATATCTTGTGCCCCTAAGGTTGAGAGAGAAGTAGACAAAAAGCTATGGAGAGAGAGAAGAAGTAAGTGTGATAAAGTAGTGTGTTGGTGTTTCCTAAAGTGAAGCTTTCAGGTGATGTCAAAGGGAGAGATTGTTTCCCTTTGCCATTGATGTCAAAGGGGGAGAGATAAAGTATGAAAGACATGAAGAGAGAGTGAATTCTGTGATAGTGGTAGAAGTATAAGGAATATCCTTATTAGGGGGAGAGATTGAAGTAAGGGGGAGAGCTGTCTGATTGCAGTTGCAAAGTTGTGTCTATTGATTGGTGGTTTTTCAGAGCTGGTGTTGCCATTATGACAAAAGGGGAGATTGTTGTAGATTGCTAGTGTTGTCATTGATGTCAACCCTTAGTGTGTGGAGATTGTTGGAGCTGTTGAAGAGTTATGGGTCAATACCTAATGTGGATGTCTTGTGGTTTGATGTCACATTGATGTCAAACTCCAATATGGTTAGGAAGATTGTTACAATGTTGTCATTGTTGTCAGCAGTGAGTGTGTTGCACTATTTTCCTTTAGTGTTCTCACTAATGTCAAACTCTAGTGTTTCCTTTATTTTAAGAAAAAAACAAAATTTCAATGTGTAGAATGAAAAGTAAGAAGTGAAAATGTGATTTATTTTTAGAATTGGTTAAAAAATTAAGTAGAAATAGGAAGATAAATGTTTTTAAAAAGAAGGGACACTAGTAAAATTAAATAGAGATCAAAACCTTAATATATTAAAAGTTAAAATATAATACATGGTTAAAAAACTAAGATGCTGAGGTCATATTATTTTTTTAAAAATTTTTATACTAAAATAAATGAACCTAATGGAGAGCATCCTTTGGTTTTTTCTTTTGTATGCCTTCTATAGAACATAGTTTTTCCCAAATTGAATGTCCATCCCTTAAGATTGATAAATTCAAACTTGTTCTAAGCCTAATAGGTGCCATTTGATTAGGAATGTGTACTTGTTATAATGTATCATATTATAAAATGCATATGAACCATAATGTAGGCATGTTATAACACACAAGACATTATAAAACACAATAATTTATTTCGTAGAAGATATGCATGACTTGAATAATTTTAAATATTTAGGAACTTTTTAGCCCCCAATATTTTTGCATATTCTATAAAATATCATTATCTATATGAATATAATTAATGAGGAAAAATGATTTCACATGTAAGGATGAAATAGTAGAGCCATCATAAGCATCATGAAATAGTTATTCAACTAGACCTATTATATCATCATGCTTGGTGTAGAACAAGACAATGAAGCATCAAATAATTGCACGTGAGAAACTAGTGAATTATCATCAAGGTATAAACTATCATCATGTAAGTAGAAGATATGTTAAAAGATAGGTATACATAGAACAAACATGAGATGCTGAATATAAGCATTATGTTTTAAATCCTAATGTATGAGAGGAGATATACTATATGAAAAATTATTTATGGATATTTAAGATCATCATGACATGTGGGAGAAATATTACCATGAGATGCAACAATGTCACAAGTAGGTGAAGGAGGTAAAACTATATCATTTATGTTCATCATATAAGGTATTGCATGAGGTAGGTTAGATCACTAGGTATGTGCTCCTGATGCAATTACAGATGGAGGGTCTAGAAAGAATTGTCCAACCATGCAGCCTAGAGTTCAATGTAGCAGAAATATTAAAATAAGAAATTATCAACATGAATTGTCATTTACTTGATATATAATAGTCTTACATGCATTGCATGCCTTAGGTGTGGACTGACTATAGGCTCATAGGCTTGCCATAGGGCATTACTAGACATTACAATTGACATATTTCCTTATTACAACCAACAACTTAGAAAGCTTGAACTAACTATTAGAACTATTCTCCTATTTTTTAACTTCCTTCTAATGGATTAAAAAAATATCTTAAATATGAGTCTCTAGCTTCAATTATGATATGCATTGGCCTTAAGGGCTCACAAACCGCAATGCAAGATCAAACGTGTAGGTCAGCCTTAAAATATGAGAAGATAACCCATAATGTGTTGCAGATCTCCAAGAAAGTTCTCCTAGACCTAAAATGCCTTGAATGATGTTCCATTAAGCTACACAAATTCCATAAATGGTATGCAAAACAAGCCTGAACCAGATAGGCCTGGAATGCTCTTCCAAAAAATTGACAATGAAATTCTGAGAGCGATAACTTTCTGTAAACGAATGCAAATCACTTGAAAATTGCATATGTTCAAGATAGTCTCATGCAGAATCTATATCCTAATTTGTGAGTTGAGAAATGGAAATACGGTAAAATGCTAAAGAATTGTTGAAACAATTATAGACTAAACTGCAAGAAAAAAATGTTTTTGGTTGATATAAGATTTCCTTACAACCAGGGATGCTCCTGCATTAGACACCCAAGGTTGGAAGAAAAAATGAGTCCCTCACTTTCTTGAGTTTAGAGGAAAACAAAAGTGGTCTACCTCAGCCTAAGAAATCCATGATGAATCCTCCACTGGTCTACCTTTCCACTTCACCAAGTATTCCTTGTGTTGTTTATTCCTAACGCTCCTTCCTTTTCTGGTGTCCAAGATTTGCTCAATCTGCTCTAGTGGTTGATGTGGTAATGACTCCTTCAAGCCAATTTCTTTGTTACCACCACTTTTTGATCCTTCATGATACTCATAGATGTCCACAACATTAAAAACAGATGATATACTAAGTGCTTTTGGTAACTCCACTTCATATGCATTTCCCGAAGCAAACTTGGATTGAGAATCTTACATGGTCTGAATTTTCTTATCTTCAACTTATTGTATGTTACTATTGGAAACCTTTCCTTCCTAAGATATACCATAACTTCATCTCTGATAGAAAATTCCTTATGTCTCCTCTTCGTGTTTTCTTGCTTTTGGTACTTATTGTTCAAGTCATCCTTGAGTGTTTTTGGACTTGACTATGCACTCTCTCCATGAATTTGATAAATTCTTCTACTTTTGCACTCCTCTTATTCTCCATACTGTTGTCTCTGAGCTCTACAACTCCTCTAGGATGTATTCCTATCACGATCTCAAATGGTGTCTTCCTTGTGCTCTGATCTACTGAATTATTGTATACAAACTTTGCTTGTGGTAGAACTATGCCCTAGTTTCCTACTTTATCTCCAACCAAACATCTCAATAAGTTACCCAAAATCCCATTTACTACTATTTTTCCATCTATTTATGGGTGATATGTTGAACTAAACTTTAGGCCAGTCTTCATCTTTTTTCACAATTTCCTCCAAAAGTATCCAATGAATGTGGTGTCCCTGTCTGAAACTATAATCTTTGTTCTAGTCCATGCAATCTCACAATCTCCTTGAAAAATAAGTCAACAACATGCACAACATCATTAGTCTTCCTGCAAGGAACGAAATGTGCCATCTTAGAAAATATTTTCACTACCACCATTATAGAATCATATCCTCTTTGTGTTTGGGGTAATCCTAATATGAAATCCATGCTTATATCTTCCCAAGGTCTCTCCAGTACTATTGTCAAAGGTTTACACAATCTAGTATTTTGACTACTCCCCTTTGCTAATTGACATATTCTGCAATTTTGAACATACTTCCTGACATCCTTATAAATATATTTACAGCCAAACATAGTACTCACTCACCAAATCTACTATCTTATCTACCCCAAAATGTCTTGCTAGTCCTCCACTATGTTTCTCCTTAATCAAATTATCCTTCATTGAACTCCTTGGAATACACAACCAATTTCCCTTGAACAAAATATCTTCTTGAATGAAATAATCCAACCATTGACTCTTATCTGTCTATTGGTTCCTTACATTCCTTCCATGCTTAAGAAAAATTCAGATCATCCTTATACATGTGTTTCAGTTCTTCAAAACCCAATTCTTGTATCTTCATTTCTATCAAAAAATTCCTTCTCCTGCTCAATGCATATGCAACTTTATTGAACTTACCACTTCTATGCTTCAATACAAATATATAACTCTGCAAGAACTCAACTCATCTCATATGTCTCTGGTTCAACTTCCCCTAACTATTCACATATTGCAAGGCTCAATGGTCAGTGCATAACACAAACTCCTTAGGAAATAAATAATGTCTCCACTTCTTCAAGGCTTGAACTATGAAATAGAACTCCTAATCATAAATTGAATATCTCCTTCTGGAATCATTCAACTTCTCACTGAAATAATCTATTGGTCTCCCTCTTGACTCAACACAACTCCTATTGCATTTCCACTAGCATCACAATCAACTTGAAATAATTTATCAAAATTAGGTAATTCTAACACTGGTTGCTCTATCACCTTTTTCTTTACAAATTCAAAACTTCTTTATGCTTTGAATGTCCACTTAAAGTATTTCCTATCTCCTCTCATTGTTTCTGTCATGGGTGTGTAAATGCTAATAAAGCTCTTGATGAATTTCCTGTAGAAACTTGCTAGTCCATGAAATGATCTTACCTCCTCAATATTCACTGGTGTAGGACACTCAAAAGTTACTCTAACCTTCTTAGGGTCCATCTTTAATCCTTCAATAAGAATGAAAAACCACAAATACACCAATTTTTTTTTCATAAAGCTATACTTCTTGATGTTTATTAGCAATTTATCTTACATCAACTTCTGTAATACTTGTCTGATGTGCCACACATATTCTTCTATAGTCTTACTAAATATTAGAATATCATCCAAATAAATAAAGAAAACTTACCCAAGAATTGCTTTAGTACCTCGTTCATCAACCTCATGGAAGTGCTAGGTGTGTTGGTCAATCCAAAAGGCATCACTAAAAATTCATACAACCCCTCATTAGTCTTAAATGCAATCTTCCATTCATCTCCTTCTCTAATTCTGATTTGATGGTATCCACTCTTTAGGTCAATCTTTGTGAAATACTTTGCTCCACTCAAATAGTCCATAATGTCATCTATCCTTGGTGATGGGAATCTATACTTGATTGTGATCCTATTGATTTCTCTTGAGTCTATACACATTCTTCATTCTCCATCTTTGTTTGGTGTGATCCTATTGATTTCTCTTGAGTTTTTACACATTCTCCATTCTCCATATTTCTTTGGTTCTAGTACAAAATGTATCGTACATGGTATTAAGCTCTCTCTAATCAATCCCTTCTTTAGTAATTCCTATATTTGTTGGTTCAATACCATATTTTCTGTAGGTGTCATCCTGTAGGAGATGGCATCTCCTTCCCAAGATCATCAACTTGCGAAAACAAACCACCCTCACAAATACACGAGAGAAGAATAAACGACTATTTTTCCAAATATCCAAGATGATATTCAGAAATCTAGATGCTAAAATACATAGTGTATAGGCCTTTTAAAGGCATGAGAAATGAGACAGGTGAAAAACTACTCATACGAGAAAACTACCTAAGTAATTATCCCTAAGTTGAAAACTTAACACTAACACCCCCCCTTAAGTGCAAGCTTAGGAAGATTATTATGCAAAATGAAATGCAAGATGGGTCTTAGCTACAAGGCCATGTTAGGTACCCATGCACAACTACCATGCAATGTAATCTCTCACAACTGAAGAAAAGGAGAAAACCCCTATGGGAGAAAACTCCTTTCCAAAAGAGAGAAAGAAAAAAGTTGAAAAAGTGATTTAGGAGGGCTTTACAAGACCCCCCAAGGACAAATCCCATCATTGATCTCAACAAAGTACAAAAGGAGAGAGGCTATGTAGCCCCCCATAGAAAAGAGTAGAAATGTTGAATATCCCCCCATGATGAAGAAACACCTGTGCTGATCTTAGAAGTCGAAAGAATATATCGTCTACAAACAACATGCCTCCCTTTAGGGAGAAACAACCACTGATGCAAGAGAAACTTCAACTTTGAAACAGGGGAAGGGAGAGGAAGAATCAACATGAAAGATGCCTCTAAAAACTGTCTCGGTGCCTCCACGTAACCAAATGTCACATCATGATCAGGTGCAACCTCAACTGAAGAAGGTGGATCAACAAGACCATGTGGGAACTCTGAAGCAACAATCTCCAAAGACACAAATGGTGTGACAATAGTGCAGATACTGTCATTAAAAAGAAGGGATATACTCTCAAATGCATCATCCAAATAAGAAATGTGAGATTCACAAAACAACTCCGTAAGACTTATCAAGTGACTATCCCACAAAGAATGATCTGAATGATCAAAAAAATCCTGCTATGCTGAAGAACCAACCTTTGAAGCAACATGAGATGAATCAACATACGTCTGAAGGACTCCAAAGTTCAAATGACCAATCTCTCCCGAGGAATTGCTATCAACACTAGCAAGAGGGGTGCGAGGCTCATAATCATCATCATCAATAAAATGAGAAAAGGCATAGAGACGAGACTCATGATCAACTTCACCAACAACAATGACTTTGTCAGTATCAGCCTCTCTAATGAAAATAGAATCAGCAGTGAAATTTATAGTCTTAGGTACCTCACCACGAGTAATCTGATAGATGGAAAGTAGATTTGTGTGCAAATCAGGAATACACACAATACATCTCTGAAACAACCATCACCAATCTCAACATTGCCTATCCTCGCAACATCCAAAAAATTACCATCTCCCAATAAAATCTTAGAAGTATCAGTAGCATGAAGACCCAAAAAAGGATAGGGAGTAAAACCCATGTGATGAGATGCTCCTGAATCCTAAAAGCATCTATCACAACTAGAATGAACTGTAGAAGTTACCAATGCATGCCCTTTGAGTTTATCTTCTTTACCTTTCATTCCATTTGCAAATCCTGCATTCCCTGACTGTGTAGGTTTGGATGAAGGTGAAGGTGATGTAGCTATAGAGGTTGTAGAAGGATTCACAGATGAGGGCAGTGGAATATTGTTCTTCTAAAGAAGATGTGAAAGCTCATCAATCTTCTTTGTATAACATTGGTGTTCATCATGACCTTTCTTCTTGCAATACACACAACTAAACTTCTTCTTAGGTTTATCCTCTTTTGAAGAGGTGGAGGACTCATTAGACTTTATCTTAGTCTTAGGTTTCTGCTTCCATTTTATTTTAGATGCTTGTGAAACTAATGTATAATTCATTGAGACCCCCTCTAACTGGGAAAGTTTGGCTTGCTCCCTTTTCAAACAGTCACAATGTTTTAAAAGAAGGAATTTTGCATGCATTGCCCAAAGCATCCATGGTGGAGTAGAAGGTAGAAGAAAAAAACTGCAAATGGACATCTCAACTTAGAAAAAATAAAAAAAAAGACTCCTTATTAGTTTTATCCTTCCCACATCCCGCCAATTATGACCTCACATATTTGAACTTGACTTGGAAATCATCAATGGAAGGAAATACATCGGGGGAAAGAGAAGTTAATTCTGCATCTAGTTGCAAAGCATGGAACTCACTGATATGAACAAACAAGTTTTTGAACTCATCCCATACCTCCTTGGGTGTATTAAACTCCTCAATGTGGAAAAGAAGATTGTCAAAAATACACAAAGCTATCAAACCCATAGCTTCATCACACTTGTTTCTGTGAGCAAATGTTTCATACTCCTTGGTAAAAGTGGGTTGTTTATCATTCAGTGTGGACCACAAACCCTTAGATTGGAGCAACCTATGCATTTTAATCTTCCAGGTATGATAGTTATGGGGGTTTAAAAGTTCAATTGAATTAGGAGTAGCGGTGACAACAATTTGCACCAAAAGTAAGAAAAAATACACCAAACTATACTAAAACCTCAAAAATAACTGATGAAGCCTCTTGAAATTAAATTTCACCTTTCCAAGATACTTTAGGAAGTAATAATGCAAAAAGGACCGATTATGTAACTGAATCTGAAAAATTTGAGCAAAAAATTATACACCTTATAGGGCATTTTGTGGTGGGTTCCCATGTCAAATCACCAAGCCAAATCTCTAAATCAACTCGTTAAGCACACAAGACACCACACGAAGCACACAAGCACTTCACATGTCTAGTGTGAGCACTGGAGCATATAAAGGCCAAAAAGACACCTTCACAACAAATGTGGGATAAATGTTCCAACAATCTACTTTCTAGACAGGCCCACCTCCACTTCAACATAGCTTTGAAACCCTAAATCATGACCTACTTCCCACACCGCATCCAAATTAGGGTTCTTCACTCTTCGCACAATTTAATCTCCCAATTCCAAGTTATTTGGGGCTTGCAAATGATAGTCGATATGTAATGACAAACCCACGACCTTCAGTCATTAGTCATGGCCAACAATAATTAGTCGTAGCCAATATTTCTCTAAAATAGCCTAGGTGAAGGGAATTGCCTCCACACCCCTATCATAGCCAAATAAAAGGTTGAATCATGGAAAAAGAAATGAATCGTGGGCTGGAATAGATGGAATGACCTCTGTAAATGAACACCTACTTGGAAATGCTTTGTGTGCCTACAAATTATGTTGCACCCTACAATGAATGCAGATGAACACCTGTGGTTGAATTTTGAAACCTGTTGAGATTGATTCCAACATTCATGTGTGGGATGTCAGAGCACAAAATATTTCAATTGCCACACAAATATTTTAGCAAAAAAATCACGATAAAATAAAATCGACGCCCAAATTGCAAGGGAATGTTAAAAAAAATTAATGGCAAAATAGAAATTTTATAAATTTCAAATGCCAAACAAAATACAGGATTTTTTTTTTCTTGGATCTCCTTGACATAAACCCTCCATGAAGGTGAGCAGGAGGAGGAGCTCTGATAGCATGTAGGAGATGACAACTCCTTCCCCGGATCCTCAACCTGCGAAAACAAACCAACCTCACAAATACACGAGAGAAGCACAAAAAACTATTCTTCCAAATATCCAAGATGATATTCAAAAATCCAGATGCTAAAATACATAGTGTACAGGCCTTTTAAAGGTGTGCGAAATGAGATGGGTGAAAAACTACCCGATACGAGAAAACTGCCTAAGTAATTATCACTAAGTTAAAAACTTAACACTAACACATCCTGTGTGCTGCTTTGTTAGGAAAAATTGCTCTAGGTATTAGATCTATATGATGATTGATGCTATGGATCGATGGTAATCCATCTATTCCATTCTCTAATATGATATCTTGATATTCTGTCAATAGTTCTACTACTTCAGTCGATGGTGGATCTCCTCCCTTTGCAGTAGATTTCTTTGCCTCCTGCCTACTACACTTCTTTGGAATCAATGTAAAACAAATGTTCTCATGGCTCAATCCTTCCAAGAACTTCCTTCCATCTACCAAACATATTCTGACAGTGACACAAAATTTACTTTTGTCCTCTTCTCCTAAAGGTATCAATATATGTTTCTTTCCATTTGAAATCACAATATATGTATTCTTCCTCCCATCATGAATTACTTTCCTATCATATTGCCATTGTCTTCCTAATAATAAATGGAATGCATCCATAGGCATAACATCACATAGACACTTTATAGTTATATGACCCTATATGAATTTTCACGAGACATTGCTCACTTAACAAGATCTTATGTTCATCCTAAATCCATCCTATCTTGTAGGTCTTTGGATGTTTCAATCACTTCAAATTTATCTTGGTTACCATTTCATCTGAAACTAAATTATCAGTACTACCACTATGAATGATAACTTTACATATCTTTCCTCCAAATTTACATCTTGTCCTAAACAAATTCTTCCTTTGTGGTGGTTCCTCAGTCACTTCTTCATGCACCAAATATATAATCATTACTAATGACTTGCCCTTTTCTAATTTCTCAAATAAACTGGGGGATCCAACATGTTCTTCCTCCACATAAGCTGTTCTTCTAGTGTTCTCGGTCCTCTTGCTAGTACTTCCCTAATAGAATTCAAATGCTCTATGTCCTTCACCTCCACACTTGAAACAAGTTCAGATTCTGAATGGTCTCTTCTCAGATCTTCCTTCATCTCTATTGTATCCATCATTGTGGTAAGAATTATGACCTCATCTATCACTGTAGTAGAAATTTTTGTCCTCTCTTCGTCTTCGGTATGAATTATTGTCATTCTCTTCATTGTGGTAGGGTTTTCCATCCTTGTTTTGCACCACAAATGGTCTTCTCTCTCTGAAGTGTGATCCCCTTCTCTAGGATCTTCCTCTTTCACTTCTTAGTCTTTTTTCAAAATCCTTATTCAAAATTTCCTCTACCTTTAGCATGAACTGGTATGCTTCTTCAACTATTGTCATCTTTACTAGACTAAACTCTTCTTGGATGTTTACTCTCAGTCCACTGATGTACCACAAAACCTTCTCCTTGCTTGCTTCACCATGTTCAACCCTGGTGATCATCTTGTAATATTATTCAGTATACTCCTTCACATAATTATCTTTTTTCCTTAGATTTTGCAATCTCTTCAACAATTCGAGCTCATAATCAGTAGTTATAAATTGATTCTTCAAAAATTGTTACCATCCTATCCCACTTTGTGATTTTCTCCTTTCCCCTTCTATTCCTATCCAATTGAACTTCTTTCCTCTAGATAGCAACATGTCCTTTTAACTTAGTTTTCACAAATATCACCTTCTATGGATCTTCAATTTCTTCATACTCAAAGTATTCCTCCATATCATTGATCCAATCAATCAATTCCTTAGGGTTTAAATTCCTGCATAATTTTGAATTTCAATTCTAGGTCTCTTACCAATCTTGGAAATAGATTTTAACATCTTTACTTGATCTGAATCTTCTTCTTCTTCTAGGTTCTCTTCATTTTGATTTGCATCATGATCCAATTCATCATCACTTTCGGCCTCATGTATAGGGTTTAGACCTCTCCTTATATCTTCTTCTACAACTTACAACCGAACTCTCATTTCCCTCATCATCTCCAACATTTCATTCATTCATCCAATGAAATTTTCCATAACAGGTGCTCTCCTTGGCGACATCTCTTCCCATTGGATCTGATGCAACTGCCTCGATTCGACGATCTAGCTACAAGGTCTCAACTACCTCATAGTTGGCGCTCAATTAAAAACACTTGTAGGTTGCCTTAGGTTGGCAATCTTTTCACCACATGGAATTCCTTCTCAAAAAACTCATAAACTTGCTTTGATGCCACTTGGTGTAGTCATGGATGGAGGGTCCAAAAAGGACTGTCCAACCATGCAACCTAGAGTTCAATGCAACAAAAATAACAAGAAATTACCAACAACATGAATTTTCATTGACTTGATATCCAATAGTCTTACATGCGTTACATGCCTCAGGTGTGGATTGACTTTGAGCTCATAGGCCTGTTGTAGGGCATTACTAGGCATTACAATTGGAACATTGCCTTATTACATCCAAAAACTTAGAAAACTTGAACGATCATAACTATTCTCCCATTTTTTTTTAATTCCTTCCAAAGGATTACAAAATGATCTTAAATACGAGTCTCTAGCTTCAATTATGATCCACGTCAGCCTTAAGGGCTCACAAAGCCCAAAGTAAGATCAAACATGTAGGTCGACCTTAGAATATTAGAAGATAACCCATAATGTGTTGCAAATCTCCAAGAAAGTTCCCCTGGACCTAAAATTCCTTGAATAATGTTCCATTAAGCTACACACATTTCAAAAATGGTCCGCACAACAAGCTTGAACCAGATAGGCCTAGAATGCTAAGCTAGAGAATTGACAGTGAACTTCTAAGAGTGATAACTTTTTGTAAACAAATACAAATCACCCAAAACTTGGATATGTTGAATATGGTCTCGTGTACAATTTATATCTTGCTCTGCAAGTTGAGAAATGAAAATACGGTAAAATATCTAGAAGAATTGCTAAAACAGTTACAAACTGAACTATAAGAAAATAAATGTTGTTTGTTGATACATGATTGCTTTACAACTAGGAATGCTCCTGTATCAACTCCCCATTATCATAATCAATATGATCAATATTAGGTTCATGGGTACTAACTAGGAATATGCTCCTCACTAGCATAGCTCAATACTAATTAGGTTCATGAAGGATGAGAAATATGAGTCATGATAGAATAAAAAATCCATGGAAAACACATCCTTATCCTTATAAAATGTGGCTTAGATGGAATTTTTGTAGTGAAAGACACAAATTTATTAAAATATTAAAAGTATGCATTAATATCATCCAAGAAACAAAACCTAACAGGTTCCATGACAATTGGGTGGGAGAGAGATAAAATATAAATCACAATGTATAACTAAACCCTAAGAAAATGATATAGGCATATAAAGATCTTGAACCCTTAAAGATTGAAAATATATTAAAAATTAGAATGTGTTAGATCTAAAACTATTTATGAGAAAACCCAAAGGAAAGATAAGGTTGTATAGGATTGGTTGGGTTCACTAAAGGAAAATAAACTTTACTTAAATTTAGTCTAGGCTAATCTAATGAAATGCAAACACATGAGCACAATTAACCTAGACTAATTAATTATATTGTTGAACTTCAATATTGAACAATTTTATAATAATTGAATTAGGGATATAAATAGAGAATAAGTGTGCTTAGCTCTATGTTGATGAATACACTAATTTGATATGACAGGGATTATGAACATAGAATTTTAGACTAGTAATCAACTCAAAATCGAAATATTCTATTGATATTGTACAATGATGATTCCAGCTATCTCAAACTAATTTGTAACCATAAACATGTTCTATAGAATTAAATTCATATTGTGTATTCAAAAAATTTTGTTCTTAATTTTTCTTGCTCAACCTTGACTTCTTCTTTGTCCTTTGATATCCAATGGATTGGTAGAATTTATAAATACTTTTGTGGGGTTATCACTATGTCACAAGGGACTTTTTCTCCTAGGCCAACCATGAGAAATGTGTATGAATAATTGAAAAACAATAATCTTTAGTCATGCAAATGCTCCCATAAATTCTTTGTGGAACTAGACTCCTTTTAGTGCACCAATTGAAGTGTGTAGATGTGAATAATATGTAGATATAGCTTTCACAATCACTAGATGCCAATACCTTGAAATACAAGGACATACCAACACATCATGCAAATTTGTGTTTAACTGGCTTTAGGTGTGAAGGGAAAAGGTGAGAATTGGTAAACTTTTTTATGAATTAGAGCAGGACAACTTTGCAACTAGAAGGATGACCTCACAACCACTAACTTGTTTTGGGACATGAAAAAGGCTAGATCTCAATAGACAATATGTTTATGAAAATGAGTGCGATGATAGATGTGATAAATAATTGAATATGATAGATCTATATGATTGTGTAAACATATAAATAAGAGTAGATGATACATATATAAGACTATGTAAAGAGTAAATAGATAACACAAACCCTATAACCTTACCATTTAAACACAACCCCTTTTAACTTGAAAACATATTTTTAATTAAATTATTAATTACATACTTAAAATAGTCTCCCATGATGAATCCGCGGCTTGATCATTATTTCTAACCAATGTTTATGTTTATTTCAATTACTAACATTTCCTTACATTTTATAAGCATAGCTATATATATGTCATATAAACTCTTTTCTCTCCTTAGAAAATACTAAATACTCTTCAATTTTGTTTAAACTTAAACTTGTAATTAAGGTGTAATCAAAATTTCTAAACAACGATTTTTTGAGATTAACAGGGACGGGACCAGCGATGGCGACCCTCCCTTTCCAATCTGTTCTGGAAAATATAATGAAAAAACATAAATGCATGCACTTGCGTCAAAAACCCCACAAAAACAATACTGTACATTTATTTGCTGAGCAAAATAAATGCTAGAATGGATACAACTTCATCTTCTTCATATTCAAACCAGACTTGTGTTAACTCCTTGGCCGTTTCCTGTGCAATTTCAAGCAATAAGAATAACAATGGCAGAAAGGCAGGAATAAACAGAAGCCAAAATAATAGAAGAATAATGGTTCCTCCTTATTCTCCTCCTTTTGTGGGCTGTTTCATCAATTACTCTGCTGCTTCCTCCTCCCATAGCGTTGCAAAGCCTGAGCCGACTAAGTCCAAGAAGCGCAAGAGAAGAGGTAAACATTATGAAATTCAATATTTTCATGTCCCTTCTTCCAAGTCAATTGCCCATCAAAATGCAAGGGCAAATGCAAAAGCCATGGACATCGATTCAACTTCTCAACCCTCTTTGGGTATTCATTTCGAGGTGCAAGAAACACATGAGGAATATGTTCCACAGTTCATTCATGACATGGAACATGCATACAGTTTCGAGCCCTTTATACTAGTCCAACAAAGAGAACACCATAGTACCTTCCATGAAAAAATGGTGTCTTCTAGGCCTTCCCACCATAGTGGTTGTTGTACTCATGGAAATGTTTTAATGTTATGAATATGAAAGCTAGTAGCTCATGGTGTCCATGGAGTGTGCATTATGCTGAGCAGTATGGATGTAATTTCTATTACAACGCACTGACTGGTGAGAGCACTTGGGAAAAATCTGCAGAGTTTCTTTAAGTCTTGATTTTTATTATATGTCTGAAGGTCATCTCTAAATGAAGGGCTCAACTGTCCATATTGGCATGGTGTGATGGTTTAAAAGGCAATTTTATTGTTCTTGTCATCAAAGTTCAAACCCCGTTGGGGTGGTATTGTTGAGTGGTTATATTGGGGATGAGGTCCCTCGTTTGTGACCTCACTGATTCATAATTCTGGATCAAAAGCATTTACCCCTTAATAAAAAATAAAATGATGAAGGGCTCAACTAATGAGAGAGATTTGCTTGACTACTAAGAGGACTCTGTTGGTTCAACCTACTAGAGAGGTTGATTCCACAGGTGGAACAGGCAACAAAGCTCCTTTATCACTTGAGAGAAAAGTGATAAACCTGCAGAGTTGTTTGATTCTTGAATTTTGTTTTGTTTAGGTGTCTACAGGTTTTCTTTAGATGCAAGGCTCAACTTATGGGAAGGACCAAGTTGAGTAACATGAGATGACTTCACTGGCTACTAACTAGAGAGGTTTGGCTCTACCAATATGAGGCAGCCAAATTCTTTTCTATTGGCAGAGAAAGGAGTGGTGAATGGTCCAAGCACTAGTTCAAAAGAGTGTGCATGAAGTCCCCAATTTATGGGGTAAGAGAGCAGCTATAGACAGGAAACCATTATGGGTCTTATATATTTGATTTTAGAGGGAATTTGAGTGGTTGTGATGAAAGGATCAGTTCAGCAAGTGAATTGAATTGTATTGGTGAAAAAGATTAGTACAGCAATAAAAGTTCTATCGCGTTTCCTTCTCTTGAAAAGTTCAAAAAATAACAACAAATATTTTATTGGTATCTATATTATACCAGGCAAGCGATGATGTTTCATAAAGAATCCTGCGCAAATTCCACTTAAAATCTCTGTTGATATTGTTTGTTAAATCAGAGTAGTTTTTGTTTTTTTTCAATGGGAATAGGGACTCTTTACGTTTCTCTTTTGCTGAGAGAAAATAAAAATCAATACCTACATCACCAGTAATACACCACGCTAGAGCAAGCTTGTATGTTATTGAACCTTTATAGCATATGTCTATTTCTCTAGTGGGTTTCCCTACATCGTCTCTTTGGCACGTTATCAAAGGAAAATAAATAATACCCTATATAAACAGATAAAAGGATAAAAATCATAAATGGATTTGATTCTAATTTTTTTGAAGTAATTGAGATTGGAACTTACGATGAGACAAAGATAATGGAAATGATGAGATTGAAATAGGGTTTATTTATTTTATGTTAAGATGTTAACTTTATCTACTTCAAGTTAGTTGAGATGATGTCTTGAAGTTGAGACGATGTGATAGAGAATTGGAAAATGAAAAGTAGAATTAGATAAGTCTGAATTTAAGTGGGGATTTTTAAGGCCACCATCTATTCGTGGTAGTCTTAACAATTCTTGACATATTTAAAATATTTTTTCATACTTGTATACTTCTTAAGTATTCTCCATATCAATAAACAAGTGTAATGATGTTAAACACAATACAATGTTAATGTAATTTGTGTAATATAAGGACCACTATACCATGTCAAGTTGACACATGCCATCCAAACAACTTACCCTAGATTGGTACCCTCACGGTTGTGCTCATCTAACACATCACTTGATTGGCATACCCTGAGGTAGTGAACAAATGGAGAACCTCTAAAGTATCATGTGTAGGATGTGCCACTTGTGCAAACCCTTGAAGGATAGCACATAGATAAAATGGATATTGTGCATGTCACTTGTCCACTAGCCACAAGATGAATCATTTTGCAAGAATTCATTACATTTAGTGACATCATGGTAGCATGAACAAATCACATCATATCACCACACATGCTCCACTATCCCTTTGGGATATTATGCAAACACTTGAATTATTTTGCATAACACTTGGCACCATTCCCGTCACACATAATGAACCTCACGTACTATCTTGTCTACACATATGTCATATGTATGCACCCTTATCTAAAGATTATAGAGCTACAAGTTTAATTGACAAAGGCCTAAGCATCATTTTGGAAGATTAACTATCACACACATAAGAAGGCAAGCAATTAATTATTATAAATGTTAAAGTATTTTGTAACTACTTTCTTGTAATGTTCTTTATATGCTCAACCATTTAATGTTGACAATATATAATATGACAAGTATTTGGGATTAAGTTTGTTATCATTTAGGTAAATCAAATAGGATGTGTTACCCCCTTTTCTAATAATAGAGATTTTCATTCTCTATGTTGTTGTGCATCATACACACATGATTTAGCTTATTTTATCACTAAATAGAACTAGCTTTGTTTTCCAATCACTTTCAGTTTGAATATGTAATAATTGTTCTATATTTTATGTTTTAGATTCTATTACATATTCTATAATTTGCAATTCTCCATCAATAATTCTAGCTCACTTTAAATAGCCATATAGCCATAGATTGTCCTTTATGCATTCCCAAGCTTGGCTCAAATAATTAGTATTGGATGCTAGGATTTTGTTACATTATCTATAATTAGTATCCACACTAAGTCAAAATTGATATCAAACACACCATTAAATCTTCACTATTTTAATCATGAGTAAAGAAAGCAAGAAAGTAAACAAAAGTTATAAAGGAGGCTTTAATGTCTTTGGTTGAGAACAAAAAATTGTTGAAGGAGGCTTAACATCTCAAATAGTTGAACTAATTGTACTAATATTATATCTAGTCAAAGGATAATTTTTTAGTCTTGACATGGAGCAACTAATAGTTCTCATGGTGTACAGTGTTCATTTTTTTAACCTGATATTAGAATCTCTTTTCGAAGTTGAAGGAAGATATACTCAAACCATGCAAAAGCTATAACAAGAGCTCTCCACAAAAGAAAATAAATCAGTGAGAATTGAATCCAAGTATTCATAGTTCTAGCACCTAAAAAAATAGACATTAGTGTTCCACAAGACATTCAAGAATTATGATGCATAAACAATGATAGATGAGAACTTGGTAAGCCACTATTAATCCCCGTAATTTGATTCAATGTATTTGTTAAAGAGAATACTAAATAATAGAATACCTCTTACATTAATCTAAGATGAGATAAATGCATAGAAAATATAATCAAACTGGTTAAGGAAGAAAGTTACACAAGAAAAATTAACCATAAAGTAGTTTTTATTCCATAAATACCCTTTTGGGAGAAACCTAGCCTGAAAAAATCGAACCAATGGTATTATTAACAAAAGTAAAAAGGTATACATTAACAATACTATATGAAAAACATATAAGTGAAATGTGGGAAGATGAGCGGGAAAGGGAGCAGGGGAGCAGATTTCAAATCCACAGGGGATAAGGAAGATGGAGAAGGGGACTCAAAGGATGCGGTGGGGACCTGTCTGGTGTAGATGTGGTTTCCCTGCTATTAGAGCTTCTTGTTGTTGCTTTGTTTTTGAAACTCGGTGATGTGGTGGCTGCCCCACAGTCAGAGGAGTTTTTTCTTTGTGGTTGGCATGACCGTCTCGGCTTTGTTTTATAAGCCATTGTGTGCGTTGTTGAGCCTGGTCAAGTTGATAATGTTTTATTTCAGGTTGCGACCCCTATTTTTTCGACTGCTTGGGTTATTACCTGACGACTTGTTCATTTTCTAGCTGGCTTCTGAGGCTTTGAGTTTAAGGGTTATTCCACTTTCTTGGTCATTGGGGTTGCCACCATTACTTATGTTTGACCTAGCGTGGTGTTTGGGGATGGCTTCTTTGGTTTGGATAAGACCATTCTTTCACCCAAGAATGGTTTGATGGAAAACTATTTTTGAGGGAGTACTAGTTTTAGTGTATCCAAGCTTATGGAGTCAAGGGTGTTGGAGATCCAGATCCAGAAGATGCTCTTCTGGTTTGTGGTGGCTTTGGAATCTTTGGGTAACAATGCTTACTGGGTGCAGTTAGTTAGTTGTTTAATGATCTAGATTTTGGAGGTTGTTGTTCGGCTGCATATTTGTTTACTAGTGAGTTTCTCTTTGGATGGAGTTTTTTATCCCCTATTTTTATTATCTTCCTCATGGGGGTTTATTGGATTTCCCTATTTGGAAGTGCTCTTGACTCTCATTCCATGAGGGTTCAAAAATTAAATCTCTTTTAAGGGAGCATTTGTTGCCTTTTATTCTGGTGTTATGATGTTTGGTGGACCATACTCAAATTTTTATTGAAGACCCCAGTGTTCTAAAGGGAGATTATGGTTTGGATATGGCCATTCTTTCACCCAAGAATGGTTTGATGGAAAATTATTTTCAAGGGAGTATTGGTTTCAGTGCCTCCAAACTTACGAAGTTGTGGGTGTTGGAGATCTAGAATATGTTCTTTTAGTTTGTGGTGGCTTTGGAAGCAATGGGTAACAATGCTTAATGGTTGTAGTTAGTCCGTTGTTTAATGCTCTGGATTTTGGAGGTTGTTGTTTGGCTACAGATTTGTTTACTAGTGAGTTTCTCTTTGGATGGGTTTTTTATCCCCTACTTTTTATTATCTTCCTAATGGGGTTTCTGGGATTTCCCCATTTGGAAGTACTCTCGACTCTCATGCTATGAGGGTTCAAAGATTAAATATCTTAAGGGAGTGTTTGCTGCCCTTTATTCTAGTGTTATGTTGTTGGGTGGACTATATTCAAAAAAATTATTGAAGACCCCGGTTTTCTAAAGGGATATTATGGTTTGGATATGGTCATTCTTTCACCCAAGAATGGTTTGATGGAAAATTATTTTCAAGGGAGTACTATTTTTAATACCTCCAAGCTTATGAAGTCATGGGTGCTAGAGACCCAGAAGATGTTCTTCTAATTTGTGGTGGCTTTGAAAGCATTAGGTAACAATTCTTATTGTGTGCGGTTAGTCTACTGGTTAATGCTCTAGATTTTGTAGGATGTTGTTTGATTGTAAATTTTTTTAGTGGCGAGTTTCTCTTTGGATTGGGTTTTTTATCCCCTATTTTCTATTATCTTCCTCATGGGGGTTTTTGGGATTTTTTCATTTGGAAGTGCTCTAGGTTCTCATGCTTTGAGGGTTTGAAGATTAAATCTCTTTAAGGGAGCAGGGAGCATTTGTTTCCCTTTATTATGGTGTTATGATGTTGGGTGGGTTGTGCTCAAAATTCTTACTGAAGACCCATTGTTCCTATTGTTAAAGCAAGATTATGCTACCCTTTTTGTTGGTTTATTTACTCTCTTGGTTCCACAATTTTTATCTCCTATTGAGGTGGAGATAACTACTGTGTAGGTGGAGTTGGTTCCTATGGGTGTGGATGGGGGTATATTTCTGCTTCAGTTGGTTTCTTCTCTTTCTTCTCCTATTGAGGTGGATAATGGTATTGTTCGAGAGGTTGGAGAAGGTGTAAGGGGATTCCTGTTGCCCTTTATTATGTTTTTCCTCTTGTTTTCCTATTGAGGCAGAGGGTTATGGTGGGCAATGCAATATGATTTTTGCATCATTTTGAAGCACATGTAAGGATTGTTATATCTATTGGTTGGTGCTTGTTGGTTTTCTTGGCTCAAGAGTTGTTTTCCTAAGAGATTTGTATTTTGTGGCTTGGTTGTTGATTGGATCTAGTTTATCTTTAGCAGTGTTATTTGTTTAGAAATGGTTTTGGGTCCCTTCAAAACTTGTTTGTAAAGGGTTTTGGGTCCCTTTAAATCCTAATTTTCTCTCTAATCAAAACAAAATTAAAAATGTTACATTAAAAATGAAATCTAGAAGGTAGCCATATTTTCAAAGTATTTTGTTTCTAGTTTCTAGATTCAACAATTGACTGTAGGAAATGCTTATACTACACCATCATTTCATTCATTCACAGGGATGTTGAAGCTTGAACCAAAAAAGTTGATTTTTATGAGTATTTCTCAAGTCATCCAAGTCACAAGCTTTGGTGGCAGGTTGTGGTATATGATCTAGTAAGAAACATAAGCAATCAAACTTGAAGCCACACAAAGATAAAGCACATTCATGTTTTCCTATACAAGGAGACTTTGTATCCTCTTCCAAGAAAGGGAATTCATGGAAGAAGGGCAATCTGACTTGTTCATACTACAAGAAAGTTGGTCATAAAGAGCATCATTTCTATACTAAAAAAATTTATGAGTTGAAAAATATTATCAAGAAAAATCACTTCAATTTACCATCTTCCTACAAATAGGAAATATCTGCTTCTTCTTCAAAATCAAGGAAAGGGAAAGGACATGCACTTGTTGCAGCGACAAAATCTTCACATTAATGGATAATTGATTCAAATGTTACACATCACATGGGTTCTAATAGATAATAATTTTCTTCATTAGAGCCTTGTACAATGCCACACGTTCTTACAAGTGATGATACTTAGATGAAATTGTAGGAAAAGGTTTGGTTGGTGATAGGGTAGGGTTGGATGGAACACTCACTGTTCCATGCTCTGGGTCTCACCTTGGCAAACCCCTTTGGTGTCACTCTCCACCACCTTAACCTATAGGCCCTAATGCTTGTTAGGCACCCTTGGTTCTCCTGGCCAACCCTACTCTCATCTCCATTTCCCTAACCAAGCCAATCTTGGTGCTCTCTTTGCCATTCTCTCCTTAGCCCTTAATCTTTCTAAAGGTTAGCTAAATCTCCAACCTTCACCAATTCGATGCAGGGGTGTGTGATGTCTACCATGGCTTCAAGACCATTCCCCTATGGTTCTTGATCATCCACCAATCTCTAATTCTCCATCGCTCTCACCAAACCCTCTTCTAGGGTTTAAAAGGCTACTAGCCCTTGAGCCCCAATTAGGTCTCCTAACTTGAGGAAAATGGAAACCACTCCCAAAACCTCTAAATGACCTAGGATCTTTTCTTGGGGTTTGTGTTTCCTATGCCCACACCTTGAATATTTTTAGGGTTTGGAGCCTGTACTGTCTGTACACTGCCCTAGCCATGAACTTAGCACTTTTAGGCTTGTTTTAAGCCAATTTTTGACCTTTTTATTGAGGATAGTCAGTTGATTCTTCCTCCACATGGTCTGTCAGGGCTCCATCCTTCTTGCCAAGCCTCTGCAAGGCCTCCTGCATCCACCACACACCTTGGTTTGCCAGGGGATTGACACCCCTGCAACTTTAGTGCTCTGCACTCTTTGACTGTCCTAGCCGGGCACTGCCAAGCTCGCCTAGGAACAGTCCTTTGCCATGGATTCCTGAATCCTAAGGACTCCTAACCCTAACCTATTTATAGACATGGAGCCTAGCCACATTCCCACAAGCCTATACACTATGGTACAAGGGAAATGTAAGCTAAAACTCCATTTCTTTTTACCAGTCTACCAAACAGATCTGTTACTAAAGAAAGAACAAAGTATGTACAAGTAAGCTTGAAAAGAATAACCCAACTATCTGCTGTTCCAAGAAAGCTTGAAATATAATTTTACTACATCCTACTCTTATTCAAAATGCCATAATCATTCTATTAGCGTACTGAATCAAACAAAGAAACAAAACTGGAAATGTACACCAAAATATCACTGCTCTCTTAATTTCATAACCAAAATACAAACTCGAATGCTTCCAACCCCTGCTTCAGGTCGAGGCCCACTTTAAATATGGTTCTTGAATCCGTTATCTTCTTTGGTCGGACTTATTCATGACCTAATGGTCAAAGTTACAAAAACCCATTGTGTTTTTCAACTTTTCCAAATGTTAACAACCTAAGCAAGATGAGCTTCTAAACCTATCCATTCTTTCCACTTCTAATTCTACTGATCACAACAGATCAATTCTTATTCATAAACCTCAAATGCTATCTAAATGGTCAACATGACCTTCAAAATAACATATCAAAACAAAATGCAATCTAGACTGCTTCAATGCCTAGTGTTTCCTAGGTGCTCCTGCACCAATTGGCATGCATGATGAATCATTTGAGAATATTCTTTCTTTTCCTAACTTGTGTGCCAACCTTCTTTCAATCTACCAAATCACCCATCTTGGGAATAGTAATAAAGTTGAGTTTTCTCCTAATATAATTATGATCAAAGATCTCAAAGATGATGCCTTGGTTGTAGTGGGATAAACTAATAATGAGTCTCAATTATATGCATTCTCCCACTTTGTTTCATAATATCCTTCTACAAAATTACTCACTCATTTAGATTCGATGAGTAAGATATGGCATGAGTGGTTTGGCCATATTAACTACCACTATCTCTAGCAGATCAACTCATAGGATATGGTCATAGGACTCCCTTGAATCAATGTCTAGGTTGTGCTATGGGTAAGCATCAAAAATATATTTTTTATAAAGGTAAGTCTTGGAGGGCTTCAAAAGACCTTCAATTGGTTCGCAATGATCTAGTGGGTCCATTTCCAAATTTTTCTTTTAGTAAGGTTACCTATGTACTCACCTTCATTGATGACTATTCCATATACACTTGGATCTACTTTATTTTCCATAACAATGAATTCTTTGACAAGTTTCAAGAATCCAAGGCTCGTGTTGAGAAGCAATCTAGAAAGTATCTCAAGATATTATGCATTGACAATGATCAAGAATATGTGAACCATCATCTTGTATAATTTTATTCTCTTAAGGGATAGATATTCAAGATTTAGTTGTATACACACCACAATAGAATGGTGTTTCCAAAATGAAGAATAAGACCCTCAAGGAGATGGAAAGTTGCATGATTCATGCTCACTCTATTAGTCTAAAATATTTGGTTGAAGCCATTAATTGTGTTACACACATTTAGAATTGAGTTCCCCACAAGGCATTGAAAGTTATTGCTCATTTCAAAGATCGGTGTGGTAGGAACGAATTGTAAGGAATTTTCAATATTTTGGCTCTCCTACTTGGAAATGCATTCCTCCAAAGAAATACAAGGCTTTAGAACCTCATAGTATACCTTGCATATTTATTGGATATCCAAATGGTGTCAAGAGGTATCGAATCTCGTATCCAAAGACACATGAACTCTTTATTGGGAGGAGTAATCTCTTTGAGGAAATATCTCCAATATTGGCCTCTAATCCTCCTCATCCTTCCTCCATAGTGGACTCAAATGATACTTGAAACATAGAAAAAGGTAAACCCTAATATTTTACTATAGCATTTATATACTTTTTCAAATTTTGTCATTAGAGATTTGATGGTAGTGAGGGTTTTGATGTATTGATAAGGTATGCGATTGAATTACAACCTAAAAGGTGAGTCAACCAGCCCTTGACCAAATCTAGGATGGATTTGGAAATGAAATGCAATGAACTAAGAAGGATAATAATGAAAATTACTCTTTTGATGCAAATACAAAAGATACAAAAGTTCACAAACAAATTCAAACAACAAAAATGAGTAAAGTAGGATACTATGCACCTTTGGTTCAGATCAGGTTGAAAATGGAGGGCATAGGCACCCAAGGCATGAGTTTCCTTTTAGTTATTTTTTTAATCTATTTTTACTGTCCTCTGATGTTGGATTAGGGTTTCATGTAAATCTGCCTAAAGATTTGTTGGATCTCTTTTGGATAATGTTGGTCTTCAAACTTCCTTCAACCTCCTCTAAATTTGAAACCTACATATTCAAAGAGAGAGGAAGGGTATGTTAGTGTTTTCACTTCCACAATGACAATGTTAATGATAAATGGATAAATGATAGGAAGGAATGATGAATCAACAAAGTGCTCCAACTCACCACCCTTCAATGGCTTCATTGAAGGAATGAATTCATGCACATCACCTCAAGGTCTTGTATCTTACTTTCTTGATTTTCTTGAATGCTTGAATTACTTGGAGACCTACAAAGGGTTAGCCTTCACAAACAACATGACAAAAAACCATGAATGAAATTACATAACACCACCATGAATTCTTGGATCTTGAATTACTGCAATGAATCACTAAAAGTATAGCTCTTGAATGCTCTTAAATTTCTCGTGACAGTAATTTGTCCAATATTTTTCTACTTAGGTTTGAAATGATGCAATAACTAGGTATTTATTTAAAATTATTCAATTTCCCACAAATTAAATCTCAATAGCCAACTTTGGACAATTAAATTTCAAATAATAAATTACCGCCATTGACATATTTGAATTTATAGGAAAAATAGGAGGATGCTCACGCCCAAGGCATGAGTGTTCTGGCCCTATTTTCTTAGAATTTAAGTGTCAAGGACAAGGTATTAGATAAATGCATTTGTTTCCCGATTGCAATTCCTTAGTAATTGTTAAAAATGGATCATAGAATGCATAATTTAAGAAATTGATTACTTAATTAGGTCCAATAATTTAAGGGGGGGAAAAACATAAAGATTTACGACAATACATTTAGCCCCCACTTTAGTGAGAGTATGAAATAATGCTGAAACTCACACCAAAGTAGAAAATATGCCAAGAGGGGTCTAATTGTCCAAATGCACAAGATTTATACTATTCACATGTGTGTACACATTAACAACCATACCAAGAGTTATACTCCCTGATAACCTAAGTGATAAGGTGCCACAAAATGATTAGGATGTTATGCCAACGCCACACTAGGTTCAACATTCATGAACAAAGTGAAGCCAAAAATGCCAAACTCACCTAAGGAGGCACATAAATGATGATAGGATAAGGCCAAAAACACAACGGGTGCTATAAAACCGCCACCATAAAAATGACAACAAAGGGGATTTTTTCAATACATGAAAGGTCACACCTTACAACATATCACACATGACATCACCACCAAGAGAGGACTAGTCATGGAATAAAAGATTCACAGATTAGGGAATACTAGCCATAGCATTAGCACCAAAAGGGAATGTCATAAGCCAAGAAAGGTCTCAATCTTATGGGATATCAAGCCTAATATCACCACAAAGGAGACACTTCACATAAATAGAGAAGGCCAAAATTTGATTGACAAGGTCACACTTCCTAGGAGATATATGTTATCATCACTAAGAAGGGACCATTCTTTATGCAAACAATGAGCGGGGGACTATATGCCCCCCTTAAAATGTTAGTGTACTTGCTACACTAATATTTTAAGGAGATACAAATGGATCCCAAGAAGGAATGCACCTAACACAAGGCTACCTAACCCCTTTCCCCGCAAGTGTAGGGACAAAGGTGAGCCACAATGGATGATGATATGTTGTTTCTTGAAAAAAGGAAATATGATTTTATAAAGCCAAGTTTATAACCTCATTCATGGTAGTGAGTATGTTATTATACTACAACTACCACATGGCAAGGAGCATCAACTAATGATATTTGTCTTGATTGAGTGAGGGTTTTTTTTGATGTTTTTGTTATTTTTGGACAATATCCAAGACCTTTTTTTTTGTTTCTTGCATGTTGGGCTCTATAGGGACACAAATACCTAGTTATTTTGCACCACATCCTTTTCCATTATAACCAAGTTGTTTTAAAATTTCATAACCTCTCCCATAAATAGCTTCCATTTCTTTCAAAGAATGTAGTTTTTCATGATCATCTTCATCATAAGTGGATGTGTAATTTGTGTTGTCCTCTTTTATAGAAGTTGTGGATGATTTAGTGATGGATTGTGTGGATATCATTGCGACATATTTCTCTTTCTTTGATTTTGATTTCATGATCTTATATTCTCCCATAAATGTTAGTGTAAAATCTAATGGTCCCCATTCATCGTCCAAAAACTTTGTCACTAATGAAAGGCACTCATATTTATCCTCAATTTGTAAAGGTTCCACTTTTGTAGTTGGTGTCAATGTGCTAAGAGGTTCGTCATTCTTGTTTTAGTTTGTAAACAATTTTTAGAATTAGGGTAAAATTTTATCATGTAAACCTTATTGTTGTATGTGTAATTCATTAAACGATGAAGCATTGAAGGAACTCCTTCATTTTATGAATCCATGGTCTACCTTGAAGGAGATTATATGAAAGATCATGGGGCATGACATGCATGGGAGTTTTCAATGCAACCTTACCAAATTTGATAGGTAATGCTATTACACCAAGTGGTTGTCTTCCCACATTATCAAAACCACATATAGACAAGTCAACTGGTTGGATTTTAGTCTTTTTTCGCTCCAATTCTATCCAACAGGTTAACACTACAAACATTAATTCTTGAACCATTTTCAATAAGGGTACGCCTAATTCCAGCCTTGTTAACAACAACCAATATCATCAAAGCATCATTTTGTTTTTGTGTTTCAAAAAGGGGTAACTCACTTTGATTAAAGACAATGTCCATACTAGGTGAATTCATGCTCTCAATCAAAGTTTCCACACCATTTGGTTACACGGTAGGAGGGACCACAACTTTTTGTAAAGTATTTTGAAGCATATTATGATAAACAAGTGATGTCTAAATCAAATCCCACAAGGATATCTTAGTAGGAGTGTTAAAGAGTTTATCAATAAGATCATATTCTTTATCACTACGTTGATGAATATTAGGTGTAGGTGGGAGGTATGGTTGAGGTAATGGAAAGGATGTCGATGTTTATTTTGGTTGCTTATTGTTTCTAGTGCTATATGTGTGAGAATTTTTTTGATAAATTGGTTGTTGAGACACATGTTTACTAGTAAGTTGTTTTGCAAAGCTTAGGTTATGGCCATGAGGCTTAGGAGGTCCTATAATGAGAGGAGGTCCAATAATTAGAGGAATTTTAGGAGGTCCAAAGGGAGTTTTATGAGGTCCAATAATCAAAGGAGATCTAATATCCAATTGTGCATTCATAACCTCAACATATTGAACTTCTTGTTGATGATTTTCTATTGAGGGGGATCCATTGTCACTTTTGTAAGAAATATGTATCAATGATTTCATCTTCTTGCATCATAATGTCTTCCAAATTAGGAGAAATATTAGGAGAGAAAAAATCAAGATTCTCATGGTGCTTAATAATTGGATCCTCTAACACCAAGATACCTTCTTCACAAGTAGGAGAGGTATCGAGAGAAGAAAAACTATGATTGTCATGATTGTACCCTCTTGCACCATAGAATTCTAACAAGTGGGATAGATGTTGGGAGATGAATGAAGATTAGGCAAAGTGATATTAAGAAATGTGTCAATAATTTTATTCTCTTCTTCTAAGATACTCTCACAATTAAGAGAGATATTGGGAGAATCACTAACATGCTTGTCAATGGCTTCATCTTTCTTCCTTATATTGCACTATCATATAAGCCGCACGTTATCATATCACAATCACATATTTGAAAAGAAAACATATTGCTATTTTCCTTGTGTATCAAATGATCAAAGTCATATAGTTTTGTACACAAAATTGAAAAATAGAAATTAGATTTGGATAGAGGACACTAAGAGAGCTCTATCACAAAAAATTGGGCTCAAAAAAGCAGGAAAAAGGCACCTAGGGTTCTTGTCTCCCAAACAGGGTTTCTCAAAACTCAAAGTTTAACTATGTAGAGTGTTATTTAGGGTTCATAGATTTGTATACAAACTAATCTAACAGTGAATATTTTTCCAAATTTTGTTGAATTTATGATTTTGAACTTAAGAAAGCTAATATGCAAGAATGTTATATAAATGACAATTTTGAAATGCAAAAATAGAATTCAAACAGTAAAATCCTACAAAGAACATAGAAACAGAGATCTAAGCCAAATTTCATCCAAAAAAAGTAGGATAGAGGCGCCAAGGGCACCTATGTCCTAGATAGGGTTTTAAAAAATTCAAATTTTGATTATGTTTGCTACTATTTAAGGTTTCTAAATCTATGTCTCGATATGTTTGACAATTAATATTTTTCTAGATTTTGTTGATTTTATGACTGAAATTGAAAAATGCAAGTTTGCAACAATTGTAAAAATGTGTGAATAATAAAATATCATTTTGAATGTAATTTTCAGATCTAAGATGTAAAAAATGACCGATTCTAAGATGCAAAAATTTGAGAATGATAATTTAATGCAATTTGGAAATATAAAGCTATACAATTTTTCACTTTTTTGACCTAAATGAAAGATGCCTAATGAAAAATTTCAAATTTTAATGACCTAATGAATGCAATTTAAATGTATGTCTAAGCTAAAATGAATTAAAAAACCCTCTTGCAACCTATAATGTAATATGAATGTAAATTTCTTAATTTTTATTCCTTTTTATGATGCAAAAATGAAACCCTAAATGAACAATGCAAAACAATGCAATGTTAAACTTAGGTCTAGGATGAAATACCCCAAATTTTAGAAGGTATATAATGTTAACATGTCAAATTCACCAAAATGAAACATAGAAAAAGACAAACCATAAGATTTGAATCTAGGGTCTATGCACTTTTTAAAAATGTATCATTAGAGATTTGATGGTAGTGAGGATTTTGATGTATTTGATAAGGTATGTGATTGGATTACAACTTGAAAGGTGAGTCAACCAGCCCTTGACCAAATATAGGATGGATTTTGAAGTGAAATGTAATGAACAAATTGGGCTAATAATGCAAAAAAAAAAAAAACATACAAAAGTTCATAGACAAATTTAGACAACAAAAATGAGCAGAGTAGGACACTATGCACCTATGGTTCAAATATGAGGCTGAAAATGGAGGACTTAGATGCCCAAGGTGTGAGTGTCCTTGTAGTAATTTTTTGGATATGTTTTCTTAGTCCTCTCATGTTGGATTAGGGCTTCCTATTTCCACTTGTAGATCTATCAAATCTGTGTCAGATAATGCTATAGGTGATTTTTCATGATTTGATAAGATGTAGGACTTCAATTGCAACAATGGAAAAAAGGTCTTCAAAATTCCTTCAATCTCCTTCAAACCTAAAACCTGCACATTTAAAGAGAGAGGAAGGGTTGTACCATTTAGGGGCTTTCCTTAGTCAAATCCCATGTTAGTGTTTCCACTTCCACAATGGCAATGTCAGTGATAAATGGATAAATGGTAGGAACTTGAATCATGAATCAACAAAGTGTTGTAACTCACCACCCTTTAATGGATTCCTTGAAGGACTAAATCCATGCACATCACCTCAAGGTCTTGGATCTTACTTTCTTTATTTTCTTGAATGCCTGAATTTCTTCGAGACCTACAAAGGGTTAGCCTTCACAAACAATATGATAACATAACATGAATGAACTTACATAACAACACCATGAATGCTTGGATCTTGAATTTCTGCAATGAATCACTAAAGTTTTTTCTCTTGAATGCTCTTGAATTTTCCTTGACAATAATTTCTCCAATAGTTTTCTACTTAGGTTTGAAATGATGC
Organism: Sequoia sempervirens; assembly: GCA_007258455.2. Classification (NCBI taxonomy): domain Eukaryota; kingdom Viridiplantae; phylum Streptophyta; class Pinopsida; order Cupressales; family Cupressaceae; genus Sequoia; species Sequoia sempervirens. Next base: position 173,096,058 of record VDFB02026320.1, read on the forward strand.
AATAACTAGGTATTTATATGTAATTATTTAATTTCTCACAAATTAAATCTTGATAGCTGACTTTAGACAATTGAATTGCAAATAATAAATTGTTGACAATGACATATTTGAATTTGGAGGGAAAATAGGACACTCATTATAGACCTAGTGTGTGTTTCTTATTGTTTTGGAAAAATAGCTGAGGCTTGATCCATTCTAGTTGGACAAACAGTCGAGGCTTAATCCATATTTAATTCTTGCATTAACTTTAACATTGTATGCTTGTGTATCTTGTCTTGTTGCACATATTTTACACATCTTCTGTGTCCCTTTGTCCTTATGTTGGTTTGCCATGGGATCTAGGATCCTAGGGGCTTGATCATCCTCCTTGATCTTTTCCATCATATCCCCTCAATATTTGTACATTTGGACCTCTCTTGACACATATTTGTCTACTTTAGTGTGAGTTTGATCATAAGCTCATACTCTCTCTAAAGTGGGGGCTAAATGTAGTGCAATAAATTGTATAACATTTACAATTTTACATTGTTTTTTGGGTCCCTTAATTAATTGGACTTAATTAAGCTTCTAATTACCTAAATTATGCATTCCAAAGCCTTATTTATCCCATTTTCCAAAAGGGAAACCTATATTTAATTAATGCAATTAATAATTAAATCACATTGGAGAATGAGTGTCTTGGACTTATGGTCGAGGCTCCTCCTTAAGTGCCATGACCCATTTTTAAATATGTTTTTGGTAGTATTTTAATGGTTCAAATTTCATATGCAATTGTCGGCTTTTGGAATTTAATTTTTAGGAAATTAGATAAACACCTATAAATATAATCTTTTATCAATCCAAATCTAAGCAATATTATCTAGCATTATCAACAAGCAAGAGGTGAACTTTCAAGAGAAAATATCATTGTCAAGAGCATTCAAGAGAATTTTTTTCAGTCATTTGTTGCAGCAATCAAGATCCTATCATTATATCAAAGTTCATGTGCATTCAAGTGGTCTTATGAAGGCTACTATGCCTTGTTGATCCTAAAGCATCCAAGCACTTTCAAGTGTCCAATCAATCAATCAAGAAAGATAAATCCTTGGAGTTATGTATCTCACTTCTATCCTCTAAGGAAAACCATTAAAGGTTTGGTGAGTTGTAAGAAAATATTGTTTCATTCATCATTCCTTCCATTTGTCAATTATCATTATCTTTCTATCAACGTTTAATTACCAAACTTGGGTTTTGACCAAGGAAAACCCCATTCAAACAAAAAAGAATCTTCCTCTTTGTGTATGTGTAGATTATAGGTTGAAGAAGGATTGAAGATCTTGAAGAGAAATTTTACATTGTTTCATTAGTTACATTCATTTTTTCCAAATAACATAAAATTAAGTGCATAATTTATATCTAGCTTTTTGACAATGAAACTTGTACAAAATAACATATTAGATCTTACTTAAGAGGAATTCAAAAAGTATTTTTGGAAGCCCTAACCAGGAACCATTCACCCCTGGGAAAACATGTCCTCCTATAGTGCTCATAATCAACTTTTTATGCCAAGTACATGTGTCTAGACCCTTCTAAGATCTACCTACAAATTGTCAATTTGATTTTTGTACCTTTGGGATCTTACATTTTATCATCTAGGTCTTATTATTCATTTAGTTTGGACATTACAAATCATTTGATTAGGTTTCAGATCTACCTTATTGTCTTAAAGGACTAGGATCCACGTCTAATTGAATCTCCATTGAGGTTGAAAGTTAATCTTTACACCTTCTGATCTCTTTCCTAATGAAATGCCCCCAAGGAAAGACACCTATTATGGATATTTAAAGTCCTATTTAGGAACCCCTTTCCTATGATTTCAAATATAAAGCAAGAAAAAGCATAAATACTAATCTAGAGGTCACTAAGCTCGAGTACATCAAAGAGGAGGTGGTAGGAAAAATTTGGTGGCATAGATAGCTTGTAAAATGGGTACATGTTTTCCTCAAGTTGCTCTCTCTAGCCGTAGAAGTTGTAGGTGAAAATGAATCAATAGTCATTTTAAAAAAAATAAGTACCTTTTCAAAATAGGTACTTGTTCCTAAAAGGGTACTCATTTTGTAACAAGTACTTGAAGCAAAATAGGTGCCCATTTGAATCTAGGTTCAGGATCCTATTCCTAAATGTGTACCCATTCCTTTCTATTGATATTAAAAGCTTGCACTTCTCTCGAACAACCTTATGGGAAATTCAGTGAGTGGGGGATCTTCTTGTGCCTCATTGAATAACCTTCTGGATTGTTAAAGAAGCCAACTCTTCTCTAGGTATAAGAAAAGAGAGAAGAAAATGCAGATAGGAAAACTAAAGGTGGTGATGTGCCAAAGGTTTTACAACATTTCAAAAATCCTTAACTCCATTTTCTGATAAAGTGAACATAGAATGCCACAGACCCTTCATTGTTGGAAGGAGAATGAACAAATAAGGATGATTTTAGGCATATAGTAGACATTCAAATCCCCCCATGGAAAGTACCCATTAAGGTTCAAGCAAAAAAAGGAAACCTAGATTCAAACATGACACTTTAGATTCTTGCAGAGTTATCCGCTTAACAACATAATATGAAAACACTAGAAAATTTAACAAGAGATTGAAAGATTATCTAAAACATGGTTCAATTCCCTGAAAGTTGAAGTTTAGAGATCATAGAAGCTAAACAATTGAGAATTAATGGTCAAGACTTACACATAAATAACTAGAACACAAAGCATTCACTATATATGACTAAGAAAAAAGTAGAAAACAAAGGCCACACAGACACAATCTAATACAACTTTGTCCTTGATATATTGCTGAAAATGCTAAGGTCAAACAACTAAATAAGTGTCTTGACATTAATTACAAAAGAGTGATTAAGGATTTGCAATAAATTTTTTATATCCTATCCTATTGCTACAAATAATCTATCTATCTATTGATTGATCTATATATCCATCAACATGTCCTCTTCTCCAAGCAATCCTCCCTTTTATAGGAAAAGGGGAGCACACAAGAAACAAGCATACTCTGCTACCAATGTTGAAAACCCTAACAGGTGTCACCACTAGGTAACCTCAAATCTGATAAAAAATCAGATCTAATCTGATTAATAAAAAATGAGTTGCTTCCATAATGACAATGGGTGGTGACAACTCGATGACCCAAATTTCCAAAAATCCTTGTGTAGCTCTTCTTATCAAAAAGAAGATATAGCCTTGAATGCTTTCCTCTATCTGATATGATTTAATGCTAGTCATAATGGCGATGTCAAAAGAGACCGATGCCAAGAGTGGTGGGGTGAATGAAAGTGCTACCACCTGACAATATTTGTAAAAAGGCTAGCCCTGACAATGAAGAGAACTCCCTGAAAAAATATGGGTGATGTGGCGAGTGGGCAGGAATTATTTAAAAAATGAGAGAGAAACTTGGAGGAAAACACTAGCGGGGAAGACACGTGTATACCATCAAGCTTGAACTGAAAGCAAAACCAAAAAAGGTAGCACAAACACTACGTGGCACCATTGCGCACCTTTTCACCAGAATATTCTCATGACTTCCAAAAAACATGCACCGTCGCGACAAGTGGCACAAAAATAATGCGAATCGGAAGAGAAAAGGGGCTCGGGGTTGAAAGAGATATACGAGCCTTGGGGCTGAGATCAAAGATAAAAGAAATAAGCACTTAGAGCAAAAATTCTCCATACTTTCCATTTTTTTGGCCAAAACTTCCCCTCTTTGTGGACCCAACTTCTTGATTTTAACCTAAAGATAGAGATAAGAAGTGATATATATATATATATATATATATATATATATATAAGTAGAGAGAGGGAGAGATATAGGGGTAGAGAGAGATGAAGAACTAATGATATATATATATATATAGAGGGAGAGATGGAAGAATAAGTATGGATAGGTAGAGATAGAGAGGAAAATATATAGATATAGAGGTCTAGGAAGAGAGAAAGGGGGTGAGATAGTGAGAGATATGGATGGATAGAGAGAGGGATACGTTTATAGAGATAGAGGATGAGAAAGGAAGATAGAGGGTTAGATGATGATAGAGTAAGAGAGGAAGGAGACAAATAAATAGAGTTAGAGAGAGGTAGAGGGAGAGATAAATAGCGAGAGAGGGAGATACAAAGGGGGAGATAGAGAGATAAAGAGATATAGAGAAGGGATAGAGGGGAGAGATAGAGAGACACAAAATAGAGAGAAGTAGAGGTAGACAAATAGAGATGGAGAGAGGGAGAGATAAAGATATATGGAAAGAGAGAGAGAGCTAGAGATATACGAGAAGAGAAAGGGAGAGAGAGAGTTAGAGATAAAGAGATAGATAGGGGGTAGGGTGAGTGAGTGAGGGAGAGATGGGGAGAGAAATAGAGAGAGGAGACAAAAGTAGAGAGATATAGAAAGAGGGAGTGATAAGGAGAGATGAAGAGATGGGGATAGGAAGAGAGAGAGAGATGTGAAGATAGAGATAGAGGGCGAAATAAGAGATAAGAGAGATGATATATAGTAAAAGTGATAGAGAGAGGGAGAGAGATAGAGATAGGGGGAGATATAAATATAAAGATAGAGATATAGATAGGGAGGGAGAAACAAGTGTGTGTGTGTGTGTGTGTGTGAGAGAGAGAGAGAGAGAGAGAGAGAGAGAGAGAGAGAGAGAGAGAGAGAGAGAGAGAGAGAGAGAGAGAGAGAGGAAAGAGGGAGTGTGTTGTGAGTGAGAGATATGGAGATAGAGATAGAAAGAGAAATACATATAAATAGATAGAGAGAAAGGGAGAGAGAGTGGGAGAGAAATAAAGAGATGATAGAGAATTAGAGAGATATAGAAAGATGAAGTGATATGGAAGATAGAAAGATGGAGATATAGAAATATACTTATATTGGGAAAGATAGGGGGAAGAGATAGATGCAAGAAGAGCTAAGGAGATAGAGATAGGGGAGATATATAGAGAGGAAGGTGGAGATGGAGATGGAGAGAGGGATTAATATATACATAGGGAGATCTATGGAAGGAGAGAAGAGAGAGAGAGAGGGGGGGAATATAGTAGAGGGATATAAAGAGGGAGAGAGGGAGATAGGGGGAGATAGGGAGAGACAAATAGGATAGTAAAAGAGAGTAAGGGGGAGAGAAAGAGAGGAAAAGAGAGAAAGATAGAAGGGGGGACAAATATAGAGAGAAATAGGGGGGAGAGAGAGTGATGAAAATAAAAACTCAACCTCTCAAGAGCACACACACATGCTCTAATACCATTTGATGCAGGACATAGTTGCTTCTCACAAACTCACAATGCAACATACCTCTGATGCAAATAAGAACAACTCATAAAACTAAAATAAATGCAAACACATTCAAAAAATTTATTGCATTCAATCAACATGAGACAATTACAAATGCTCACTACATCATGGCTTAAAATCTTCCCCACATGCTCTTCCTATAGCTTATTTTTCTATCCAAACTCTTCATACCATTTCTCAAAAATTTCTGCACCTTTCCTCTTGAACTCCATGTTGCTCTCTTCTTTTTCATGCACAGAGCTTCTAAAACCTGTCACATTTTTCCATCACTTCTCCCTCATTCGACTGAATCTTCTCAAACATTTTTTGGGTTATGTGTACCTCCTTCCGATCTTTCCAATTGTTTTTGAAATTCTTTATTTTTATCTAATATGAGAAATTTATGGCCATTTTAATGAGACTGGGTCTCATAGATCTGACCATAGGCCATCTGCCTCTCCCCTCCAGTCAAACTTCCAAAAGGATCTCTTATTCCTTCTTGGACATGGTTTTTCTCCTTTTTGGCTTGGGAATTCAATGACATTCAAAAAATTATCTTCCCACCTTACACCCACTCTCTCCATTCCATCAATTCCCACCGTTCCAATCCTCCAACAAGATGCAGTTTCAATTTTTTTGAATGAAGTTATGAATTTACAATAAATGTCCACTCATAGGCTTGGACAGGGAAGTTTTCATTTTTGAAAATTAACACTTTTAAATTTTTTTAAAAGAATTAGAAAAGAAAATCAATTAATTAATTAATTTTCAAAATCCTGACATCAAACTTTACTATGCTGGAGGAGTTGAAGATTTGAAATAATTTGTGCCTACAACAAAAAATAAAATAAAAAATATAAGCATAAAATTTTAAAATATTTTCTGTTGTACAGGATTGCTTTGTACCCCTGGACGCTCCTACATCAAACACCCCAGGTAGAAAGAAATGTTTCATGAGTTGCACTTAATTTTTTTTATAGAACTTGTGCTTGTTTTGGATCCACCTGATTCCTTTGTCTACTGGAATCTTCTTATTCATCAAATCCTGCAAGCTTACAACATTATATCCCTTCATCTTTACTCCTATACCCTTCATGTATTTCAAAATTTTTAATCTAACCTCCCACCATTACATTCCATCATAATTAACAATCAAACATATACCTCCACTTCAACAAAACAAATGCACTTCATTACCTCTATTATTGTTTTACCTTTCTCCTCTCCTTCCACCATGTCTCGGCCATGAAATTTCATTGCTTCAACACATTTTATAAGACACAACATTGCTACAATATGATTTATTTCACTCAAAATAGTATTAGTACCATTATCAAGAGACTCATTTTCTACATTCCCTAACAAGGAATCATAGTCACAAATTAAAACATCTTTATCTTCTCTTTTCTCTAACAAATATTTATTAGAAAACCCTTCATTTACCTTCACTTTGTTGAACAAGACAATTGAGAGGGGGGTGAATCAGTTGTCACATATTTAATCTTTAATTCATTCACTGAAACTAATTCTTAACACTGCTTAAATGATTAATCATCAAATGATAATGCATAAACTTAAATCCAACACATAAACTCAATAACACCAGATTTACATGGAAAACCAAATAAGGGAAAAACCACAGTGAGGATTAACTCACACTATAGAGAATACCAAAAACCAATTACAAGAGGCTCACTGCTTGAGAAATAAGGCTCACTACCAAAACAAGGACTCACTGTCCAAAACAAGACTCATTGTCCAATAGGGCTAACAACCTGGAGGGCTCATTGTCACAGAGATACAATGAAGATAGAAGATATATGTTATAGAGAGACAACAATATCAATGCAATAGAGAAATCCACCACAACCACTCACAAACATGCATGAATGGTAGAGAACACCTTCTACTCATTACATCTGAAAACTCAACATTTAGGCTGCGCACTAATCTTCCACACTTGCATCACACACACTCACTAGATAGCATCAATCTCACATCTATCTGCTCTTTTTTTTCACTTCTCTCTCTTCTTCGCTCTTGTATATTCTTCACCACTAACTCATCCTGTATTTATACCATCTTCAACTTTGAAACATATCCAAAGTCAGCCATCCAACATTAAATTCAAATTAGGTCAATGCCAAAACATCCTAGGGTGGAAATGGAATGAGGGCAACCCAAATACATAGTTCATCAACTTCAAAGATAATGCTCAACACAAGGTTGGCCAAACTAGTGTAAAACACATAGAACCATTAAGCACGAATCTTCTAGATTCTAAAATTAGCTTCAACAAAATCAAATCGACTCAACTCTAGAACCACAAGTCATAAGACTTTACCAAAGAGAAATTTGAACCAACAACATTTCTCCTAGACCTCAACTAGAAACACAGAAAACCACAATTCACAACTGGTGAACATAACTTGCACTGTACAATGAATCATTGGCTAAAAATATGGATATATCATCTTCTAACAACTATAATCAACGTATCTAAACTGCAAAAACATAGGAGAAAAACTCAGAGCAACCACTAAACACTTGCAATCTTCCTTCAATATAATTTTCTCAATATCCTCAACATATATAGCCAACAACAACCCATTGATAACCAATTGACCAGTTGACATCAATGACAACACCTTCAACCTTTCCATTCTTGCAAAAATATCCTCCTTTTTCATTGATGGCAACACATGATGTGAAAAACCATCAAAGACACCATAGTAGCTTTGAATACACTTCTCAAGATTTTTCTTTTTGTTTCTCCCTCTTAGTAGATAATCAATTTTCTCTCTTTTTTTCTCTCATGCTTTCCCTTTTTTTTCTTTTCACATGCTTCTTTTCCCCCTTTGACATCAATGGAAAATGCAATAGATATTTTATATTGATTTCCCCTTTGACATGAAAAACATAATACCCACAATGACAACACTTGACACTACTTGCTCCCCCTAAGAGGTAGCCACCAAAACATCAATCTAGAAGAAGGATAGATTCATAGATCCACCAAACTGATGCATCTCCATATGCATCTAGTTCAAGAAAGGAGGGGAAATGAACCCTAACTTCTCCTAGAGATACTCAAAAGTATCTTTAGGAAGAGCCTTTGTGAATATATCAACAATTTGATCCTTTGTCAGAACATATGCAAGTTTTAATTCATTCTCCATGACATTTTCTCTCAAAAATGATACCAAATAGATATATTCTTTGTCCTTGAGTGCATCACTAGATTCTTTGAAATGATAATTGCACTTGTGTTATCGCAGAAGATAGAAATAGGATCATAATACACCACTTTGATATATTTCAATGTTTTTTTCATCCATAGAACTTGTATACATCAAGATGCAATAATAATATATTTAGCTTCAGTAGTAGACAAGGAGACTGAATCTTTCTTTTTACTCAACCATGCCACTAGAGCAAAAGTTTCCTTAAAATCTATGCCTTCTACTTGTGAGTAACCTTTACACACAAGCCTTTCTTTGTTTCTAATTACTTCTCCATTCTCCTTCAACTTATTTTTGAATACCCACTCCGATCTAATGATATTTTTATCTGTCGGTCTTGAGACCAATTCCCAAGTTTGATTCTTCTCAATATGCATAAGTTCTTTGTTCATGGATTCCATCCAAAGTTCATCTTTACATTATTCACTTACAGTCTTCAGTTCAATCTCAAAAAGTAAACACGAGTTTACTTCGGCTACAACTTTGCTTCTAGTTAATACACCCTTTGTCTTGTCTCCAATGATTTGATTTTTTGAACGATACTTCTGTACATATCTAGGTGTCTTATGGGGGACCACCATAGCTTTTTCTTCTCTTTCATTCTATTCATCCTACTTCTCTTGCTCATCCTTTTCTTGATCTTCAATCTCTTCTATTCTTACACAATCAGGTTCATTAGATACATATCCATCAAGTTCAATAGAATTCTTCATTGTTTTATCAACCTTGACATTTGAACTCTCTACAATATTTCTTAGTCTTTTATTGAAACATATATATGCTTTGCTTTTAGTAGAATATCCAAGAAAAATGCCTTCATCACTTCTTGCATCAAACTTTCCCAAAGTTTCTTCATCTCTTCTAATATAACATTTACTTCTGAATACCTTGAAGTACTTAATAGTAGGAATTCTTCCATACCATAGCTCATAGGGAGTCTTTGTACTATTTTCTCTTGCTTGAACTCGATTGAATACATAAACAACAGTTTGAATTGATTATTTCCAATAAACTTCTAGTAAACCAACCTTAGTAATCATTGATCTAGCAGCCTCTTAAACTATTCTATTTTTTCTTTCAAAAACTCCATTTTTCTGAGTTCTCAGAGTAGATAACTCTCTTTATTTTGTGCACTTCACAAAACATATTAAACTCATGGGAGGTGAATTCTCCACCTCTATTAGACCTTAAGAATTTTATCCTTAAATTCACTTTATTTTCAACCATAGCTTTGAATGTCTTGAATCTATCTAATACATTTGATTTCTCTTTAAGAAATGTAACCCATGTATATCTAGAATAATCATCAATTAAAAGCATAAAGTTCCTTTCACCTAGTAGACTTCTCACTCTTGTAGGACCACATAAATGTGTATGAATTAAATCAAGTAGTCCAATAGTAATCTGTTCCTTTGATCTGTAATGATTTCTTGCTTGCTTTCCAAACTGAAAATTCTTGTAAATAGCATTAATAGGGTTTGTAATCCTTGGTAAATCTCTCACGGTTTGAAAAAAACTAATCCTTTCCAAGTTATCAAAATTCATGTGACACATTCTTTGATGCCATAATCAACTGTCATTAATCCGAGTCATAAAGCATCATCCATCAGTTCACCCTTAAGTTGATAGATATTTTCTTCAAATTTCTTTCCTCCAACAATCAATGTTCTGGATCCTTTCCGGATTTCACATCTCTCATCTTTGAACACAAGATCATATCCCTTATTGCACATTTGTCCAAAACTCAAAATATTATTCCTTAAACCCTTGACATAGTAGACATCATCAGTATGATGCTTACCATCAAAACTTACTGAACCTATCCCACAAATTTCAACACTATTATCATCTCCAAACATAACCAAGCCTCCATCATATTTTTCAAGCTTAAAAAACTCACTTCTATCACTAGTCATGTGATTGGTGAACAACCACTATCAACTACCCAATAATTATTCTCTTGTTTAATAGGTAGGGCAGAGATAACAATACATTCATTTTTCTCCTTCTACGGAGGGCTTTCCTTTACTTGGTTTTTAGAATTGGAAGAATTAGGTTCATCCTTTATAGCCAAGAACAAGCATTCATTATCATCAGGATCTTCATATTCAGGATCCTCATCATATATACTAGCATTCTCATTCACATAATATGCTCTATTAATTTTCTTTCCTTTCTTCTCTTTCTCATATCTTTGTTTATTCCTCTTAGCTCTTTTTAGACACTTTGCAACATAACGACCTATTTCTCCATAACTAAAGCATTTAAAGGGTAACTTACCTTCATACTTGTCGGTTCCTCATCCTTCTTATAAAGTTAGCTTCTTTGTCATCAAAGTTTTCTTCATATGGATCTTCAACTTTTGTAGCCTTAAAAGTAGTTTTTGATTTGCATCCATTCCTTAGATTTGACTTCCTCATCTCATAAGATGTCAAAAATATCAGCAACAAATCTTTAGTACATGTCTTATAATCTATACTTTGTTCAATAGTACACACCTTCTCATTGTAAGCATTAGGGAGAGTTCTAAGAATCTTCTTTACAATCTTGGTTTCATCTATAGTAGCACCAAGTCCTCACATTCCAATCACTATCTCATCCAATCTCTATACATGAGCTTTAACATTATCATCTTCAGACATATATAGAAGCTCAAACTATGTCTCCAAATTTTTCAATTTCACCTCTTTGACTCTTTCATCACCTTCATGTGCTCTTTCCAAAGCATCCCAAACTTCCTTAAAAAATTTCAAATTCTAAACCTTAATAAACTTGGGATGAACCAGATTGTTCTTCAAGATGTACTTTTCCTTATTGTTCGCTTCATGTGTTTTGATCTCATTAGGCATACCCAAACCATTAATAGGAGTGTAAGGATTTTTGTAAGCTTTCTCCACATCATATCCACAATACTCCAAATATTATTCCACCAATATTTTCCAAATAGCATAATTAGTTCCATCGAACCTTAGGTAATCATAAACCATTTTTCCAGCCATCCCAAAACTTCCTCAGGTGGTTAAGCTCTGATACCAATTGTTGAACATTACAACTAAGATGGGGGGAAAATCAATTGTCCCATATTTAATCTTTAATTCATTCACTAAAACTAATTCTTAACACTGCTTAAATGGTTAATTTTCAAATGCTAATGCAAAAACTTAAATCCAACACATAAACTCAATAACACTAGATCTTCATGGAGAACCCAATAAGGGAAAAACCATGGTGAGGGTTAACTCACACTATAGAGAATATCAAAACTGATTACAAGAGGCTCACTACCTAAGAAACAAGGCTCACTACCAAAACAAGGACTCATTGTCTAGAACATGGCTTGTTGTCCAATAGGGCTAACAACCCGGAGGGTTCATTGCCACAGAGATACAAAGAAGATAGAAGAGATATGTTATAGAGAGACAACAATCTCAATGGAACAAATAAATCCACCACAACCACTCATAGACATACATGAATGATAGAGCACACTTTCTGCTCACTACATCCGAAAACTCAACATTTAGGCTTCACACTGATTTTCCACACTCACATCAAAAAACACTCACTAGATAGCATCAATCTCGCATCTATCTGCTCTTTTTCTTTTCACTTCTCTCTCTTCTTCACTCTTTTATATTCTTCACCACTAACTCATCTTGTATTTATACCGTCTTCAACTTTGAAACATATCCAAAGTTAGCCATCCAACATTAAATTCAAATTGGGTTGGTGCCAAACATCCTAGGGTGGAAATAGAATGAAGGCGACCCAAACACATGCTTCATCAACTTCAAAGATAGTGTTCAACACAAGGTTGGGTAAACCAGTGTAAAACACATAGAACCATTAAGTATAAATCTTACAGATACCAAAATTAGCTTCAAAAGAATCAAATCGACTCAACTCTAGAACCACAAGTCATAAGACTTTACCAAAGAGAAATCTGGACCGACAACATTTCTCCCGGACCTCAACCAGAAACACAAAAAACCATAGTTCACAACTGGTGAACATAACTTGCACTATACAATGATTCAACAACTAAGAATTTGGATATACCATCTTCTAACAACCATAATCAACATATCTCAACCGCACAAACATAGGATCAAAACCTAGAGCAACCACTAAACAACTGCAATCTTCCTTCAATATAATTTTCTCAATATCATTGACATATACAACCAACAACAACCAGTTGATAACCAGGTGACCAGTTGACATCAATGACAACACCTTCATTCTTTCCATTCTTTCAACACACTTTACACTCTTGAAATTCAATTTTGTCAAATTGATCTACTATTGCAATAAAGCCTTCATCAAAGAAAACATCAAAATCTAATTTTACCTCACCTTCTATTGCAACCTTTGTCTCACCTGAGATTAACTCATCCCACTCTCTTTCAACTGCTGCCATTTGCATCAATAAATAATACCCTTCAATTTATTCTATGTCCTTCAAAGGACACTCTTCTACTACTTCATTATAAGTTCACATTCATCTTCATAATAATATTTATCAAAATTAAATTTTACCTCAGTATTCTCCACTACTGCAACTTCTACTTCCCTTCCAATAAGTTGATCCCATTCTCTTTCAAAATGAATGAGAAAATAATCTTTATTAGCTTCATAGGTGTTCTTTAAAGAACTCTCTTCTGCTGCTGCAATCATTGTAGTCTTGTCCTCCATGTCTTCCAATAGACATCCCTCAACTTCAGGTTCCTCAATATGTTCAGACTCATCCTCTTCCTCTTCATCGATGTCACATGCATGAAACTCTGTTGCATCCTCTTTCTTTCGTGCAATTAAAACATCATTAGAAAGATAATAAAAGTTACCTTCTACTCTTCTCTTCTCTTATTTCCTCCTTCCAATCTCTACTCTCATTTCATCTATTTGTTGTTGCATCTTTATCATTTCTCTTTCTTTAATTTTCCAAAGCCTCTCTTTGATTTCCTCTAGTATGGGAATCCTTAGAATCCATCCAATGAAAAAATTTCTTTTCCTCTTTCTCTTTTCAATTTTCAAGACCTTTTAATGCCTTAACAACACAAATCTTCAAACCTCGAGTTTTACTAATGTAAACTACCTCCTTCGACGATATTTTTATAAAACCCTCTTCCAATATTTACCAATATTATTGTAAATTGCCTCCTTTGGTGATCTATCTACAATCATGGGAACCTTAATTCCTCAAATCCTCTAAAAATGTCTTCTCACTACTTGCACATTCATCTACAAGAAAAATCCACACATTCTCCACCCTCAGATCCTAGTGCAAACTACCTCACATTTAGCACATGGCCTACATACTTAGGAACTCCTACTCTGATACCACTATTGAAAATAAAAAAATCAACCTCCCAAGAGCACACACACATTCTCTAATACCATTTGATGCAAGACACAACTACTTCTCACAAACTCACAATGCAACATACCTCTGATGCAAATAAGAACAACTCATAAAACTAAAAGAAATGCAAATAGATTCAATTTTTTTATTGCATTCAATCAACATGAAACAATTACAAAATTTTCTCACTACATCATTGCTTCAAATCTGCCCCAAATTCTCTTCCTATAGCTTCTTTCATTGTCAAAACTCTTCATACCATTTCTCCAAAAAAATTGCACCTTTCCTCTTGAACTCCACGCTGTCCTCTTATTCTTTTTCTTGCATGAAGCTTCTAAAACCCGTCACATTCTATCCATCACTGATCCCTCATTTGAATGAATCTTCTAAAATGGTTTCTAAGTTATGTAGGCCTCTTTCCTAGCTTTCTAGAACATTTTTAAATTCTTGATTTTGATTCACTATGAGGAAGTTAAGGTCATTTTACTGAGACTGGGTCTCACAGATCTGACCCCATGCCATCTTCCTCTCCCCTCTAATCAAACTTCCAGAAGGCTCTCTTATTCCTTCTTGGACATGGGTTTTCTCTTTTTGGCTTGAGAATTCAATAACATTCAAAAAATTATCTTCCCATCTTACACCCACTCTCCATTCCATCAATTCCCACCATTCCAATCCTCCAACAAGATGCAATTTCAATTTTTTTGAATGAAGTTGCAATTTTACAATAAATGTCCACTCACAGGCTTGGACGTGAAAGTTTTTATTTTTGAAAAATTAACACTTTTCAAGCATTTTAAAATAATTAGAAAATAAAATCAATTAATTAATTGATTTTCAAAACCCTGACATCAAAATTTATTGTGTTGGAGGAGTTGAATATTTAAAATAATTTGTGCCTACAACCAAAAATGAAAACAAAACACAAGCATAAAATTTTAAAAATATTTTTAGTTGTGTAGGATTTCTTGGTACCCTTGGATGCTCCTGCATCAGAGAGAGATTGAGAGATAATGAGAAACATAAAGATAGAGAGAGAGACAAATATATAAAGAGCTCTCTCTCTCTCTCTCTATATATATATATCTTCATTTCTTTCTCCTTTTTCTCCCTTTGCCTCTTTATATCATATCTATATCTCCCTCTCCCTTCTCTCTTCCTCTATCATTTCTCTCTATTTATTTTCCTCAAGTGTGCAATGTGTACATTGAAGAGGTCTTAAAAGTGAATTATCACATCCTTAATCAAATGGCATGCTACCATGAGCATAACTCCCTAGGGAAATGTGTTATCCTTGGATTGTTGGCATGAAATAGTTGATCAAAAATTAGTTTCTCCATCTAACTTTTAATTTAGATTTGAAGTTTTAAACTTATTTTATTATATAAATAAAAATAAAAATTCATATATAATTATTCTACAATAATTACATTTTTAATAAGACAATTAATTATAAATTAAATTGATTCTAATAACTATTAATTATTTTTTGTAATTTCATAAGAAGACATAAATAATTAAAATAAATTTAAAACTTAAGTATAAATAAAAAATTAAAATAGAATAAAATAAGTGAAAAGTCAAAACATATCAAAATAGAATTAACATAGAATAAAATATTAATAAAAATAATAATTTAAAAATTTAATAATAAATAATAAATTTATAAAGAATATATATTTAAATTAGAAATAAAACTAATTTTAAAATTATAAGAATTGGAATATTAATAAAATATGATTCTATTTTTCATTTTAATCTTATCAACTTTTTTTGTTATTGTTTTTAAAACAAAAAGTCTATTTTTAAATTGCTAATCATTTTAAAGATAAAAATAGAGAATTACAACAAAAATGTGAATGGTTGAGATTAATTGTATCGTCTTGCATCATTCTCCTTAATTCTCAACTGCTGATTTAAAAATTAGGTTGTCCATTTTATATAAAGAACCTTTCATAAATACATCTTCTAAAAAAAATGATCTAATTAAATGATTAAAAAAAATTAAATTTATTCACCTGAAACAAATAGAATATATTATCTATCAAATACTGAAGATGCTTATTAGTCCCTACCTTTATAGGTAGGAGAGTAATGTTTTCACCATGCTCATGCCAATTAGTTGCTTCATCGGGAATCGTACGAACAATGTTTTATTTTCGAGATTATTTTATTAAAAGGAAATTTTTGGCTTTTCTTTGCAATTTTGTCATTGGTTGCAATTTTACTTGTGGTTTTGTGGTTTTTAAATCAATTTAATTTTTCAAATTAGTTTAACAAATTCCTAATGTTATGTTTCTATCATAAATATTTCATGACTTTGTAATGTTCTTTGATATAGTCGTGTCTTCGGGCCTAGTGTTTCTATTGACGTGTGGTGTTTGAGTGAGGACATTGTGCATTTACTATTAGCACATTTTTTTGGGCCTCAGGGAACACGAGGAGAATGTTTTATTTTCAGCCTAATATTTCTGGGATTATTTTATTAAAATACAATTTTCGGCTTTTCTTCGCAATTTTGTCATTAGTTGTTGCCATTTTCCTCGCGGTTTTGTGTTTTTATAATCAATTTAATTTTTCTAATTAGTTTAACAAATTCCTAATGTTTTGTTGCTATTGGAAATATTTCATGACTTTGTAATGTTCTTTGATATAGTCGTGTCTTAGGGCCCAATATTTCTATTGACGTGTGGCATTTGAGTGAGGAAATTGTGCATTTACTATCAACACATTTTTTTGGGCCTTGAGGAACGTGCAAAGAATGTTTTATTTTTGACCTGCTAATGTTTTTGAGATTATTTTATTAAAAGGAAATTTTCAGCTTTTCTTTGCAATTTTGTCATTGGTTATTGCCATTTTCCTTGTGGTTTTGTGTTTTTTTAATCAATTTAATTTTTCTAACTAGTTTAACGAATTCCTAATGTTTTGTTGCTATGGGAAATATTTCATGACTTTGTAATGTTCTTTGATATAGTTGTGTCTTTGTGCCCAGTGTTTCTATTGACACGTGGCATTTCAGCCAAGACATTGTGCATTTACTATTAGCACATTTTCATTTATCGTGAATAGACTAAAATGCAATTGTCATTAATGGCTTATGGTGTGAAGTTTTAATTCTATCGAGCAAAGGGTTATTTGCGTTGTTTATTCATTTGCTCAAATTGTTTGATGACGACCACGATGAACTTTATGTCCGTTGAGAGGGTTTACATCTATCGTGTTGGAAGCGACAAAGGAGGCATCTGTAAGTCCCTATATCTTTTACACTGTCATTTTTGTGTTGTTTATTCATTTTTTCAGATTGTTTGATGAGGGTGAAATCAACATCTTTTGAGAGGGTTTATGTCTAAGGTATTGGAAGCGAAAAACCAAGCATTTCTTTTACAATGTCATTTTAAAGTTTTTTACGTCTTTGCATTTTATCGGTTAATTTCTATTGTTTATTATTCCTTGCATTTTATGGGTTAATTTATGGTCTTCCCTATGTTTGAGTGCTTTTATGGGTTAGTCTTTGTTGTTGAGTTAAAGACTTAACACCATAATTCATTAATGTCGACTTCTCTACTAGCGACGGTTAAGAATGGAACTAATCTTTTCACTTGACGCATGCATGTGAATTGCACTTCAATCTATTAAATGAAAATGAAAATTAGTTCTAAATAAGTGGAAAATGTCTCGGTATAACTGAAGTGCATGCCTTGTTAATGGCTTAGGCTTATGGTGTGAAGTTTTAAGCCTATTGAGCAAAGGATTATTTGTGTTGTTTGTTCAGTTGTTGTGATTGTTTGATGAGGGTGAAATCTATGTTGGGTGAGAGGGTTTGTCTATTGTATTAGAAGCGGAAAGTGAGGCATTTGTAAGTTCCTAAATCTTTTACAATGTCATTTTATAGTTTTTTACATCTCTGCATTTTATGCGTTAGTGACTAGTGTTTGTTTTTTTTGCATTTTATGGGTTAGTGTCTATTCCTACCTATCTTTCAGTTCTTTTTATGGGCTAGTCTCTCTTGTCAAGTTAAAGACTTAACACCATAATTTATTAATGTCAACTTCTTTGCTGGCAACGATTAAGAATGAAACTAATCTTTTATTTGCATGCATGCATTCCACCTGCATTACGATGTATTAAATGGAAATGAAAATTAGGTCTAAATAAGTGCAAACCATATGTTTTACAGTGTCATTT
The DNA here is from genome assembly GCA_007258455.2 of Sequoia sempervirens. NCBI lineage: Eukaryota > Viridiplantae > Streptophyta > Pinopsida > Cupressales > Cupressaceae > Sequoia > Sequoia sempervirens. Next base: position 173,114,145 of record VDFB02026320.1, read on the forward strand.
TATAGTTTTTTACATCTTTGCATTTTATGGGTTAATGTATATTGTTTGTTGTTATCTACATTTTATGGGTTGATGTCTACTGCTGGCTATATTTGAGTGATTTTATGGGTTAGTCTATGTTGTTGAGTTGAAGACTTAACACCATAATTCATTAATGTCGAGTTCTCTATTGCCCACGATTAAGAATGGAACTAATCTTTTGTCTAAGTGCATGCATGCCAACTACACTTCAATCTATTAAATGGAAATCAAAATTAGGTCTAAATAGGTGCAAAATGTCTCAATATAAAATCATTTCATCAATTGGAAATCTTTTGTTCGTATTGGAAATATTTCATAGCTTTGTAATTTTCTTTGATATAGTCGTGTCTTGCACTAAGTGTTTTTGTTGATTCGTGGTGTTTTAGCAAGGACATTTAGCATTTTTTAGTCCCTAATTTTCATTGATTAATAGATTGTGGTGTCAAGTTTTAAGGTTGTCGAGAGACGCAAATTTGACTCTCATCAAACAATGTGTCAAAAAAGCACACATTCAAAAGTTCGTATATGTTTTACACTGTCATTTTGTATTTTGTTTAGTTCAAGACTTAACACCATAATTCATAAATGACGGGTTCTTTGTTCACCATCATTAACAATGCAGTTAATATTTTAATGTCGACTTTTGTGTTAGCCACCATTAACAATGCAATTAATGTTTCCTCTATCGTGCATGGATGCCAAGTGCACTTCAGTCTATTAAAATAAAATCACAAGTCCATGTCTACATTGGGTAATATGCTATGTATATATGTATGTATATGCACATATATGTATGTATACACACACACACACACACACATATATATATATATGAATGTATATATACATATATAAGCATATATAGATACATATATTTATGTGTATATATGTATGTATATATATGTATAAGTATATATAGATCACTGTTTTCATGCATATTAGTTGCTTCCTTGGGAGTCATGCGGACAATGATTTATTTTCGGCCTGCTAATGTTTCTAGGATTATTTTATAAAAGGCAATTTTTGGCTTTTCTTTGCAATTTTGTCATTGGTTGTCATGATTTTCCTCATGGTTTTGTGTTTTTTTAATCAATTAAAATTTTCAAATTAGTTTAATGAATTCTTAATGTTTTGTTACTATCAGAAATATTTCATGACTTTGTAATGTTCTTTAATATAGTTGTTTCTTAGGGCCCAGTGTTTCTATTGACGTGTGGTGTTTGAGCGAAGGAATTGTGCATTTACTATTAGCACATTTTCATTTATTGTGAATAGACTGAAGTGTAGGCATCATTAATGGCTTATGGTGTCAAGTTTTAAGTTTGTTGAGCAATTTCTTTATTTGCTCAGATTGTTTGATGAGGGTGAAATCTAGGTGTGTTGAGAGGGTTTATATCTATGGTATTGAAAGCAAAAAAGTAGGCATTTGTAAGTTCCTATATCTTTTGCATTGTGATTTCACAGTTTTTTACATTTCTGCAATGGTTTAATCTCTATTGTTCCTTATTGATGAGTGTTTTTATGGGTTAATCTCTATTTTTTGCAATTTCCTCATTATCTTTTGATATTTTAGTTATTGTTTTGTATTTTTTTTAATCCAAATTAATTGTGTTCATGAAACAGTGATAGATATTGAAAGATGTCTATCTATTCAAGACATGTCTAATGTACTATGGATGTTTTGGTACATGTGCATCATGCATATCTTGAACATATAAGACTTATGTTGAAGACGTGTATTTGGAACTGTTAAAATGAAGTTTGTGCTAGTTTTTTGCAATTTTCTCATTTGTAATTGATATTTTGTTCTTGGTTTTGAATTTTCACAATTGCAAATGGTATGTTATTGTAGTATCTTCATTATTGATATGGATTTTAAGCTATATTCTTGCAATTTCCTGATTGGCTTTTTATATTTTGGTTGTGGTTTTTTATTTTTTGAATCCAAATTAATTATGTGTTCATGAAATAGTGATAGCTATTAAAAAATTTCTATCTATTCAAGATATATATGATGTATTGGGTAAACCCACAAAAGTGGTTTATAATTCAAATGAGGAAGGAAAACTTGAAAAAAATGAGCCCATGGCCAAATTTTACATTTTGGGGGTTTGAACGAACCAAAAAAGGGTTCGCTCAAACTAGGGTTCGAGCGAACCCATTAATTGCATGTACAGAAAAAATTTGAATGAAAACCCCTTTTGGGAAGGGGGTTTGGTCGAACCCCCCATTTCCCTGATGTTTGACAAAATTCACCAAAAAAACCTAAATTTTTGCACTTCAGAGCTTGGTTTGAACATGAGAATGGCAGAGACTTCACAAACCCAACTAGAATCAGGTAGTCCTTGGAACGAGCTATCCAACTAATATAATTTTAATATGATTTGGTTTTATTATGTATTTGTTTTTTAGTTTTATTAAACATAGGTTTTCACCGAAAATGAAGCTCTATGTTCGACATGTGGAAAAATAAAGATTATCAATTTTATTTTTTGAAAAATATGAGTGCACTAGATATTGAAGTCCTTGATCCAACAAAAAGAATTTTGATATATACAAAAAAGTTACACATTATACGGTCACGCTTATGTCGAATTGTAATTGGTTTGAATTTGAAACTTGATTAAAGAAAAAATATTCAATAAAAAACTATCTAACCAAGTGGAAGCATTAGATATCGAGTTACAAATCTAAATTAAAGAATTAGAATTTTATCCTTCATGGAAAAAAAAATTATGTGTTATACGGTGAGTGTCACTTTTTAAAAATGTTGTTTTATGAAAAAAATTAGTTTTCGAGGGAGATGGAAAAAAAGTGCAATCTGATTCCAAAATTTTTGAAAAAAATATTTTTAGAATCTACAGACAAAATATCATGAAACTCTAGTTTTCATTATCTTCAAATTCCTCATGGTTTAGCCGCTATAGGTGCTCGAAAGTGAAGATTTAGTTAAAAAAAATTATTTTAGTGTCCAGTTTGGCCAAAAATTGTAAACCACTATTGTGGGATCACCCTATTGTGGATGTTTTGATGCATGTGCATCATGGATATGTTGAACATATAAGATTTCTGTTGAAGATGTGTGTTTGGAACTATTAAAATGAATATTGTGCTATTATTTGCAGTTTTTTCACTGGCAGTTGATATTTTGTCCTTGGTTTTGTATTTTCTCAATTGCAATTTATTGTTGGGAGGAACAAGGGAAAAATAATTATCAATTTGTACTAATTTGAGTTCATGTGGCTTGTGTGTATGACCACATTTTGCTTTTGCGTGGATTTAGTTTTCACTTATTGTAAATAGAGTCAAGTGTAGACGTCATAAATGGATTATGGCGTTGAGTTTCAGGGTTGTCAAGTAAAAGGCTCTTGTGTTATGTCCACATTTTGCATTTATTTAGATCTAATTTTCATTTATTGTGCATAGATTCAAGTGTATTTTCCATTAATGGATTAATATGGTGTTGATTTTTGAGTCTATATATATGTGTGTGTGTGTGTCTATATATATATATATGTATGTATATATATATATATAAATAAATAAATAAAGAGAGAGTATATATATAAAGAGAGAGAGAGATTCAAGTGCAGTCATTGTTAATGGATTATGGCATTAAGTTTTATGGCTTCCAAGCAAAAGGTTCTTGTGTCTATGACCGTATTTTGCATTTATTTAGATCTGATTTTCATTTTCTATGAGTACATTCAAGTGCAATTGCCATTATTGGATTATGGTGTTCAGTTTTGAGCCTATCAAACAAAGGATTATTTGTGTTGTTTATTCATTTGCTCAGAACAACGAATCAACATAACATCTATGTCTCTTGAAATGGTTTATAGCTATTGTGTTGGAACCAAAAAAGGAGAGTTTTGTAAGTTTCTGTATTTGTTGTTCCCTATCATTCAGTACTTTTATGGGTTAATTTATGTTGTCCATTCAAAGACTTAGCATCATAATTGAATAATTTTGACTTTTGTTTTAGCCACCATCAACAATGCAATTAGTGTTTCCTCTATCATGCATGGATGCTAAGTGCACTTCAATCTATTAAAACAAAATCTTAGGCTTATGTCTACATTAGCTAATTTTCTATGTATATATGTATGTATATATGTATGTATCTATGTATGTATCTATGTATGTATATGTGTACATATATACATACATACATACATACATACATACATACATACATACATACATACATATATATATGCATACATATACATACATACATACATACATACATACATACATACATACATACATATATAGATATATGTATGCATATATGTATGTATGCATATATATATATATACATGTATACATGCACATATATGTATATATATAAGTATATACAGATACATATATTTATGTATATATATATGTATAAGTATATAGATACATATATATGTATATATAAGTTTATATATAAATATATAAGTATATATATAAATATATGTGTATAATATATATGTGTGTGTGTGTGTATGCATATATAGCATGGCATAGTGTGTTTTGTAGCGGTCTTTGATTTTGCAGGGGTCTTTGCCAAATGCTTGTTGTTTGGAATTTTTCCTTCATTAAAGACATGGATCTATTGCTACAACAATGTGAAAAAGGTATTTTCTGAACCATTTTACGCATTTGTGGATTCTATGGCATGAGATCTCAAAAGAAGAGAACATAATGATTGTTCTAGTGGCTTTAACAATTCAAAAGCATATAATTGAAAAGCATAATATACATGTAAGCATGCATACATGTAACTAATTCAAAAGCCAATAGAGCTTAGTGTAGACTAATTCAAAAGTATGTATACATGTAAGCATATGTCAATTTTCTCCGTTCAAATGGCAATGGATGTATATAGATACATCTAAACAATTATACAACAGTCATGGGTAGAAATAAATGTGAATGGTAGCATTGATTTTCACTTTTGTTCAATAATAAATTACAACTTAATATGGCTTTATAATTTCTTAATTTTGGGATAAAAAATAAATATTGACAATTAAATATATTGATAAAAAAACCTAACTACTATATTCTGTGTATGATTAAGTTGGTAATGTAGACACCTAAATTTAATCACTTCCATATGATTAAATTTGTTGCATTTACATCTATCATATTAATATTAATTTATTAAATTAATATTACACCCTTTGTCCCATACCGATAAAGTATTTAATTTAATAATTAATACTTTGTCTTTTTACCCTTATTCCTCTCTAAATTAAATAAATACACTAATTTATTTAATTTAGTCATTCTTCCTCTTTTTGATTTAAAAATCAATTTAAAATTCCTCACTTTCTCTCTCCTTGTCACATCCTCCTACATTTGCCACTTGCCTCTAATCTTCTGTTAATTAGCCTAATCCAATATTTGCACAACCTTAACCAAAATCATTAGCTAAATTTAGCACCACTTTTTGGTCAATCCTTCCATTTTTCCTTTTTGATGTTAACCCCCTTTCCTATGTGAATTTTTAATTCACATTTATTTGCTCTAGATTCCTCTCCTTTAAATGTGAATTTTTAATTCACATTCCATTCTCCCAAGGCTTCTAGAACCTTGGACTTGTCACAATCTCCACATGTGACCAAGTCCCACCTTTTTGGAGCCCACCTTTTATCCTCTAGGCCATCCTAGGAATGTGAATTTTTAATTCACATTTATCCCCCCAACCACCTTTCCTTTTCCCATGTAGATTTTTGAGGAATTCTAAAATTCCTCAAAAGTCCCTTTCACTCCCACTTGGGGACAAGAAATCCCTTTTTGTGGAAATCCTCTCATCCCCCAAGGTGCATGTCCTTTTCCACCTCATGTACCTTTTGACAACTCATCTCCACCTCATATCCCTTGTCCACTTCACCCTCCACATGTCAAGATGTGAGGGCTTGTGGGTTCTCAACCCACCATAGCCCTTCATCTTGACCTTGTTGGAGCAATCTTGACCCTTGAATTCTCTAGAGAATTCAAATTCTCCTATAAATACCCCCTCCTCAAGGGCATTTCCAACACTTTGCATTTTTGATAACTACATGCTGTCCATTTGAATCCTCAAGCCTTTTCAATCATTCAACCATCTTTGTTCATCATTTTGCATATTGAAGCTTGCATTTTAGTCACTCAAACTATCATCTAAGGAGCACACAACCAATCCAAGCAAGGGCCAATCAAAGAGGAATCAACAACAAGGGAGGTAAAAATATTTGTGTTTCATCTTATTTGCATTCCTTTTCGTTGAATCACTCTTTTGGCTAATCTTGAGGTGTCCTTGGTATTTTGTTATTCATGTTTCTTAGTTATTTTGCACACATTTAGAGCAGTAGGAATTCCAAGGTATACAGGTAAATTATCCTACAGGTAAATTGCAATGTCATTTGCTTTTCTAGGGTTAAGACTTCTATTTAATGCATTAGAGCATATGTTGGTAACCTCGTCTTTGAACTAGTTTTGTAGCTGATCACATATAGGGAAACTGGAATTGCACAAGGATTCACATATGTGACAATGTCCACTAATGTGGAAGTAGAGATAAGAATTGAAAAGTTCAACTAATATGTGAATAATATTTTAATTATTTTATGTTATATAATAATTTTTAAATGTTTCCAGAATCGTATGAAGTATGGAGATTAAGATTAAAGCTAAAATGAAGAATGCAATATCTATTTCACATTTTTTCCCATTCACACTTCTTATACTTTTTAGAAGATTATGAATGTAGTATTTTCCAATGCATGGATTCAATACTAGATTACAATTTAGATTTGTATGGGATCATATTATGTGATTAGAATACAATTCATACTTGTTATGTGTTATGGACATATGGTTATTGCATGTTATCTAATGAAGTTGATGCAATTTATGTGAAGTGTAGTGGACATTCTTTCAACTTTTATTCTAATGTTGGCTTGGGTGTTGGCAAATAATGATGGATGCAAGAGACAATGTGTTTGTACATTTGGTGATTGTTGTTGCTTTTGGACTCATAGTTATGACAATGTTGTATACTATGGGACATATTTCTCCTGCTCACATGGATCTAGCCATTGGTGTTTCTTTTTCAAGCGTTGGAAAACTGCATCTCAAACAAGTACCTAGAATCACATACACTGAAATCCTGTTTGGTTAAAGTTATTTTTGAGTTTACCAGCTATATGTATTGATTTCCTTGTAGCAGTAAGCTAGTACTTCTATTATTAATGCACCTATCAATCTTAATAGTAAATAAAATCTATGTAAAGATGCATTCCAATTTCCAATTGGGCATGTTAATTACTATCAACAATGCAACCTACCCATCATAGATGATCATAGTGAAAATATATCTAAAGCAACAAGACATTAGAATTGGATGAAATGCATCAAGATATACATGATACACGAGGTATATCTTGAATACCTAGACATCTTTCAATGTTGCAGACAACAATCCTTCGAGTGACAGTTGTAAAAATTAGCACCATAATCCATTGATGGTAGCCACACTTTAATATGATGACAATAAATCAAAAATTAGATCTAAATGTATGCAAAATATCCTCATGGACATAAGGCACATGAATTGTTATCAACAATGTCATGTGTTTACAGAAACACCTACAGTGGATACATGTGTATAGCAATAAAACATGAGGGATTTATGTTTTTTCCTCCAGTGTTCCTAATAATACTTTGCAATAGGGGAAATACAAAAACTAGGATCAAAATATCCATAGGCAATGAGAAAAATACAAAAATGTAGAGAAAAGTTTATTTTAATAGTTTCAAAGAGATATCTTGAAAAGAGGTCTTATTTCTTGAAGATATGCATGATGTGCATGGATCCAAAAATACATTGACTATCAGGTATATCTTGAACAGATAGACATGTTTCAATGAATATTGTTATTCCATGGACACATAATTAATTTGGATTGAATGGGAAAATTTCCAAAAAAAAGACCAAAATCCCTTACAATAAAGTCATGCCACACACCATAGCATAAACATCAGTGGCATGGTTTCCAATCAATGCATGAATAGGAAATAGTGTGCATAAAACATTAGTCTTTGCATCAATAATTGTTACAAGCATCATGAGAAAATTATGAAAAACCTTTTCGAGATGCTAAACATGGTTGAAACAAAACAAGTGCTTTAAACTGATGTAGAGATATTTGCTACAATATGCATACCAATAGGATAGTTATAATTCCTCTCAACAAAAAAAGATTTTATATTGAGAGGTTTTGCATTTATTTAGACCTAATTTTCATTTCATAGATTTAACTACAGTTGGCATGCATATGTGACAAAGAAAAGATTAGTTGCATTGTTAGTGATGGCTAACAAAGAAGTTGACATTAATGGATTATGGTGTTAAGTCTTTAATTGCCAAACAAAGATTAACCCATAAAAGTGTTCAATGATAGGGAGAAAAAAAGATATACAAAGCCATGGAATATGTACAATCACAACAAAACATCGCTAATTGATGGAATGATTTTATACAGAGACATTTTGCACTTATTTATACCTCATTTTTGTTTTCATTCAATAGATTGAAGTGTAGTTGGCATGTGTGCATGCAGGAAAAGGACTACTTCCATTCTTAATCAGTGAAATGAAGAGAAAAGATAGAAAATTATGAATATAATCTCATTGAAGAACTAGATGTACCTAACAAAAAACATTGCATATTGATGAAATATTGCAGATTTTACACTGAAATTTTTTGCACTTATCTAGATTTGATTTCCATTTGATAGATTGAAGAGCAACTGACATGCATGTGTGGCAGACAAAAGATTAATTGCATTGCTAATGTTGGTCAAGAAAGAACTCGACATCTATGAATTATGGTGTTAATTCTATAAGTAAACAACATACATCAACCCATAAAAGTATTCAATGATAAGGAAGAACAAAGATTAACCCATTAGAGGGACATAAAAAATAAAATGGAGTGACAGTGTAAAATATATAGCAAATTTCAAACACATTTTTTGTTGCTTCCAACATGATAGATATAGACCCTCTTAATAGACAGAGTTTTAATGCCCATCAAACAATCTGAGAAAATGAATAAACAATGCAAAAAAGAGAGTGTAAAAGATTTAGCAAATTACAAATGCCTCTTTTTGACAAATTTTACCATCATCAAATAATCTGTATGAATGAATAAACAACACATATAATCCTTTTCTTGATAGTCTTAAAAATTGACACCATAATCCATTAATGGTGACTGCACTTTAGTCCATTGACAATAAATGAAAATTAGGGACCAACAAATGCTAAATTTCCTCGTTAAAATTCCATGCATTGACAAAAGCACTTGGTGCCAAGACATGACTATATCAAACAACATTACAAAGCCATGAAATATTTACAATAACAAGAAAACATTACCAATTGATGTAATGGTTTTATATATAGTGACATTTTGCACTTATGTAGACCTAATTTTCATTTTCATTTAATAGATTGAAGTGTACTTGGAATGCATGTGTGTAGAGAGAAGATTAGTTCCATTCTTAATCATGGCCAACAGAGAAGTCAACATTAATGAATTATGGTGTTAGGTTTTTAACTCAATAAAAAAGACTAACCCATAAAGGCACTCAAAGATAGGGAAGAGTAGACATTAACCCATAAAATGCAGAGAACAACAAACAATAGAAATTAACCCATAAAATGAAGATATGTAAAAAACTATAAAACAACACTGTAAAATATATAGGAACTTGCAAATTCCTTGTTTTTTGATTCCAATATGATAGACATAAACTCTCTTCATTGACATAGATTTCACTCTATCAATCATTTTTTACATTTCTACAATGGTTTGATCTTTGTTGTTCCTTATCGATGAGTGTTTTTATGGGTTAATTTCTATTTTTGCAATTTCTTCATTGGCTTTTGATATTTCTGTCATGGTTTTGTATTTTTCCAATCCAAATTAATTGTGTGTTCATGAAATAGTCATAGGCATTGAAAGATGTCTATCTATTCAAGATATGTTTGATGTACTATGGATGCTTTGATGCATGTACATCATGCATGTAATCTGAGCAAATGAATACAAAATGCAAATAATTCCTTGCTCGATAGAATTAAAACTTCATACCATAAGCTATTAACGATGCCTGCAGTTTGTTCTATTCACAATAAATGAAAATGTGCTACTAGTAAATGCACAATGTCCTCACTGAAACATCACGTGTCAACAAAAACACTGGGTGCAAAGACACGACTATATCAAAGAACATTACAAAGTCATGAAATATTTCCAATAGCAAGAAAACACTAGGAATCCATTGAACTAATTTGAAAAATTAAATTGATTAAAAAAAACACAAAAGCACGAGGAAAATGACAATAACCAATGACAAAATTGCAAAGAAAAGGTCAGAATTGTCGAAAATATTAGCAGGCCAAAAATAAAACATTATTCTCATGATTCACCAGGGATGCACTAATAGGCATGGGTGTGGTGAAAATGACAATAGCCAATGACAAAATTGCAAAGAAAAGGCCAAAATTTCCTTTTAATAAAATAATCTCAGTGAAAACATTAGTTTTGTGGATAGGTGGTGTTGTTTATAGTATTTCACATGCCTTGTCTAAAACTCATGCTAATGTTGGGTGTTGGAAATTGAAATGCATTATTATACAAATTTTCTATTTATTATTAAGATTGATAGTTGCCTTGTTGTTCTCAAATGGTGGTTGTTACTTGGATCATCTGTTGCATACATGAATACATAGGAGATGAACTTTATGAGGTGTTGTGTTCTAAATTTACAAGTTGACTCTATTTTTTATTCCTATTTTATACAATTGCAGCCTATTTTTTGTGAAAAAAATATTCTAGTAAAATATAAAAAACCTACTAGATTACAACTATGGTCATGCATCAAGTCTGTTTTCCTGTGGTATTCCTTGCAATTATAGCCTTTTTCTACTTTTTCCTACTCCTGCTTTTGTGCAATTCCTTACAAAAACACTTGACAACAATAGATCTCTAAGCAATTGTGATAGTGTTGTCATTGATGGGAAAAGCCAAAATGCTTATTCAGTTGCATTGGGGCAAGGTAAGCTCTACTTACTAATAGAAATCTAAGTCTAAAACTAGAATTTTCATAGATCTAAATCACAGTATAATAAGCATTACATTTTTAGAAACATAGCTAGTGTATTGCTTTGTGCCCTATCCATTATTTTTATCTCTTGTTTGTATACTATTACAATGTCATTCATCAAAGATGTTCTATGCAGTTGGTAATTGCATATTTTGATCAATATTTAAGTTGTACTTGTAGTCATAGATAAAAAGACTCGGTCATTTGCTTCCAATTACTTGTAATTGATCATGTTTTGCTATAGGAATCAAGTGCAATAGAGAAGAAGCCTTTGACATGATGGTGTTCACACTCACAAAGTGCAACCTATAGAAATTGGTCATGCTCACAGAATTGGAAACCTCTATGATTATCTAGGAATTGATGTTGGTCATAGCTACTTTTCTCTAGTTACTACTAATCAGTCACCAAAGTCTGTATTAGAAAGCTTCACTTATGTTTTTAATCGTAGTAAGAGAAAGTGCAATTTTGAAAATATAGTTTTGTTACAAGAATTTGGTAGAGCATAGTTTCCATGGACCTTGGAACATTGTTGCTAGTTACATGTTCGGATAATGGAATTTCCTTGGACATTGCAAAATTGTTGCTCCTTAGGAATTGAGAAAACAAAATTTTCTTGCATATTGCACTTAGTAGTTTCACTTGTCGCAACACACAAATATAGCGTAGTATCCTTTTGTTCTTGGATGTTGAACATTGTCCTTTGGTTTCTTGGACCAAATGGATAAAGCACAATACCCTTGTACTCGACAAAGTTTCTGCTATTTACAAGTTCATAAAGAAAAATTACTTAGAAATTCCAAGGTTACAACTGCATTAATATATATATATATATATATATATATATATATATATATATATATATATATATATATATATATATATATATATATATACATACATATATATGTGCATATGTCTGTATGTACACATATATGTATCTAAGCTCAAACCATACATGGATTTCAAAACTATAACAAGATTAATACCAATATTGATCAATTTATTTCTTTTGCTCAGTTTATTTGGTTTTCCTTGATACAATTGCTATTGCTAAATTTATTTGCTTTCATTTTTGAAGGGTCTAGACAACATAGGATTTCCAATTGCATGATACTGTCACACATTTTTCATTGTTGTTGATCAATGTGAGTAATAGATTATCATCTTTGTTTCTCTTTTTCCTATTTTAAAATATCCACTACCTTGCTCAATAGTTCTAGAACAAGTCTCATTTTAGTCACATGAATTGATGTTAAGAGTTTGTTCATACCTTGTAGGATTTTTAGTGCATAGTAGTGAACCAGATGCTATAGCTACAATTTTTTCAATGTTGTTGATTGCGGTGAGTAATTGCTTGTTCAATTGTTCTTTCTTTGTATTCATTGTTTCAAGCTTCACACATTATTTTATAGTAGTTAATGTACTAAATAGCATCAATACAATTTTTTTTCTTGTCCTTCAACATGAAATATGACAACATGCTTACAAACAATCGTCTTAAAAGACAAAAACTGTCACAATAGCCAATTGCAGTAGAAACATACAAACCAAGTGCGAATGTACCTTTCACGTCAATCGATGAAGCTCTCCACTATGCACATTGTTTTTGAATTGACTCATTCAATTACAAAGTTAGCAATTGCATATTTGACATAGTGCATATTTTGCTTCATTGTTGTGATACATCGAAAGAGCTATGCAATTGTCTTGTGGACTATTTCTTGCACTGCCTTCACAACCGCTACCCCATTGCTTTAGAATCCTATGATATCAATTTTCACTTGAATTTTCTAACAGAATTGCATAATATACATGACAAGAACACATATCTATGAAGAATGAGGCTTTCAGCCACATAGATCAATAATAGAGGTGAAAATGGGCTTTCGGGTGACATATTTTGTCTAAAATGGCTAGCATACTGGCTAAACATACCAATATGAATTTGGTCTTTAATACAAAAAACAATGTACTTTTATTTCAACGAGGATGCATGTAATCGTCCAATATCAATTATTTTCCATGATACAATTTATGTTGTTGGCCACTATGACCTTGTGTTTTCATGGCTAAATACATACAATTGCATCCATAACAGCCAACCACATTTGCAAATCACATATTGCAACTTGAACAACACTTGGAAAACAATAAAAAATGTGTTTAATACACTTGGACTTTGTAGAGTGGCTACATTTGCTACTACATGTGGTGAAAGAATGTGTGTTGCTATAGCTTTTTTGCTTGTTGAACAATTTGATCCAGTTTCTTTGCGATTATTTATGGAGTAGTCATTGGCCAATGCATTGAAAGTTGAAAAAAAATATGCATTGGATTGTTTTGACACTTTTGATCAATCTAGCATATGAAGCAACAATCATCTATTGTAAATACAATCATTGGTTTCTAGGATTTGAATGCCATATGTGCAAAGTGGCATTGAAGGATTTGAATTTTGTGTACTATAGTTGTCCCACATGTTTGTTGCAAGAATACACATATGGAAAGCATCTCCATATCCCAATGCCAAAACATACTCTAATTGCATGAATTCCAAGAAAAAATTAAACTTAATTTGTTTTGAAAATAGCTCAAGACATTATGAACCACTTGAACAAAATGAGCAATTGACTCAAAACATCCATATCAATGATCAACTTTGTATTCAGTATATGACAAGCATTTCCAAATTGGAAACAACAAAAAATGTAATTAGTTCTCATAAAAATTAAACAACAACAACAATACATACACCAACTGAAACAAAATCAAAATCATATGAGACATTACGCTCCCTAAAAGTGAAAATCCGCTATATACAAGTGTCTCATGCAAATGTGTCACAGACTACAAAATCTACTTCTTCCTTATCCACTACCAATCTCGCAAGAGTAAGTTAGTCTTACAAAGCTACCACAAAGCCAACTTATCAACAATCATTAAATTCTTTAAAAAAAAAATGCTCAATACACAAACACATTATGATTTGCATATGCAAAGTAAAATTCAATTATGTGATCATAGCCAAGATCCAATGCAGAAACAATCATTACGTTCTTTGAAAAAACAAATGCAGAATGCACAAAATCCTTGTGCAAAGTTACGTTTTCCAAAACTGAAACATAGGCCATATGCATGTTCTATGGTGCAGAAGACAAATGCTACTTGTCAACCAACAAAAGAAAAACACATATGCACAAAAAACATACAATCCAAAAATCTATTAACTCATACTTCCAAATGATAAACGACACACCCACTCAACCATGCTCTCTTTGCGACATGCTTCATTTCCATCACAACATTTGTAAAGTTGATGTTGCACTTATCAACTCTTTTTCTTTGCTTTCTATTGAGATGGATGAAAAAAATAGCAATAGGATAAGCCCATTTCCAAATAGTGTATAAAAGCCACATTAGATGGTAAGATCCCATATTTTGCCACACCCTCAAGAATAAGACGAAATGCACAAATAGATGTTGTTCACTCTTTGACTACTGTAGAGAAAAGGCTTGTGTCTTTGTGCATAGATTTTGTGCAAATCAAGCAACTAGGATATAAATGAGTACAATATGGCTTGCTTGGGACAATTATCAATGTTCCTGTAGATTTCAATAGTGCAACAAGCAAGTCCTAGGAAACCAGATGAAACCACAACAATATCATTTAGATTGAAGTGAAATCTAGAATATGATAATGCATATGCACAAGGTAATGTTAGACCTACTATAGTCATGAATGCTTTACTTTCCATATCCAAAACACCGTTGTACATAAAAGAGAACATATCTATCAATAGAGAGTGGAATGACTTGTTGGAAAAGAAGACAACACAAAAGCTAATATATTTTGAAACAAAACCAAGTACGCAAGATGAAACATCCAAAAATGATAAAGAACCAATAACTAAATTAGTTATAGATTGGTTTAATGAAACACAGTCAATCAAAGACCTTGACACAACAATCATTGAAATTGCACCATTAGAAGGGTTTAAACCTCTTGGTATTTTCTAGGACATGTATGCAGAGGAGATGAAATTTCCAACTTTGTTTTATGGTTAGACTCGACCAACTGACGTTACTAAAAAAATTGATGCACCAAAAAATAGAAAAATGGGAGCTTATGCATAAAGACAATGACTTTGCAACAAACATAACAAAACCATCATCCTGATGATGGATCACGGAGTGTGATCCGAAATGTTGATGCAAAAATTCTCACACAATCAAAACTAGAAACCATTGCAAAGAACAAATATATTTTTTAAGGATATTAAAATTATTATTCACCAAGTATTCTCACTATCATGGATTTGCATATGAAAAAATGAATTGAAAGGTGAAAAATTGCTTGCAAAAGATGTGCACAATCTAACAAAGCTTGAAAAAATATTAAGATCTCCATTGGGCTATAAAACATTAAGAAGCATCCGGACCTCACTAGATTATCTAGAAAACACTAAAAAACATATTTGCAATGATAAGACAATCTGGACCTCCAAATTTTTTTGTAACATTAACAAGTGTTGAGCATTTATGGTAACTACTATGCAAAGCTTTGCACCAAATATCGATTTTGCAACAATCCAAGCCTAATGAAACTATAGAAGATAGAGACTTGGATTTTGAAATCAGAAAGAATCCAATACTTTGTAGTCATTATTTGAACCAAGGGTCATCACATTCTAGAAAATGACGCTAAAAAACAATGAGGTCTTTAGTGAAGTCATAGACTATTCTTTTGTTACAGAATTCCAAAACCAAGGCAACGTGCATGTTCATTTTTTGCTATGGATAAAAGATGCACCTGCATATGGAAATTGCTCAAATAGTGAAATAGAAAGATTTGTGGAAAAGTATGTTTCATGTGACTCATTGCTACTTGATACAAACCTTGCCAAAGTGCAAACACATCATCATACAAAGAGTTGCAAGAAATACAAAAACTCAAGTTGTAGATTTAGTTTCCCCTTGCCTCCAATGGGAAAAACAACAATTTTAGAATTGCTTCGAGTGCCTTCAATGCTATAGTCAAGTAGAGAGATTTTTTTTTTAAGCAACTGGAAAACAAACATTACACAAAGGAACATTCATTTCAAAGTTCCTTGCAAGAATTAGAGATGGATGAAAATGACTACATTACAATGCTTCGATCAACATTGTCATGAAAAATTTTCATGTTGAAAAGAGACCCTTCTGACATTTGGATAAATGCTTTTGTAAAGAAAGTTCCCAAACTATGGTACAAAAATATAGATACACAATTTATTTTAGATGCATATGTTGTTGCATCTTATTGCAACTCATATATGATGAAACAAAATAGAACATTGTCACTTGCATTTTGGAAATTGCGGCAGCAATGCATTGCTACTTATGATGGAAAGGTGCAATTTATACGGAAGCTTGGAAATGCATTGCTTAACTATCAACAAATGTCTAGTTTTCAAGCTATTCATATCATTCTCTCATTTTCATTGCGGAAATTCTCAAGGAAAATTATTTTCATCAATATTGCACTGTTAGAAAGCAGAGTGTATATGTTAAAAATCCCTAAGCTATTGGAAAAAGAGAAGAAGATTATGAAAACATCATGTGTGCCTCTATAATAGAAAAATACACACATCAACCAAAAGCTCTTGATGGTTTTTCATTGGATAAATATGCCACTTTTTATTCAGGAAACTCCAAGAAGCTGCAAAAAAGAGCAACTCCATAGATCATATGCTATGTAAGATACAATCCACACATTGACCCTGAGAATTATTGCAGAGAAAAAATTATGTTGTATGTTCCTTTTATATCTAGTGAGCAAACCTTGTTAACTGGATATGGAACATGGAGTGCAACATTCAATGCAAAAAAAGCACAAGTTGCAAATATCAAAAATATGTTCACTGTGTAAACTGTTTCTAAATGGGGCGGCATTGATGAAGCCTCCACAAAAGCTAAAAACAATAACTTCCCAACAATAGACATTGGAAATGAATTTGAAAGGGACAAATAGGAGAATGCCATGGAAAAGTATGACATCATAAGTGATCTGAACCACATGAAGAATACAAAGCTCAAGGATTCTATTTGCAAAAAAACTATTCTCAGAGATTGCACATCCATTTCTACTAAGCAATGAAGAATATTATAAAATACAAATACAATTGAAAAAGAAAAACAACAATCAATAGTAAAGGATATATTGATGACAAAAAGACTTGCTCCGAAAAAACCATTCTACTTGTTCTTGACAGGCGAGGCAGGCACAGGCAAGACATTCATAGCTAAAGCAATTTTTGGAGAAATGATCTAATATTATGATAAAAAACTAGACAGTGACCCACTCAAGCCTAAAGAAATTATTGTTGCTTCAATAGGAAAAGTTGCATTCAATGCAGGTGGCATTACTACACATTCAATCTTCCAATTGCCATGCAATTCTTCAAAAATGTTGCCTCTAGATTCAAACATAGCTGATGCCTTAAGAAAAAAATTAGACCAATTGCAAATTCTCCGTATTGATGAAGTGTCATTGAGTCATTCAAAAATTATTTACAACATTGACATAAGACTTCGTCAAATCAAGTACACACCAACAACACCTTTTGGGAGCATAGATATCATATTTTGTGGTGACTTCTACCAAGCACACCTTGTGTGCGATACTTGGATATTTGAAGAACCAATAATAGATAAAGAGAAAATTCCATATGCCTTTTGGATCGACAATGTCAAGTGCTTCAAATTGCATACTATAATTAGACAAAAAAATCAACATTTCATTTCCATACTTAACTATGTTGGGATTGGTCAACAAACCAATGAAGACACCCACTACTTGAATGGAATGTGCTATAAGACACCTCCAAATGATCCACAATTTCCATACTTGTTTCACAAAAATACAATAGTCGACATGCATAACAAAAAAATGCTAGAATATTTATCGACAAAGCTTTATGTTTTACAAGCAATTGATAAACAAGACACAACAATTGATAGCATTCAATTTCAACCCCAAAAATCATCATTTCCTAGCACAATCTCAAGCAAAACATTTTGGTAGAATTGATTGTTGGCAACATTGATACACAAGATGGGTTGGTCAATGGTGCAGATGGAATTTTCAAATTGCATACAACTAGCCAAGAAGACATTGTTTGGATAGAATTCAATAATTCCACTGTTGAAAAATTGTGTTGACAAAGAATGCAAAGTCTATACACAAATTGTAATATGCCTACTTGGACACCTATAACAAGAATCATTAAAAAAGTCAAGATAGCTACAAAAATAGTCACTCGAGCACAATTTTCTTTGTAACTTTCATGTGCGTGAACTATTCATAGAGCACAAGGGCTCACAATGGACGTAGTTGCTTTTGACCCATGTAAGTTCTACCAAAATGGTCTTGCATACACTGCCTTATCACATGTAAGAAAAATAGTCACTGTATCTCATGCATAAATTGCATGAACAAAACTTTAAAGTCTCAAAAAAAGTAAATAGCAAAATGCAATGCCTTATGGCCTCTGCACAATGGAAAGTACAACATAGCCTTTTGTTTATCTCTCAAAGTCATTTTACCATGTGCTCTTTAAATACACTTAGTTTTGCATTAGATGCACAAAAAATTTCCCATGACCATGATATGCTTCAAGCAACTATCCTTTGCTTCCAAGAAACCAAACACAATGTGCTCGAACACATTGGATTCCTTGAAAAAACATTCAATTGTTATGTTGCAACAAGTATTCATGGCCTATTAACATGTTGCAGGAAAACAATTCCAGTGCAAAACTTTGACAATTTTTTGACAAAATATCTAGAATCAATAACCATTGACCTATTACATATGCACATTACTCTTTGTATCATAAATTTGTACTTGAAACCAAACACACCCATTCATGATCTTCTTGATTTAATACAAATTGTTGTCACCTTATTGCACCTTATTGCTACCTAATTCAAAATTGATTATTGTTGGAGATTTTAACGTTGACATGTTACAATCCACAACGACAAAAACACTTCTTCTTGAATTTATGCAACAACAAAAACCGTCGTTGATTGCTGACAAGACAACAACACATGGAGAGGTTCTATTGGATCACTTTTGGATACATGGGATTGGAATTGCTACTGTCAAGTTCACAATACTAGATACATATTGGTTAGACCACTTTGCAGTATCCCTTTAGATCTGGTCCCAAAGAATAGAATTCTAATCTCTCCACACTTATTTCCATGTATTCACACCAACTTCAATGCTATTATACAATCATTTGGACAACATAGTATACAGTTTTGCAAGTGCAACTGTTTACTATCAACATTCTCTCTGTAGTGTGTTATTTTCATTACTCCTTGCTGCTGCAAGAAACCAATGTGCAATTTATGTAAGTATCAAAACATTGTTGGATTACTCGTTCTTCATGTTATTGATTCCTCTAATAAAAATACTTATCCTTCCATTGTTCTACCTATGCAGATCTCATCTTTGCTAGTGTTCCTTGTGAGGGTTTCCAGTCATGTGTTGCTGTAAACTTCACACATGATTATGCTATTGAAAATGACTATATATTTGTTTTGAAATAGGTACATTATCATCCATAATATTGCTAAACCTTTGCACATTATATGTTTCTTCATTAGAAACAAATTAGAAAGTCAAGATTGTTATGGATTGCAAAACTATCTTCAAATAGATCTAGAAAATATTTAATATATGTATATGAACTTTTTAAATTGATTCTATATCCTCTGTTAAGTGCTATTTGATCTGTCATTTATATTTTCCATTGTAGTTGATATAAGCTTCGTATCTTGCTGCTTGTGTTTTCGACCAATGTAGATTTAAGCTTTGGCCATTGTCTGAAGAGAACATTACCAATCACACTCTTGGAGATCTCTCGCATGCTTATGCTATTGCAAATGAGTAGACAGTTGTTTTGAAACAAGTATGTTATTATGCAAAATATAACTACAACTTTGCACATCATACATTTCTTCATTACAAACAAATCACAAATTCAAAATTGTTATGCATCGTAGAGCTAGCTTGAAGCAGATCCATATAATATTTATTTTATGGATATGAAATTTTTAAATTGATGCTTGCAGGGCGCACATGTCTTACTAGTTCATACAACATATATCTTGACATTTTCTAGGTTGCAGCATAACATCCAAACCATCTACAAATAGGTATATGCTTGACAGTTGACACCGACAAACTTGAAAATTATATTAGATCTCATTGATGCTTTCTTTTTAGTTTGTCTTAATCCATTCTTGAAATAAGTATCTCATTGAATATATTGCTAGAAACACTTGCAAAACACTAGCCACATTTCCTACACAACATAAAATGGATCACTCGAACGACAAACAAGAAGAAAAGAGGTAATTGTTGTACCCCATTTATGTCATATATAGGTTGAATTTGTGTATGCTTAAGTATGCATTTAGTTTATGTCATTGTTCAAATTGCAATGTACAGATTGAAGGAAGAAACTATGCAGCCATCGAGCATACTTGACATATGCACAAAACAATTAGCTTCAACATTTGAAGGTGATATTTTAGCCATTTATGGCCCTGCTATTAGCAAAAATCCTAGCTCACTAGCAAAAACAACAATTGTGCATATTGATTTGGTTGATAGCTAGGGCCAAATGATAATTAGTTTAAATATTAACAACAAACTAATTGATACATTATTGCCATTGTTATTGCCTCATTAGGAAAAAGCATAATATGAAAGAGATGTTGATTACTCCCTTGTATTAACCACTCAAAGCAGCATTCAATCCATTGACAAAGTCTGTAAGGAACACGAATTAATTTTTGTCACAACCATCTCGTAGCTTGTCCAATCAGACAACCAATACTCTATTGGAACAATTGGCACTATTGTTACTAGTCACCATCAAGTGCCAATGCAATATGAGCTGCAAGTTAAAGATGGAGAGTCCTAGGATGATATGGCTATTGTAAGATGTTTTGCACAATTAATTTACTTGCTTATAATTTTCCTTTTTGCATTAACAACATTTACATTTTAACAGTCTCCTTTTGATTAAATTAATGTACATGTTTTACGACATACAATTTTTAATCAAGTTTAGTGCCATAAAATTCTTAAATTAATTTTCCTTTGAATTCTCCATCTAAAAAATTCTATATTTTACAGGTTATAGTCCCCACCACCCATACAAAGCTATATGCCACACTTCAACTAATCATAGCATTGACAAAAACCCCTTTCATATTTCTCAGGAATATTATTTGGTTTGGGGCAAAAGGCACAATTTTACTGAAAACAAAGCAGCCCAGCTTCATTGACGAGCTTAATGATGCATCTACAAAAGCCTTCCTAGAACCACTTAAGTCCTCAAACATGGAACTAACCACCTAAAACATTTACGTTTCGCATAATAGTATAGGATTCTAATTCAAAGAACTTGTCATGTGTGCCTTGCTATTATGATGTTGTTTATAACTTTTGTAAAAACTTCCAAAATTGGATTCTTGTAATTTGACACTAATTACATGTGCATTTCCATTCCAGGTGACTGGAACACTAAGGCCTAAAAATATACACTTTCCCCCATATGAACCAATTTGCATTTCATGTAAATAAAGGTTTTTTTTAACACAAACATCAAAAAATGATCTTGCACGATGCACAACATGTGCAACTAACAAAAAATTTGAATACATGCCTTTTCTCCAATGCACTGTTCAAACAACAGACGAACTTGTGGATTTTTATCCGCACAAATAGTAGCTACAAAACAACTTCCCCTAGATAGCTATAATTCTATTTGAAAATTACAGGAAAGATATGTCTGCAGTAATGTTCTTGTTACAAAAGTTTCAATTACAAGGAACATTTACACTTGCAATGGATAATTGCATCATCTGAATTGTTAGCTTAGAATAGGTGCTTACCTTGCAGTATTGCAATTTTCATTCTCATTCATTCATAGCATGTTGTAACAACTACATTGTGAGTTCAGCATAATGCTAAATTTTTATGGTGCAAGATACAAGTAGCAGAACAGCAGCATAGAATGATATCAAAAATCAAGATGTCAAACAAGTTGCATATCATGGCTCTTGTTGACAATATCAATCAGAAGAAAATTTTATTGATGTTTTAATGAAGACTAGTTTGATGATTTAGTTTAACTTCTTATGTGCACTATATAATTTCACAATTGAGTATTGCTCTCTTTCAAACATATATGCTATTGATATAAACGACTCTGCTTTGCATTTCAAAAATAGTAATTATTAGTGTTTCATGGATTGCATTTTTTTTCTTTGCATATCATAGTAATATATGTTTATGGTGGATCAAAAACTATAGTGAACCAAAGTTGCTTGTGTGTGGAATAAAAGATATGTCTACGAAGATGCCTAATGCTTTTACATACAGTGTTGTATTCTTTCAAGAATTGGATAGCAAGAAAATGGTTATGGACTTGTTTGTAATGCTATTTTGAGCAACTTGGTTTGTGGGTTTGAAAATGGATGAACAATACATAGTAGGTGATCAGTATATTAAATTATCAATTTGATTGCAAAATGGTGGGCCACATCTCACAAATCATGTAACCAAGCCTCTTAAACAATGGCATCTTCTTACATCATGAATCTCAAATGAGTGATTGTTCATGTGCCATAGACTATAGTTATCGATGGTAGTACACATGTCTAAGGACATTATGCGTTTATTTGGATTTGTAACTTCATATATATCTTTTACAATGTAATTTTTATATTTTACATGCATTTCCAATTCATTAATGGTTTATGATGTGAAGTTTTAGGTCTGTCAAGCAAAGGATTGTTTGCATTGCTTATTCATTTGCTCAGATTACTCAATGAGGATGAAATCTATGTTTATTTAAAGCATTTATTGATCCGTAATTAGAGTTTACAAAATTAACTTGTAAATTAAATCTAATTACAGTAATTTCCCGATCTAATACAAAATTGCGTGATTATGCTTTTTAACCATTGAAATTACAAAATAAGTAATTAGAAATTCAAATACTGAATTTAAACTAGAGAGAAAATGGAGACAGAAGAGAAAAGAATGAGACAAAGAAATAGAAGGATCACAACGCACAGATTGATAACAGAGTTCGTCCAATGTGGACTACTTCTCCGGGTCCGCTTCTTAATGCTGGGACCGCTTTATTGATATTGCCAAGCAAAATTATGCTTTGTTACAATACCCAAGCTCCAAGAACCTGCAATAATCTCTCCACAATCTCTCACTCTTTTACAATTTTGGGTGTACAAAAGCACCTTGTAAATTCTCCTCCAAAGAATTATTTCTCCCAAAATGAACTTGAATAATTCTCCCTATTACAATTCTCTCCAAGAAGATTCTTGTATAAAATTCTCCACTCAATAATTTCCCAATCCCTTTACAAAAATCACCCCTTTATATACACATTTATTTGCTAATATGGTGTTAACCATATTATTTTGCAAATATTGCATATCTCTCGTATACAAGTAAAAATTCCAACCATTTCCCCCTTTTACAATAAAAATCACTAATATCCCGTTAGTATAACAAATTAATCTTTCAAAAATAAATCCCCCTTTGGCTTTTATAATTCTAAGCCATACAATTAAAAAACGAACCCCTTTAACTATGGATCGTTATAATTTTGGACTTACATTATAATCTTTAAAAATATCTTTTAAAATCCCCTTAATAATCTCCTTGGATAATCTTTAAAATAAATCCATTAAATATGAGAAAGGTGGTTAATTTGTTGAAATGTAAGTTTAAGGATTTTTTTTTCCTCTCCTTGTTTTATGGGCAAGGGAAGAGGATTTTAAGGGATAAAATCCCACCAAATCCTCCTTGAAATCATATAAATCTTTTAATTTTTAAACCATATGTGTTTTCTTTTAACAATATGGTTTAATCCATACTCCTTTTTCCACCATGTATGTGCCAACTCACCACTCCTGCCACGTCACCACCTTCCATGTTAGCTTGCTGATGTCATCAAAGTCAACCAAAGTCAAAATTTTGACCAACCTTTGACTAGCCATAACTTTCACATACGAGCTCCATTTTTGAAACTGAATATAGTTCTGGAATTAGGACGATGAGCACTATGACTTGGCATACTTCTTATTTCATTTTGAGACAATCATTTTTTTTCCTTTTTGAACCCTTGATTTCCCTGTTTGATTGAACCTTTGACTGAGCATAACTTCTGCATATGAACTCCTTTTAAGCCCATTAAAGTTGTGTCAGGATCGTGTTAGCGAGCTCTAGATGAGACTATGAAATTTTTAGGTATTTTGGATTCACCTGGATCATTTATGCCTATCATATTGGAATCGAAAAAGGAGACATCTGTAAATTCCTATATCTTTTACTTTGTCATTTTTTGCATTGTTTATTCATTTGCTCGAATTGTTTGATGAGAGTGAAACCTGTGCCTCTTGATAGGGTTTGTGTATATTGTACAGGAAATGAAAAATGAGGCGTTTGTAAGTTCCTATATCTCTTGGAGTATCCTTTTATAGTTTCCTACATCTCTACATCTGTAGTGGGTCCCGTATTGTTGCAAATTACTTTCGACATAAGAAAGGGAAAATTTAATCAATTCCCAATGTTTTGTTGCTATTGCAAATATTTCATTCACGGTTAGTATTTCATTGCTTTATTCTTCTAGTGTTGAATACATTAAAAAATCCTACGAACAACAACATTATGTTACACCCATTACTCATTCATTTGATCTTCTAACTTGAGCACTCTTCCAATATTTTCCTAGTGGTTTTGTATCTTTCTAATTGCATATTATTCTCAGCATGAGAAAGCAAAAAAAAAATCAACTCCTATTGTTTTGTTGCTATTTGAAATATTCCATGGCTTTGTAATGTTCTTTGATGTAGTCATGCCTTTTCATCCAATGTCTTTGTCCATGCATTACATTTTAACAAGGGCATTGTGCATGTATAGCCCCCAATTTTCATATATTGCAAATAAATTGAAGTGAAGGTGTCATTAATGGATTATGGTGTGAAGTTTTTAGTATGTTGAGCAAATGATTATTTGCATTGCTTTTTCATTTGCTCAAGTTGTTTGATGTGAGCTAAAAATGTTTCTATTGAGAGAGTTTATATGTCCTATTGGAAGAAAAAAAGGATGTGTGTGTAAGTTCCTATACCTTTTACATTGTCATTTTTGCATTGTTCGTTCACTTGCTTAGATTGTTTGATTAGAAAACGAGCTGATAGTGACTTTTGATATCTTTTACACTGCCATTTTTGCATCATGTATTTACTTCCTTAGATTGTGTGATGAGCATGTAATCCGTGTTCGTTAACAAGATTTATGTCTATCGTGTTGGAAGCAAAAAACAATGCGGTTGTGAGTCGGTATATCTTTTACAATGCCATTTTATAATTCTTTCAATATTTGCATTTTATGGGTCAATTTGCTATGAGAAACATTTCATCAATATGCTATGTTTATTTTGTAATCATGTTGAGATTCAAAAGAATATTAATCAATTACTAATTTTTTGTTTCTATTGGAAATATTTCATGGATTTCTCATGTTCTTTGATATAGTTGTGTTCTCACGACCACTATTTTTGGCCATGCATGACATTTTAATGAGGAATTTTTGAATAGATAGTCTGTAATTTTCATTTATTGTCAATAGAATAAACTGCAACTGTCATTAATGGCTTATTGTATAAAGTTTTTAGTCTCTTGACCAAACGATGATTTGTAGTGTTTATTCATTTTCTTATATTGGTTGGTGAGTATGAAATTTGTGTCCATTGGCACAGTCTATATCCATTGTATTGAAAGAAAAAAATGAGGCATCTATAAGTTCCTATATCTTTTACATTCCAATTTTTTTGTTGTTTATTCACTTGCTCAGATTGTTTGACGAAGCACAAATCTCTATCTCTTGATAGCATCTATGTCTATCATCTTAGAGGAAAATTTATAGAGTAAAAAACCAATTTCCTTTAAGTTTAGAATGGGGGGAATTGGAAAGAAGTTGATCTAGTTTGTCTGCCTTCTCATCCAACATTTGAAGTAGAATGAGGACCTATGATGGAGATAAATTCTTTCGCAAAGATCCCTGCCACATAACTATTTTAATCTTGTTTGCATTCAAAGCTGCAGAGATAGGTACATTTTGTATCTTTCACAACTCATATTTCCCCAGCATGCTTGGCCTGCCAAGTACTCCAAATTCTCAAAGTCATTTGTTGAGTAATATGGTCTATTGAGAGGGTTTATATCTATTGTATACCTATAATATCATCTATTGAGAGAGCCTATGAATTCTTTGATGAGGATGAAATCAATGTCTATTAAGAGGGTTTATATGTATTGTATTGGAAGTGAAAAAAGAGGCGTTTGTAAGTTCCTATATCTTTTGCATTGCCATTTTTTGCATTGTTTACTCATTTTCTCAGATTGTTTGATGGGGGTAAAATCTATTTGTGTTGACATGGCTTATGTCCACTGTATTAGAAGCGAAAAACAATGCATTTGTAAGTTCCTATATCTTTTACACTGTCGTTTTATAATTTGATTAAGTCATAATGTTTTGTTGTTATTGGAAATATTTCATGCCTTTCTAATGTTCTTTGACATGGTCATGTCTTTGCACCTAGCCTTTCTATCTACACGGGTCGTTTTAATGAGGACATTGTGCATATATAGTCCCTAATTCTCATTTATGTTGTTTATTCATTTGCCTAGATTATTTGATGACGATGAAATCTAGGTCTATTGAGGCAGTTTATATTTATCGTATTGAAAGAAAAAAATGAGAGGTTTGTAAGCTCCTATATCTTTTACATTGTCATTTTTGCGTTGTTTATTCACTTGCTTGAATTTTTTGATGGGAATGAAATTTGCGTTTGTTGATAGGGTTTATGGCTATCATGTTGGAAGCAATAAATGAGTCGATTATAAGTTCCTATATCTTTTACAGTGTCATTTTATAGTTTTTTACATCTCTGCATTTTATGGGTTAATGTTTATTATTTGTTGTTGCCTACATTTACTAGTCCCTAATTTTCATTTATTATGAATAGACTGAATTGCAAGCATCATTAATGGCTTATGGTGTAAAGCTTACACGTGTCATTTTAACAAGGACATTGTGCATATTTAATCCCTAATTAACATTTCTATTGTTTATTCATTTGCTTAGATTGTTTGATGAGGGTGAAATATGGGTCCATTGAGGTAGTTTACATCTATCACATTGAAAGAAAAAAAGGAGAACTTTGTAAGTTCCTATATATTTTTCACTATCATTTTTTGTGTTGTTTATTCAGTTACTTGGATTGTTTGATGAGAGTGAAATCTATTTTTGTTGATAGGGTTTATGTCTATCATGTTGAAAGAAAAAAAAATTGGTTGTAAGTTCCTATATCTTTTACTTTGTCCTTTTATAGTTTTTTACATCACTACATTTTATGGGTTAATATTGTTTGTTGTTCCTTGCATTTGTATAGTCCCTCATTTTCATTTATTATGAATAGACTGAATTGCAAGAATCATTAATGGCTTATGGTGTAGAGTTTTATGTCTATGAAATCTGTGTTTGTTGAGAGGGTTTATATCTATCATATTGGAAGCCAAAAAGGAGGCATATGTAAGTTCCTATATCTTTTACATACTTTTTTTTTGTATTGTTTATTCATTTTACATACTCATTTTTTACATAATAGATCTATTGTTTGTTGTTCTCTATATTTTATGGGTTAATGTCTATTATTTGTTTTCCTTTGCATTTTATGTGTTGATGTCTATTCTTCCTTGTCTTTGAGTACTTTTATGGGTCAATTTTTGTTGTTGAGTTATAGACTTAACACCATAATTCATTAATGTTGAATTTCTTGCTGGTCACAACTAAGAATGGATGTAATATTTTCTCTCCATGCATCCATGCCAAGTGCACTTCAATCTATCAAAATCACTTCATCAATAGGTAATGTTTTGTTGTTGTTGGAAACATTTCATGGCATTTTCATTTATTGCCAATGGACTGATCCACAATCATCGTCAATGGATTTTGGTGTCAAGTTTTAAAACTGTCAAGCAAAGGATTATTTGTGT
This sequence comes from Sequoia sempervirens, assembly GCA_007258455.2. Lineage (NCBI taxonomy): Eukaryota > Viridiplantae > Streptophyta > Pinopsida > Cupressales > Cupressaceae > Sequoia > Sequoia sempervirens. The sequence goes on from VDFB02026320.1 coordinate 173,142,467, forward strand.
TATTTATTATTTTTCATAGATTACTTGATGATGATGAAATTTGTTAGAAAAGGAGGCAGTTGTAATTCCCTATATCTTTTACACTGTCTTTCCAACATTTTTTATATCTATCGTATGCTTTTATAGATTGATGCATGTTGTTCGGTTAAGACTTAACACCATAATTCATAAATGTTGAGTTCTTTGTTCACCACCAGTAACAAAGCAACTAATATTTTGTCTCCCACACATGCATGCCTACCGCAGTTCAATTTGTTAAATGAAAATTAGGTCTAGGTAAGTGTAAAATCAGTTGGTGTATAATCTGTAATATTTCATCAATATGAAATGTTTTTTGGGGGACATCCATTTCTTCAATTAGATTAGATTCATTATTTTCTATCTTTTCTCTTCGTCTCACTGATTAACTTTAAAATTAAACAACTTTAATTCAAGATGTTCTTCTTCTATAGGTATTGATCTCTCAGATGTAAGCACACAACAAGTTCCTGCCCGTGCAACCCTGTCAAAAGCACTTGAAAGGACATTTGTAATATTTTTTGTAACTGGCCTCTCTTTCATATTAAATGATTTTTCTTTCTAATATTTTCATGCTTTTTTCTTTTAACTATTTCTTCTATCAACTAATTACTACTTTCAATTTCTCAATGCAGTTACCTAAACCAATGAAATTTGAAAAGACAACTCAGTTGGCGCTCATTGATATCCATGCTGCTATGATCACAATGAAATTATCATTTCCACATGCATCAGATTGACTGATTCAATGTACATAAAACTATTTGAAATTCTATAAAAATTACATATTTCATAACTCATTGTAATCTATCAAATATCACATTTTTGATTTGGACATCTCAAATCAAGGATATGTATCTTGGTTTTGATAAAATTTATCGAACAAAACTTATCTCATCACATGTATGTTCAAAGATTTTTTTAATATGGCTATTCATAAGATGTTTGTTTGATTTCATCTTATTGCATTATAGCGTCGCATTATCTTACACCCTTTATTCATTTATCTGATCTCTTTACTTAAGCACTTTCAATATATGTCCTGATGATCATGTATTTCTCTCTTTTTATCTCACTATTCATGTTTCTTGTTGATCTTCACACTCTACCTTATATGCTTATTGAGTATATAGTCAATGACAGAAAGAAAATATTAACAATCAAGCTTTTCAATCTAATCAAACATGTGCTGATAAGGGCATGGTTTGGTGGTCAAGTTGCTTGGTTGTGGTGACAACCACCAGGGTTCAAACCCTCGCTGGGTCAAAGTGCTCGTAGGCCTTGTGCCTTCGCTGGGCCATTGCACTTGCGGGTTTGGTTGTTTCTTGTGGTTTCTTGTACCCAATTCATAGCTCCGGTCAAAAGCGTTTACCCCTAATAATATGGGTGCATTGCACCTTTTAAAAATAAAAAATAAAAAATTAATCAAACATGTAATTAAACCATAAAAAAATATTCACAACATATGAACAAGCATTTGTGAAAAAAACCTTGCAACAATAAACACTGCCAAAAAGACCCAAGCTTGTATCTATGAATGCTCAATCAAGACTTGTTCAAACATGGACAAACAACATAATGTTAGTCAATAAAAACATTTAAATTAGCGTTCCGGGCCATAAGATTCATTTGAAATGGAAAGAACAAGAAACAAAGTAAATATATTCAAATAAAGCTACTAAATCTTATTCAAACTACTCAAACCAACATCCCATGGGGGAATTGGTGCTTCTTTGATGTGGAAAGAAGCCCTTTCCCAATTTCTTGCAAAGCTTTCATGATGATTGTGTGCTCCTTGATTCAAAATGTTGATAACCTTGCTATGATTGATGAAACTCTATGAAAACTTTGATGCAATATGGATGATATTGATGATAATGGTGGATTCAAATGAGCAGAGTGATTTTACATGGATTGTGGATGCCAAATACAATAGAAGAGCTCTCTATTTATAGAAAAGAAGGATAGAAGAATGAGAAACATGAAAGATGTGGGACTAAAGATAAACTAATAACAATGTGCCACTTGTCAACATGCTATTGAAGAGAGGTGGAGCACATTTTGATCAATGTGCACGTTTGAAATTTGAATTTGAAGAAGTGACATGTTGGAGGGAGATAAAAGAAGACTTAAATGCCACTTGCTTCAAGGCAAAGGACACTTAAGAGGATTTTAATGCCTTGTTGGAAGGGACAAGTCTTTTTGGAGGGAATTTTCAAATTTGAAAGAATATTCCCTTTTGATGCCATGTTGAGGGAAATTGGAAGATTTAATAAATCAAAATAAATGATTTATTGTGCAAGTTGCAAAATCTAGAGGATTGGAGTGATTAGGATTAGATTTAGTCATGATTTGATTAATTCAAGTGAAGATTAGGTGATGTAACAATTTGATTTAGATTTTAGGATAAAATTTAAATAAATCAAAGTGAGAGGAATGCGACTTAATTAAATAAAGTTGGATTTATTTAACTAAGGAGAATGGTGCTACTTTTAAATCAAATAAAGATAAATTTATTTAGTTTAAATGAGATGACCTTAGAGATTAATTAAATAAAATGAATTATTTAATTAAAAGAGGGACTATATGATTAATTAAATAAAATGATTTATTTAATTAATAGTAGATGATGACTTAATCAGATAAAATTGATTTATTTAATTAAGAGATAAAATGCGATGAATTTAATCAAATAAAGGTTATTCGATTAAATGGTTAAAAAAGGGATGATTTAGGATGAACTAATGTTAGTGAAATGAGGATCGGGTGTATAGGATCAGTCGGTACATTTTACGTGTCTATAGTATCAATCAAAGTAAAAAACTACATCAATATAATATGCTTATCATTTTGTCTAATACTAATCTACCACTATAATTAAACATGTAATTAAACCATAAAGATTATTGACATAGTGGAGAAGTGAACATAACTAATCTACATTTGTTGGCTTTACAATACATATATATCAAAGCCAAAGTTTTTGGAAACACCATTTGGGACCTAATACAAACAAAAGGAATTGTGCTCGACTTCCTTGATTGTTGTCAAACTTTGTTTATTGATGTGACAAGATTCAAGAAACATAAGCTAACATTGATGCATGTTTGGATAATGATTTTGATAATACATTTCAATATGCTTTAAATTGACTCCTACTAGGATTTAGACAATGACTTTTGATAATAAATTTTGATGAACATTAATGTTCAAAAGCTTGTCTTTAAGCACATAACTTTGGATGCTCAACTAAAATTACTAATTTGAAAAAAAAAAAATTACGAAAATATGATTGTAATTATGTATGTGTCTATATATTATCAATATATATACATCTATATGCATCTCTATTATGGATATATATATATATATATATATATATATATATATATATATATATATATATATATATATATATATATAGATATATAAAATTTATAAATGCACTATAGATCTATATGTATGCATGTATATGTGTGTATGTATATATATGTATCTATATATATACATTTATATATATCTGTATGCTATTACTATATATATCTATACATCTATACTATATATATATATGCATCGGTATATATACATACATATACATATATATAGAAATGGTCATGATCAACATCCTAGATTAGAAAGCAACTCCTCTTACACATGTTTACATATTGTGGATTGTGTCATATCAATCAAAATGAATAGTTTCTCAAATCTATGCACTTAATGGGAGTATTTAATTGGAACAATGCTTTATAACTATTCCAAGTATTTCAAAGAATAGATAATGTCCACATCTCACAATGTTTAAAGATCATAAATTGTTTGTCATCTACATGCTTAAATATGAGTAATCAAGACTTGAAACTTACAAGATGAATCATACACCTAATCCTAAGATTCTCCCACTTAACATTCACATTGCAAAGACATTAAAAATGATGAATCAAGTTCTACAAGATGAAAGATGCATAGCCTAGATCTACACCAACAAAACTTATATCTTATCATTGGCTTACTGAAAAGATCCACAATATTAACTAAAGTGTCATTCTTCTATATTGTGACTCTACCACCTACAACTAGCTTATGGACAAAGTGATAATGAGCATCTTATTCCTACCACCATGGTAGATTAGGTTATGTGTCTTTTTTTGCTCCTTGGTTTCATATTCAAATTTTGATTTAGATATTGGTATGTATGTATATATATGTACGTACATATTTTATATGTATATATATAAATTTATACACGTGTATGCCATTACTATATATATATATGTATACATTCATACTATATAAATATATGTATGGGTGTACACACACACACACACATATAAAACTTGACTAAAGGTTGTAAATTTTATAACATGATTTATAGTTGGTTTCTTTATTTTCCACACTCAATTGCAAAAACAATTTTTTTCGGCACTAGCTATGCAACCTACAAAAAGGCATGGAGGAAGCCATGTGCATACCATCCGATGGTTGTACCATCCTTGTTGTCATATAACTATTTGTCACTATCCGTAGCAAGAACCTTGTCTTTATAAATGCTCGCTAGTGGAGTAACAAGTTGTAGTTTTGCATTTTAGTTAATGCGGCTTTCTAGCTTATATGAAAATTTTAAAATTAAACTATTCGATAAATTTTACTATTTACTTTGGTTTAGCAGTGTTTATTTTTAAGTTTTAAAACTAAATGTGTGTTTATTTTTTATTCTAGATTTAGTGTTTGTTTATACATGTTTAAATATAAATTATAGAATATGTAATATTATATACAAAAAATATAATGTAATAAATATATATAATATTTTTGATATAAATATAGTTATATTAATATACACTGTAAAATTTTATATTTAAAATATATTTATAAGTTTGAGTTGTTTTCTTTATGTATAATATAATATTTATATTATATTTATACAATATTATATCACATTTATTATAATATATTACCTATAATATTATGATATTACAATACAATAATATAATATATTATAGATTATATTAATATTATATAATATTAATATAATCTATAATATATTATATTATTGTATTGTAATATCATAATATTATAGGTAATATATTATAATAAATGTGATATAATATTATATTATAGAGAGAAAAAAAAACTCAAATTTATAAATATATTTTAAATATGAAATTTTACACAATATATTAATATAATTATATTTATATAACTAGCTTATCTATCTTATTACATAGTATATATAGGAAACGAGATATATCAACTTGTTTGAGTCCATTTTAGAAATTTGATTGTTGGGTGTTTATCATAATGGATTGTTTAGCTGCACAATAATATAATATCATTGGCTTATCTTATAGGAATGTACAACATCATGACATGTGTATGATATTGAATATAACTGGGAGAATGAATATTTTCTAAACGTGAGGAAATTATATTGAATGGATAAGTAATTAGTTGTATTATAAGGCTTGTAGCCTATGATTTATCTTAGAACCCTAACTCTAACCCTACCCCTATTGAAATTCAATCCTAATTGAACTATATCTCTAATGGTAACCCTAACCTATTAAAGTTCAATCCTAATTGAATGTAAACACTAACCATAACATTAATTCTAGCTGTAACCCTAATTAAACCCTAACCTTAACCATAATTAAACCCTAACCCTAAACTAACTTTAACCCTAACTATAGTTGAATCCTAATCCTAACCTTATTTGAACATTGACCCTAATTGAATATGAACCCTAACCATAACCCTAATTAAGTCCTAATTGAATCTTAACTTTTATAGTAATTGTAAGCCTAAGCCTAATCCTAGTTGAGTTCTAACCCCAACCCCAACCCTAACCCTAAACTTATCCTAGAACCTTTACCCTAATTGAACACCAATTGAACCATAACCCTAACTCTAATTGAATCTTAACCCAAATTAGACCCTATCCCTAACACTAATTAATCCCCAACCCTAACCTTGATCCTTACTCTAGCCCTAACCCTTATCTTATCTTGGAATTCCTAACCCTAACCCTAACCCTAATAGATATGTAACCTTAATTTAACACATGGAAAGTATGAAACAAATATATTATATTAGAATATATTATAGATTGATTTAATAATATTATATTATATGATATAATTATATTATATTATATTATATTATATTATATTATATTGTATTCTATTATATTATATTATACATAAAGAAAAAAAACTCAAACTTATAAATATATTTTAAATATAAAATTTTACAATATATATTAATATATTATAGATTGATATAATAATATTATATTATATAATTATATTAATATATATATATATATATAATACATAATTATATAATTATGTAAAATAATATTATTATATAATCTATATTATATTATATTATTGTATTGTAATATCATAATATTTAATATTATTATATTATAATATATAATATAAATATTATATTGGGCGGGGCCCTAGCTCAGTTAGCTAAATCTTTCTTGTTGAAGGAGGTTGGTCATGAGGTTTAGTCTTGCCCACCCCCGTGGTACTGGAGGGCGTGTCCCCGGTCATGTTAAAAAGTTTACCAGACACACTACAGTTTATATAGGGAGTCATGCTACCCGATTCTTGTAGTCTAATATATATATTATAGAGAGGAAAAAAAACTCAAATTTATAAATATATTTTCAATATAAAATTTTAAAATGTATATTAATATATCTATATTATATATATTTATTACATTATATTTTTTCGTATATAATATTGCATATTCTATAATATATTTAAACATCTATAAAAAAAAAAACCAAATCTAGAATAAAAACTAAACACACATTTAGTTTTAAAACTTAAAAATAAATTGGAGACAAGGTCTAGTCTCCCCCACCCCCATGGTACTGGAGGGTGTGTTGCGCCAACTCCACCAGTCACCTTAAAAATTTTACTAGGCGCACTCCAATTTATAGGGGGTTGTGCTACCTAATTCACGCAGTCTAAAAAATGATTGCTAAAACCAAAGTAAATAGTAAAAATTATCGAATAGTTTAATTTTTAAAAATTCATATAAGCTAGAAAGCCACATTAACTAAAAAAAGCAAAACTGCAGCTTTTTAATTTTTTCCCTTTGGCAGGACTCCGGCTCCTTGAGAACTCTTGTTTGACCCATATTTATTTATTTTTAATTAAATAAAATTCAGAATATAATATAATTTGAATTTCAATTAATTAATAATTAAGGTCGAATATACATCTGTGATCTGAATGCTGGATACCAGCTTGGAAGGCCTGGAATTTGACGGCCACCCCTACCTGTCATATGAAAATTTTGTGACGGTTTGTTCATTTAAATGCCTGTCACTTTACGTTTTATGAAAAAATTTAACTGTCAAAGAATATTTAATTTATATTTTTTTTTATATAAAATCTTTTATATTAAAATATTATTGATTTTGTTAATCATACATATTAAATATGATTTTTCTTTTTATAAATTTCTATTTTTAATAGCACAAGTAATTTGATTTTTTAAATATTATGTATCATATAAATTAATTAAGTATTTTTTATAGTTCAATCCCCAAATTGATCTATCTAAAATCATATTTAAATATCAATTTCAAACCTATCCAAAATAATTATATAAAATTAAAAATAGTTTAATCCTTATTCAACTCATTATATAAAATTTCAACACGCTCACCAATAAAACACAACTGTTGTATTATCTTGAAAAAAATCAAAGCCGGTGAATCGACTGTAAAAAAAAATGCTTTAAGCAATCAAAGCTGGTGAATCGCCTGTAAAAAAATGCTTTAAGCAATCAAAGCCGGTGAATCGCCTATAAAAAAAAATGCTTTAAGGAATCAAAGCAGTGAATCGCCTGTAAAAAAAATGCTTTAAGGAATCAAAGCCAATGAATCGCCTGTAAAAAAAATTCTTAATCCTTGAATGTTGTATCATGTTGAAAAAAATAAAAGTTGAGAATAATTATTTGTAAAAGGAAAATAAAATTTGAACATGCTCATTTGCTCACCAATAAGTTTTATGCTGTATTATTTTGAAAAAAATCAAAGTTGGGAATCACTGCAAATGTTGAAAAAACAAGTTACAATGCTATAAAATAAATGCTTTCAATAGTGAAAATTTGTGTTATGTGATTATTCATAAGGATATCCTATATATATTAAAAAAATTGTAAAATTAGAAAATATTGATAATTAGAAATAAATCTAAAAATCTTAAATTTAATGTTAAAGTTTCTAAATTATATAGAAAATAAATCTTGTTAAAATATTTAAAAAGTTAAAAATCAATTATATTTTGAAAAGATTTTGAATTAATATAATTTTTATAATAAATATTATAAATCATATATATTAATAAAAAGCAATGATAACTATTAGTAAAAATGTCAAAATATTTAAAAAATTAGAAAAAACTATATTTAATCTTGAAAATATTCTATTTTCAACAGATTTTGAATTAATAAATATATTTATAATAAATTATATATATTAATATAAAGTGAAATTAGAAAGAATTATTCCAAATCTAAACTAATTTATATTTTTATCATGAAAATTATTTTATTATATATATATATATATACACAATAATTATTTACGGTTTAATAATAATTTTAAGTGTCAATTTTACGGTTATATAAAAATATAACAAGTCAAATGATACAGTCTAGTAAATTTTTAGGTTGTAATATACGGTCCAAAATGCAAAAAACGGTCAAATAGACCATCAAATTCCAGCCCTGCTGGATACACGTTGCCCAAATAGAATTGCAATCTTATAAAAAGTTATCCCTTCGAAAAGTACGTGGGCTCCGCTTAACAGTACGTGGATTCTAGAATGAGAAGATTCCAACTAAGTGGATGCTGACTCCGAGTCTCCGAGTTTTGAGTGATGCAACTGAAGTGACGTAGTTAAACTAGAGTTGATCGAAAACTCGACTTAAATTTTACACCGAGTTTTCTTTGACCGAGTTAAGCGTGGAAGCAGTGGCGTGTCGGAAAGAGCTCAAGGAACATTGGAACGTACACTTGAACGAGTTGGGGGAAATTCCCCATGGCTGTCGGAGAGATCATGTGGGACACTCGTGGCCAAGCATCTCTGATTCTCTGTTAATAATAATAAAAATAGTGCCTACCACTCTGGGATTTGATGGTCTATTTGATTTTTTAAATTTTTTTAAATGGTATATTATAATTCAAAATTGATTACACAGTATGTTGAATTATTACTAGGTATATATAAATTTAAAATAATTTAAATAAAATAAATCAAAAGATATCTTTATTTAGATATTTATAATTAGGATTACAATTATAGTCTAATTATTATATAAAATTAAGATTAAAATTAATTTTTTTAGTGTAATAAATCTTTAATTATAAATTATAAATTTAAGTTAGATTATAATTATTTTAACCTTAGTTATTTAGTAGCATTGAAATGAACTATATAATTTGCTCTAAAAAAATTAAATAGTCATTACACTTATTAAGATTTGAGTTCTGTCTACATTATTTTTACTAAAAATGGTAGAAACCAATTACGAGGTTAGTGCACACAAATGTAGACCTAGAGGCACTTTGATTTTTTAGTGGTAGACCAAAATAGTGCCAAACATATTGAAAGCGCTAGCCAAATTGGTGGGCAAAAACATAAATAACACTGTTAGCGGAAGGATGCCATGATCTAAATTCAATAGAACAAGAGAGGGGAAATGAGTTTTTCTTAACCAATATGCTTCATAAAGCAATCCCCACCTGAAAGGACATACACTGTTAGCGGAAGGACGCCATGATCTAAATTCAATAGAACAAGAGAGGGGAAATGAGTTTTTCTTAACTGATATGCTTCATAAAGCAATCCTCACCTGAAAGGATAGTTGGATGCATGTTAACCATCTTGTTGTAGGCAATAGGTCATGAGGTCTAGTCTCCCTCCATCCCTAGCACATTGCAGTTTATAGGGGGCTACCCCATTCTTGTAATTTAGAATCTTTTTGAAATAGAATACAATTGTTTTTAACTTTTATAATATTTTTAACAAGATTTATTTTTAATATGAACTTAAAAACTTCTTGTCAATTGTAATGTAATATATTTAAGATTATTGCATTTATTACTAACAATTATCATTGTTTTCTAATTTTTCAAGATATTGCATTTATAGAAAATTTTATATAAATTTTTTATAAATTAAACAACTTTTTGACAATTTATATTTTTCTTAAAATGTCAAATGAAAGACATTTAAATCACCAAACAGTCATAAAATTTTCGTATGATAGGTAGGGGTGATTGTCAAATTCCAGGCTTGTGCCTACAACTTTTTCGAAATTGAACAAGTAGGGGAGAGGGGCCATAGTGGAGCAGGTTAATTTGGGGGCTCATATGGAGCATCACATGGATCAAAAAAATAAAGAATTCTTATCACTTGAACAATTTCATCATGAATTAAAACAATTTGTATTTTCACATATTCAACCACTATGTCACATGTAGGTCGATGATAGGTGGAGTGAGTAAAAATTCATGGGTGACCAATAGTGGGTTAGAACACCCATGGTCCATGTATGGCATATGAGTGGTACGTGTTTGTCATGCCGTATGGAAAGTGGGTAGAGTGCCATCACTCTCGTCCACTTCCTAATATTTAACACACACCACATATTCTGTCCCTCTCAAGGTAAGTCTTTTGCAAAGGAATGGTCACAAATGTAGGGTTCTTACTCGTTGCTCCTCTTCAACACCATCGTAATAGCAAAGGTAAGCATGGACCTATGGAATGGTCGCCAATGCTTCCTAATTTAAATAATTTCTTATTTGTTTTCATTTGACTTGGTTGAATGCTTCCTAGTTTCAATATTTGTAGGTTTCCTAGACTAATGGAATGGTCACTAATGTTGCATTGTTGATCATTGCTCTTCTAGGCTGTCATGGAGCAATGTTCGACCTAGGTGAGGTTTTTAAGCCTCATTAAGACAATGAACCATCATAAATCTATTATGGGTGCTTCTTTCATTAATGGTTTTTTGAATTTTCGTTCACCTTTTCTTTGTATTCACTAAGTTGAAGGTTCTCTGGTTTTGTGGGTGCTACTTTGAATAATGGTTTTTTGGTTTTTACTTTTCTTTGACATTTTGTAATTTCAAGTTGAATGTGTTAGGCTTTTTGTTTCTTTAACTTTGTAAAAAAAAGATTCAAAAGATCACAAACTTCAAAAGTGTGTTCAAAGGTGTTTATGAACACAATTGTATTATGTGTTTTGTAACATGTTTATTCTTTATGGGAATTCTAATTGTTTTTAAGAATATCATTATGACTTACCCAATTTAAGTTATAAATTTAAGCTTGTAGTTCTTTGAATTCTTTATGCAAACGAGCTATCAATGGTTGTATTGTTTGTTGATAATATTGCCAAGTTAGTTCATTATTCATTATGGTCTGTGAACGTTATTATGCTTGATAATGTTTAAGATGCTTCTTTAAACCTTTAATAGGTTTAGAGTTTTCCTACATTTATTCATGAGGTTACTAATAGGGTTTACGTATTATTAATTTGTTTCTTTTACTCTGCATTATATCTTATATGCCAAATATACTTAATAATGGTTTTTGTAAATGTTTCAAAGATAATGCTAGACAAACTATGAATCCTAAGTAGAGCATTTTTCCATTTAATGATTGTTAATAACAAAACCCAAAAGACATATTTAACTATTTATTTTCTATAGTAGAAAGTATTATAAATTATTACATGTCTAGTAAATAAACTTATTAATGATAATTTCTAGATAATTATATAAATTTTACTTAAATAAATAAACAATACAAATGTTAGTAATGTTATTATAGGTTTTTAGGTTAGTTGTTGGCAAGTTTCTCATAAGGTATAAAATCTATTTAGGTTTACCTACATTTAGGGTTTTCCTTTTCTGCATATAAGGTTTTTCTTTTGTACACGTAGGTTTTTCCTTTTCTGCTCACCCTCTCCTTGTCTCATTTTTTGTTTTACTTTTAATTTTGATGCATATTTAAGCCATAAGATGTAATATTCCTAGAATCTTCACTTGGTGTGCCACTTTTGAACCTCATTCTTTTAAGTTTCTCCAAAGATGTGATTCACATAAGTGAAGATTTTATAGAGAATAGATTTGTCTAAAGAATAGACTACATATGTAACCACATCTTTGAGCAAGCAAAAATCATCTAGTGTAGATTTGTCATAGTCTGAACAGTGTACATTTGATATTAAAATCTCAATCTTGAACATCGAACACCATATACATTATAATATGCATCCTCTACTATATCAGGTCAAGAAATAAAACTAATCCACTTTCACGTATTACTCATCATTTATATTTAAATTTTAATATCTATTAATTAATGAGGAAGGGTTTGTATACAATCCAAGTTTATTAAATTAAAAATTCCTCCAATTGAAAGCTTCCTTTCCTAATAATTGTTTTTTGGATGCTGTCAAGAAGTTCTTTGTATTCTCATCTAGAATGGCTCTTGGCTTAGACAAAACTTCAAATTTTTTGTATCTTTAATTTGATGACATCATCTTGTTAAGTTTAATAATCTTCCTTTGGATCTACCGCTCATTATCCAATTGAACAATCTATTTAAGAGTGGATTCCAAATGTTAATGGATCTCTAACATTTATCCACCCAATCAAACTCTCCACAATAGGGACCTACAAGCTTTAGCAATGAGTAATCACCCTGGGAAATTTCCAAATGCTTTACATTTATGTCTTCTTTGTTAAGGTTTTTGCATGCATGCTTGATTCTAATGTGGATATGGTGTAACAAATGACTACACTTTCACAATAAAAGACCTAGTTGGCAACCAATCAAAGTAACCTCTCCAATATATTGGAAGACTTGAACTAAACGATTGGTGCTTTCTCCAATCCGACTTTCACGTCTGTAAGGAGAGGAAAGTGAACTACCAAGGTTGTTAATATATTTCTATTTGTTATAGAGTGTTGGGATTTTATACATTGTACAAATTAATTTCTAGTAAACTCTTTGTAAACCAAGTATTCTCAACAATTAACCAACAACCACTTGATTTTTTTTTTAATGATTTTATTAATGTATGATAACAATTAGAATAGGTAGATATTTACATCTTTGATATGCTATTATTAAACATCACCCAATTTAATATTTTAAGATAAATATTGATCAATAGAAATAAGACAACTATTTATGAATTTTTAATATAAATAAAATAAATGAATTGATTTTAATGTCAATGAATAATGTGCAAATTTTGTATATGTCTATTAGTTCTATATGGCATAAAGGTTGTAGCCATTGTTCTATAAATGCCTATCTCTTTTATATGATGTAAATGATATTTTGTAAATGCATATATACCACTATCTATTTTAAATTGTTAATGCCTCTTTATTCTATAGGATGTAAATGTTGTAGTCACTTTAATGTAAATGCCTATCTCTTCTATATGATGCAAATGTTTGTCATTGTTATGTAAATGCATATTTGTTCTATATGAGTAAATGTTGTGCATGTGTTTTAAATTCTATCTCTTTTATATGATGTGAATGTTGCTTTGTAAATGCCTATCTATTTCTTATATGTTGCTGCCTATTCTAAGTTGTTAATGCCTATCTATTCTATAGGATGTAAATGTTGTAGCCATTGTACTATAAGTGCATATATGGGATTTTTAGTTATACTATTAATATCTATTTGTTATATAATGTTATAACTAGAACTAATCTAAATTATATAAATTTTGTAGTTAGTGTACGGTAATTACATATATGTTGTTTGCAATATATGTCATGTAACTGCTTAAATTAGCATCGCATCTTCTTTCTCACTTGACCACCCACATTAACTTTGTGTCCCTTCCCATTTAATTTTCCTAATACAATATAGTTACTCCATGCTATGCTTTTTCCAATTTAGTATCAACATAACACATAATGGTCATCCATTCTTGACTCTTCAAACTGATGTAAGACACAGTCTTGCTACCTCTTTTTTCCAACACTCTAATGGCACCATTCCTCCCTACTCGAATACCAATTTTATCATAGTTCCAAATTTGTTAAGGTCCGTATGTGTTTGCATTGTAGGCTTTCAATAATGTTGTGTGAATCAGAGACAACAATAGGCTTGAGGTTCAATGCCCTGTCTCTATCAAGGTCTTTGATTAACATGGTGAGTTTAGGATGACACTTTTTAAACCTAGTCCACCACGACTTATCGAGAAACCCATCCTTGAATGGGTTTGGTCTAATTTGGCATATTTGGGCTACCTCTACCTTGAGATTTATAATCTCAAGGTCATGACCCATTACAACCATCTCTTTGCACCATTCCACAATTAGAGCCTCTTCATTTGGCATTAACACAGTTGGAGGACCTTTCTTGGACGTTGGTGTTATCCCACATAACCAATTGATGAGAGTGGTTGTCAAGATTATTCATTTCTTTGCTTTTTTTTTGTTGATAAAAGGTTGTAAGCCTATATATATATATTTATATTATATCAAAAGAGTTTACATCAGTGCAGTTTAAATGGCCTCCATCAACCAATTTTCAGAAATTCGTGATGCAGGGGAGTTACAGGGAGACATGGGAAGATAACCGACATAAAACCCCATAGGCCTAAGCTGCTGGATATGGTACGCTTCTGCAGTTTTCAAAAAACTAGCCCGATTACAAAAGTAAGCCCAAAAGGAGCAGAAGCATCTGCCCACACCATTGTTGTAGAATAAAGACAATCAGACCTTTAAAAATAAATTATCACTATATCTAACCTTTACTGCAACTGCAGAACCTTCCACAAGGCATAAGACATGAATGTGGATTCTAGTCTTCTGTGTCATTCTTTTTCGCATCACTTTATGTTCCTGCACTCTTATCATTCTACATTTTTCTTCATTTTATTAACAAAGTTAACAGTGACTATAGTAACCCATCCTAGTTGACTGCAGCACTAAACCCTCTACTAACATAATCATATCGTCACCCTTCCAGCTCTAGGGTAATTGGACCATCTCTGCCTTTGACTGGGTTCATTTCACTGTTTACGACCACTTTCTCATGCATTCCTGCCCGCTTACTATGACTTTAACAACTTCATACCCCATCATACTTGGAACTGTTTCTTTGCACTTGAACATTGTCATGATGGAACTGTCACTGTTTTTGCCATTTTGTTATATCCTGAAAATTGTTGCCCCCTTTGAAAACTCTTCCTCTTTGATGACTGCCCCAAAAACTCACATCCCTTAGACTCTGTCATCTTATGAATATAGTCATAGTACACTGTCAAAGTGACTTATACAAGGTTTTCATTACAGTCATCAACCACTTCATCAAAGGTCACATCTAAGGTCACAAATCATGAGGACAAGATCTGTCATCGATTGCTTGCTCTTTTAGACATGCTTGTCTTGATGCTTCATAGGTCATTGCTCTACAATCTGCTCACTACTTGACCATAGCTACTTCAATAGGGTTGCAAGAAACATTTTTAAATAGCATTAGAAACTGCACAACACAAGACATATGAAAGGACTAAGGTAGCTGATTCCTACAATGCATGTGATAGATGTGGATCAAGTTGTCAAAGGATCTTTAGAGTTCAAACACCCTCAAGACTGCCTCCTCTTAACTACATAATGATCACTGTGCAATCCAAAGGTTTATACTGCTCTCTTAACCATGGGTTCCATCTGCAAGGTTAGACATCACAGTTTTTATCATGATGACTATCACTGATAACCACGATTGCCTCACTAATAACTCTGTCATCTCTGCCTTGTTACGTGATTTCCCTTTCTTGTATCTTTATGTCAACAAGACTATCTTCTTGATTTTCAAAATGCATTCATTATCTTTGCCCTTATTCATTTGGCTTGGAGAAATTGTCTTTAACTCATAAATAGGATTGTCATCTTTCAAATGCAAACTGTCATGAAGTATTCATCTTCTTTAGCTTCAAGAAACCCCAGCCCATCACCCATATATCATGAAATTGATACATGAACTAGCAGATTTTGTTGAAGAACTGGGAGTGCTCCACAACCCTTGCCTCTCAATATCCAAGGATCTTCTACAGATATCATATATGGGTAGTCACACCTTTGAACTGCACTTTATCTGGATCCATACATAGTGATCCTTTCTTATAAACCACTTTAATGGCAGTGATTATATCTGTTAACATACAATCTTACCCTTAGGTATACTAGACTGTGATCTTTTCTTGCTCCTTACAACCTTGAGTCTCTGTCAAAAGTGAATGTCAAGTTTTCCACTATGACATACATGCTTCAATCTTCTGCCCTTTTAATGCTCCTTGTCATTTTATCCATTATAGCAGACCCTTGACATTATACTGAACTTTCCCTTAAGCAATAAATCTGACCTGCAAACCTCATGAAACTCGCTTTACTAATATATCTCAACAATCCTTATCACGCATGCAATTGCATTTTCCCTATTATCATATCAAGTCTGTGTTGTCATCTAGTTTGGCATGCCATGGCTCACTAGCATCCTTTGCATTACATGCATTTCTCATATTAGTTCCACTAGCATCTGTGTAATCAACCAGCCAAAACTCTTTCTTGTATTCCAGTTTTTCCATTGTCTTTTATTTGTCATTTATTTGAGATGGCTGTGCTTTGTCTACTCTTGACTGTCCTCTAGTCTCTCATTCACAAGTTCCCTTTCATATATAAGTTTAATACCCTCTGGTCTTGAACTAACATCCTTTGAGCTGTCAATTGGTTATTGGTTCTCTCTTATTGTCAGAGAGAGGAAATTCCCATTGAGAAAAGGCATTATTACATTACAAACACTACTTTCTCGTTTCTTGAAGACCCTCAGTTGGCTTACCACAATCAGAAATTTTGAAACTCTTCTGACCAGGGATCTTCACCATCTTCATTGCCTTGCCACTTTACAGTAGTGACTGTCCATGCTATGTCACAATTATGAGATCGCTTCTATGACTGTCTTGTCACCATGATGGAAAAAATAATTATATACTTGTATTACAATTACTTTTAGAGATCTGCATAGAATGTTAGATACCTGCATTCGGCCAAAAAAGGTTAGTTAAAGCCATCTTTAGATCACAGACATAAAGTTTAGCGAGAGCCAGGCATGACTCTGGTTTGCTGCATTTTCTCCTTTAGATTTTAGCTAAAAATTTAGTGATCTATAATATGTACCCAAAAAATCACACCACTCGTGCCTGTACTTCGGCGATTACATTTCCCTTATGAACCTTGTGATGACGGCGGTATATGCATGGCTCCTTTTGCCATACATTAATTGTATCCTTTTTATTTCAATTAGGAAAGAGGGAACATTTTTAGCCCTGTTCGTGTATGATGCAGTTCCTAATGAAAACGAAGCAAGTATTTTTAAGACCTAAACTAAAACTACTAGTTGAACTGGTTTTGGAATGCTCTCAGCATGTATGTGAGCTTCTTCATTTGCTAAAAATCTAACTCCTCTTTAATTTGGAGGTATGGTTGCCTTCAATATTCTTATGCCATTCTAACCTCCTCATTTGAGCTTTGTTCTTCATCTGCAAAGAACATAAAACATTAAACAACAATTTTAAAATTTGGAATATTTTGAATCTCTTATGTAGAAGGTTAAGGAGATAAAAAGCCTTGAGTATTCAACTTGAAATTCCGCCAAATACTATTGTGGTTAGAATATAATGAGCAACAAAACAAAGATATATTTATCAATTATTTTTGATAGGTCTACTAATATTAATTGACACAATATAAACATCATTAAACACATATTCATACTCATACTTGAGTTAAGCTCATGGAGGATGAAATTGTTGCACTAACACCAACTTCCTAATTTTCTCTTATGCCAGGAGGTGTGTCTAATGTATTCATCAACTAAAAAATCAATAATAGAATAAACTCAAAAGTTCACAAATATATATAAACAACACATTTGAAATTTAGAAAAACAAACTTAAATGTGTTATCGTGTACATGAGTAAATCCAATGTCATAACCATCCATGGTAACATGTGTAAAAGATAGTGACGTGATGCCCATTTATTCAATAAAAAGTTGTATTTTAAATTATTAAACATTATGTTGAATAGAAAGTATTATTTTATTTTGATATATTATACAAATTTTACCTCTGATACAGATGCTACTATACAAGTTGTTGCAATAATGCCCAATGATGTACAAAACTCTGGGGTTACACCCTAAAATGTATAATGTTTGTATCAATTTAATTCAATTCTGTAATTAAAAATTTATTTAGATTTTCAATTTAAGTATTTAATAGATAATGTTATAAATTCAAATCAACATACCTGTATTTGACCAACATACACCTCATTTAGTGACTCGTCTGTCATCACTACATCATCTAATGCACCACCTTGATGACCTCTACTACTCCCATGCCATCTATATTGAAAATGAGAACACACATGGGAGGTGGAATCATCTACACCCTCTGGATCACTATATCTCCCAAAGCATAGATTACAATAGTTTGGGCATATATGAGGGATAGGGGCACTAGAGCTAGATGGTTGAGCTAGTGCATCATCTTGTGAGACAAAAGGCTAGGATATTTGTGTGCCATGCTTTAAAATGGTGTTTTTTAGGCTAGCAACTACATGGAGAGTCTGCACCTCCATACTCTCCCTAATGGCTATTGCAATTGTCACATGACAAATAGGTCTTTGTGCTAGTGTTCTTTGATGTGCATGGTTATCTACCTAATGAGCTCTTGGTCTATTTTGGGTAGAGCCTCCACCTCTACCTTGAAATACCCACATATCAAAGTAATTGGGAATTTGATGAAGGATAAACTCACAATATAGTTTTCTTAGAAAATATAACGACACCTCATAATTATTACATAGAGGTTGGTTCAAGACCATCCACCACCTATCCCAAAGGTTATTTCTTATCTCCTCATGATTACACCAATGTATTGAAAACCTCTTTGAATTCAGAGGAATAGGTTCATTGGTTTTAGGATCCAAAAAAAGGAAGACATATATGCTTTCTTTGATTATGTCTTTCTCTTTCACATCATTATAGGATAATTTTTTCGCAATATTGACCATATGAATATCTATAAGTTTTAAATTAATTTATTTGATTTGTGACTGTGTCAACATTCGTCAACATGGCTTTCAATGTTGAGGCAAGGATTGGTGATGCTTGTTTGATATTGAACCCCTCAATTTTGAAACTAATTCATGAATTGCGACTTTTTTTTGGTATAGATGCCCTAAAAAATCCCCTTGGCTTTGTCTAGGGTTTGTTGGAAGGGTAGGAGGAGGGTCAAGCATCCTAGGGTTTTCCTTAGGAAATTCATCATTTAAATTTGGTTGTGGCTCAAGGTTTACATGATCTATTATATGATTAAAAAAAACATGAAATTGATAAAAAGTAGTCCATTTTTTCCTAATGCAAACAAAATTTAGATCTAATGCAAAAAAAATATCACTTACCTTTTCTCCGATGTGGCATTGTGAAGCAATGTTGCAAAGGGAAAACACACTTGCATTATGCAGAGATGAGGGAAAGCAAATAGTTGTAGAAAATGTTGTATGTGGGTGAGCAAAATGGATAGGCTTTTTTATTTAATAACTTTATTGCATAAAATGCGTACACATTTTGCTTCCATAAAATGTATACGTGTTCTATTTTCATAATAGAACATGTGCACTATTTGTTTAAATAACGTGCTCGCATTATGGCTCATATTTTTCAAGCTATAACACAAGCACATTATTTGAATTTTTTGAAAGCATGAGTGAATTTTGCTCATATTTGGGCATTTGGCCACTTTTTTGTGCCCCATCTTGGTGTACATGCACCTACTACTAATTCATCCTTTCTCACCTAAAATACATCTATTTAACCTATTGGGCATGATTTCACATAAAGATCTAATTGAAGATTGCAAGAGGGACCATGTCACCATAAATGTGGTTGTTGAGGTTCTAGCTACCCAAATTGACTTGCAAGGGATCTCTTCCATTCATTTTATCCATTTCATGGAATAGGATGATTCTTGTACACAAAATTTCATATGGATGATTCCTACACGCTAGGTTTGTAGATTCCACACCCTCTCAAAATTTCCATGAGCAACTAGATGCCTAAAGAAAATAACTATAAACACTAGTTCATTCAACATTCAAAAGGTTGGTCATTTTGTTATTTTCAATTAACATAGTGTAAAAGCGATCTAGGATCTCAAATCATACTAGTTTAGCTTATCTTAGAAGTAACACACTTGGAAAATAGAAAGAGGCTAAGTTTGTAAGCTTCATCTATAGAAGAATGGACCTCCATGATAGTTTATATTAATCCAAAATAATCTTGTAGTTATAGCTATGGTTTTTTCTTTGCCACATTTTTTTCAATGACTGTAATGTTGGATTTGATGAATATGACAACATTTTAAAGAATTTTAAGCCTTGCAATGGTCTTTTCTTTATTACAACATGGATTTATGGAGTTATGTGATGGATTGTTAAGAATGATCTATTATTATTATTATCACCTAGTTGATGTATGCAAATGAACATATCATTAATCTTTATGGTTTTCATTTTTTTTTCTTTTGGTAAAATATAACTCTATTGCCCATTGTATAGGAGCTAACTAGAGAATTAATGATTCAACTATACACCCTTAAAAGAACAAATCATTCATCAATAGAGTGGGAACTACTTCTAGGATTTGTGTAGTTTATGATTCAATAGTTTAAACAAGGAAAAATCATTGCGAGCTATATCATGCAAACCATTTGTGAATCATATCTTTACACCCACATCTTGTATTTTCTACAATGATGACTACACCAACTATATAAGAGGTCTTTTTTACATAGTTGTTTTGCATGTAACCCAATGAAAATTTTTGGGGTGAAACTTACCTTAGATATAACTACAAACTTTACACCTTGCAATATATTTTCAACATTTTAATCCTACTAAGGATACATCTAGAGACACCCTCTTGGGCCTATTCAATTCCAAAGTATAGGAGAGATTTTCCACTCTCATTCATTAGCTCTGAAACCACTAAAATCTATTGATGAACTCTTGTTTACTCTCATGAATGACAAACCTTGGCCTTGATGGTAAAATTATGTTCTAAGGTTGTGGACTTATGTTTTTGGGAAGTAACACACCACCTATCTCAAAAAATATTTTTTAGATAATCATGATTGCACCAATGGATAAGAAATTTCTTTGAAGTCAAAACAGTGAGTGCATTAATTTTTGGATTAGTAAAAAGAGCACATATTTGGTCTTTTCTTATAGGTGTTTGTTTTATGCTATCATATGATAAATTTGCTGTATAAAATTGGTGACATGTATCTATATGAGTTTTCCATTGACAGATTTGACTCATCACTAAGTCAACTTGCTTCATAATTACTTCCAATGATGAAGTAAGTGATGCATGTTAGGGGTTTTATATGGATCTCTCAACAATTGAAACTAATTATATTTTTTGAATTTTATTTTTTTATAAATTCCCTAATTTAATTCCTCTTATCTTTGTATAGGGTTTTTCAAAAGTGTTGGAGGAGATTCATGCAATTGAGCATTCTCTTCAATAATTTCACCATTTAAATTAGGTTCTAGATAAGGGTTTAGAGGACTTGATAAAATATATAAATGCATTCTAAAATATTGAAATTCATAAAAACTCAAACAAAATTTGATTAAAAAGTAAGAAGATATTGACCACTTACCTCTCTTGTGATGTGACATTGGAAAAACAATTGGGAAAATTTTTGGAAATGTAGTAAAATTTGTAAGACACTCACATTTTGATGGCTTTACAACAATCAACCATGACTATTAGGAGTCTAAAATGTGTTGTTGCAAGTTTTTTTAATTTTTTTTTTATGTCCAACTTATAATGTGAGTGTATTATATAATGCACTTATATTATATAACATGCCATAACACATATGAGTTATGTGTAATGTGATCATATTTTGGAGAAAATAATTGACTTGCCCACTTTTTGTCCTCCAATTTGGTATGCTTGCTCTATGCTTTGATACCAATATTAAGAAAGATTGATTAATATAATAGAATATTGTAATCTTATTGATTTTAAAATGAAGATTATAATTTTATTTTATAAGTAGTGATGAAATAGTTAAATTACTAAAACAACTAAAAAAAATACTGCCAAAACCAAAAAACAAAACATAAAGTGTAGACCTAGAAGATTAACACATTAACACCTACATCCATATAGTTGTTAAATAGTAGGGTCTAACATTATTTTGTCTCTAGGACATTTTTATGGTTTCAAACTTGTCCCCTTTCTTTTCAAAATTCAAATTCAATTTTTTGTTGACTATCCCCATTCAACTTCCTACCTTAAGTTAAAAGTAAACACATATTTGGTACAATTTTATGTTATTTGTTAGTATTTAAAGACATTCAATGCATTTATTTTCATCATCCAAGGATTGTTTGGAATCCCCTCATTTTAGAGAAAAAAAATCAATATAGACACACTATTTAGTACACTATAAAAGAATAACAAATCTGTATTCATCATCTTAGGAGTCATGCTTTATGTCTTCCAATTTTATATACATTTATAGGCATTAACTAGGAGAACTTGTTAGCTTGAGATACAATGTAGCCCTTTCAAGGTATTCTTAAATATTGTTAGTTCCACATATACCAAAAAAGGTAGAAGACATAAAGACACACTAGGTAGACAATAGAGGGGAATTTTACTGTACACAAGGATGAACCTAGAGTCAAAGAAAGAAGTTTGTGATTGCAATATTATTCTAGACCTATACATTTATCATTTGATAAACTATATATCTAATATAGAAACCAAAAAGAATATTAAAGTAACATCACATATTTTTAAACCCTAAAATATTCATATTTTTGTATCATTCTAAATTACATACATTCGTTGATCATAGAACTTAACACTTTTATCTTCTTCATTTAATTCTTAAAAATAACTAATATACTTATCTAAATTATCATTTACTAGATATCAGTAATTAATCTAAATTATCATTTTAAAACACTTATTTTTCTTTATATATATTTTATAATTTATTATTCTGTTAAAAGTTACATTATATAACCTAGTATTTTTCTTTTTTTTTCAATCACAATTTCTTACTCAATGCACTAATTACAAGTTTAAATTAGAATGAAAAGAAAGGTGACTATTAAAATTGTGATTGTGGGAGACATTCCACAGTATTTTTCTTTTGTTTTCAATCACAATTTCTTACTCAATGCACTAAATACAAGTTTAAATTAGAATGAAAAGAAAGGTGACTATTAAAATTGTGATTGTGAGAGACATTCCACAGTTGTATATGAATGTGAAAAACCCATACACAGAAAAACAATTCAAAATAGTAAAACAAATATTTTTTAAAGCTGCACTAGATCCGACAATATTCCATTTTGAATTGTAGTGATTTTTATTTTATCTATACATGCACATATAAATGTAAGGATAATACATCATCGACTCAGCAGAGGCAGGTGCAATTTACAGACTACCATTGAATAAAGTATGGAGTTTATCGAGATTTTTTGTAGTGTTTGGTCTGCCGACAGTATGTGTTATGAAAATGAAACAATGTGCAGACAATTCACACAAAAATGCCGACGGCATGGGATCCTGCCATCTGAAACTCCCAACGAATATTAACATTATTAACTTCGTTCTGCTCGTCTGCTCCAGTGGATGTTGTTCATCAGATTATCCCAAGGCAGTAAATATATGCATTTTTATATTAATCATGCATGTATTCTTTGATGTTGATATCTTACTTGATTGCGTCTCCCTCCAACCGTTTATAGATGAACAACGGCGACTTCAGCAAGGCGAAAGAATCAGAATGATAGTTAGTCTCCTTATATTATTAATATTTCCACTAGATAGCTACTTCTAATAGCTCAATTTTTTTTCATAATGACTGTAAATTTTATCTAATTTATCTTGATTGTATTCAACTCAACAACAGAAAAGGATGGGAAGAGTGATTGTGATCGATCTGTATGTGTCATGTAATGTAGGTGATGATGAAGGATTCTGGATTCCACCCTCCCAGTTTATATGCCCATTCTCTTTACTTCCATCTTCAATTTAGCAGTATTGGTGCGCGGTTCGTATCCTCATAAGGTGTTTGGTTGGAATTATCGAGTCTATATTGACATTGTTCACCAGTTTTCCTTCAACCGATCTTTTTTCCAATTTTTTTTTTATTGCGTTGTTTAATGCATAGATACACATGCAGGTTTATATTATTTTTTTTTGCAAATTCATAGTTCATATTGGTAGCAGAGTTGGCTTGGGCAGTGGGTTTGCTCTCAATTGATTTCGGATTCGACTCCACTCTCAAATTTAAGAGATGGGATTTCTTGTGGACTGGCAGCTCCCATCGATAGGGGACTAGTCTTGCCCCATCTCGCCCCAGGTACTAGGTACCTATTATTGCAAAATATTTTCATTTGAATGTGACGACTCAATTCAATAAAAAATAATCACCATTTTATATAAAAACATAATGATCATTTATTTAGCTCATGGCTAGAGGTTTGAAAAATGACAAGTTTCAAATAAAAGTTCACGAAAGAATCTCTTTATAATTGATCTCGTGATAATATTATTAAATATTAATATATGCGATAAATTGTTTATAAAAAGAAGTTTTGACAAATATATATTTTCGTATATTTTATAGATATTTAATAATTCTTAAAGATATATATGTTAGTTATTTTTCATGTAAACAAATAAATAAAATTTGTCACAATCATATAAAATAAATATGATATTAAGATAGGAATTGTTCAATCTAAATAAATTAGTATATTTTTGATATAATGTTATGATTTTTTAATCTTTATGATCTATTATTAATATAAAATAAAAAAGTTTATTAAGTGTAATTTTAAATATTAATTTAATTTTTTATCAACACTTTAATTTATTTGCAATAAATTGTGAAAATATTTTAATATGGATTACTTTTTAATGTTTGGTGGTTTTGTTGATTTTTTTTTTAAACGTGGGTTTGTTTTGTAATTTTAACTTATTGTTTAAACTTTTTAAAAAGAAATTATGGAAGATCTTGAATCATCCACAAGATGATTTTGATATTTGATAGAAAAATCCCATATATATAATTTTAACATTTTTATTTATATACAATAAATTGTGAAAATCTTTTAATATTATGTACTTTTTATTGTTTGGTGGTTTTGTTGTATTTTTTGTTTAGACTTGGACTTGTTTTGTAATTTTATTTTGCTGTTTGGATTTTTTTTTAAATGAAGAATTTTGTATCATCTACAGGATTGTTTTGCTATTCAAGACATAAACATAAGTCTTAAGTTGAAACCTCTTCAATTGAAAGCCAATAAAAAATTGACTTCTCATCTACTCCATGCACTAATGTGTGATTATTCTCAATTTGTACTTGAAAACTCTGCAATTTTTTTATGAGACTTTAAGTAGTCTTGTGATAATATTTTTTTTTTATCAATAAACAAATATTATTAGTCAAATGTAAAGTAGAAAATATGTTTTGTTTTTTATGGATGCATTTAATTTAATTTCATTATTAGACTTGTCTTTCTACCACTTTAAGAGCTAGGCTCCACATAAGAATTTTTTAATATTGCATTTAATTAAATTTTTGAGCTTGTTGGACCTACCACTTGAGAGCTAGGCTCCACATAAGAATTTTAAGTTTGCAGCACCAAGAGCTGAAAAAGTATCTAAGCAAGTTTACTGTTGGATTTGTTTTTACTTTTTCAAAAAAGATTTGTTTTGCTTTTGACTTAATAACGTGATTAGCACGGATGGTATTCCTAACTGGCATGCCTAAACTTTCCCTTAAAACAAACACAGTTGAATTCCTGGCCCCAGATTTTATCCTAATTCCCTGTTTTTTGAAACTTCAGTGATAGTACTTCTTTTGGCCTTTTGTCTTTTGCTGTAATTTTCCTGGCCCCAGATTTTATCCTAGTTCCCTGTTATTTCGTAAGCTTCAGTAATAGTACTTCTTTTGGCCTTTTCTCTTTTGCTGTAAACAGTGATTTTCCTGGCCTCAGATTTTGTCCTTACTGACTGTATTTATAGTCTGAGCCATCCTTTGTGTATTTTCAATTATACCTAGAATTTGTTAAGGCCAAGTGATTTTTGAAATTTTGAGTCCTTAAAAGTTAATTCGTATATAACTCTTCCTCGCTTATAGTTAGCTTACTCTTTATGTCCGGACTTGTCTGGTGCTTTTAGTTAAATCATACAGTCCTCGATTTTGTTCCAAGCCACTGTCGACAGGGTATGATATAATACTTATTCCATTTGTTAAGATCATGTCATTATACTGTGCTTTCATGGAACTCCTTGTGCTTTTTGTGCTTTATCTCTCACAACTTTTGTATTGTATGCTTCATTATCGGAACTTTTACTTACCAGGGTATCAGTGTAACAGGAGGGCGTCTACAAAATATTGATGTTTGAAGCTTGCTTCTTTCTTCTTCTTCTTTCTTTCCTTTTTTAATAACTGTATTATAAATGAAGCTTTGTATATCTTTGGGTGACATGAATAAGCATCGACTAGGGGAAATTAGAAGTTAGGATTTGAAATTTCCAAGTGGCTTTGTATATCTCTTATAAATTAGAAGCTGTATGTATAACAGATATATTCTCCGCAGATTAAGAATGAAATGGGTTTTCTTGTTCTACGTTGCAATAGACACACTTATGATAGGGTTTAATTAGTGAAGTATTACACGGAACCCACAAGATTGTATCATTTCTTCAATTGGGATACAAATCAATAGAAATAAAAAGATAAATGCTATGTAAGGGTCTCAAGTAGCCTTCTTCTCCCCAACTAGGCCGAGAGAAGAAGATATTTACCACAGTTCTAGTTTATCGCTTTAATAGTATTGTGGGAAAGCTTAAACAGGCTTTGATTTTTATCTGAATTGAAAGCTAAAATGGTTGTAATTTATTTTGGATAGGCTTCTCTTGACCCTGTTTTCTCTTCTACAATAATCACTCTTGATTGTTTGATTTGAATTGAAGGCTAATTGTTCAGTAAGTCAAGCTCATAAGGCAGCAGTCATGTTTTCATCAAATGTCAAAACAACTTACATCCTACATACAATAATTTGGTTCAGCGGTTTTGCGGTCGTCTTTGTAATTTGATTGTTGATACCAGTTCTGCGCTGATTTTTGCAATAATTTTAGTGGGTGCAGCTCATTGCGCTGTTGCTGATCTCGCACGCTCACCAAATCTAATGGGCTTCAACTTTTACAATCTGTATCAATCTCTTATTCAAGTATTTTGGCTCTTCCAAGCATATACAAAATCTAGCGATGATACTCATCCTCTTCCAGCCACAGATTCCGCTGTATTGCATCCTACCGAGGCTGACTTATCATTGCAAACAGCTTATCCCAATGGAGATGTTATTGATCTTGAAAGCGGTCTGTCACAGCACGAAATTGAAGTCCAAAAAAATGATGTTGGCGGCTGCCAAGCACTGAATTACGTCAACTTTGCAATGCAATTCGCTAGCCTCTCTCTAGCATATTTTGTGAGCCACATGCAGTTGTCCCGTAAAGTTGATAGAGCAGTAGACGGTATCGCCTTAGTAATTGCTTGTGTAATATTGGCTGTTCTTTTTTACCTTATATATCAGAAATCAAAGCAGGCGCAGGGATCAGGGTCTAACGACAACAGAAATAATCAGAGTGCAAGAAATCCATGGCACATATTTCTTTACATCACAGTAGCGTGCTGGGCAGGGGTAGTATATATCTCCCTTGCCATCAACATCCTGCAAAATCTCTAACTTTCTTGTTTCTCTTCTTTTTGTCTAACATCATGATGATGGATCATTGAGCATGATCTGAAATATTGATGTAAAAAATGTTCTAATTCTATCACTCTTACCTTGACCAGATGTAATTAGTGCTTTGATAGAAAAGGTGTGTAATGAATGTGTTTTTGAAAAATGACATAATGTAATTTTAATTTTTATTGATAAAATATAATCTTTTTCTTTTTTTTTTTTTTTTTTGTTAACAAGGGGTATCCCTACACCCTGCCCAAGGGCCCAGCAGCCTATATCTTGGATACGATAAATTTAAGATAATGTTTATATGTAAAAATGTAATTTTAAATTTTTTTATTGCTTTAATTAAATTGTTTTCTTTAAAAAGAAATCTCTTAACCTATGAATCTTAATCTTAATCATCTCTTTCATGATTTCACATCTTTTTATTCATAATTCTTTTGAAAAACATGAGCTTGATATGTTATGAGTACCGAAGAGGTTGAAGGTACTTAAAAGAGGAACTAGTGGGTTGTTAAATCAACTTATCTGACAGTTTGACCCTATGGAGCCCTCAAAATAGACATTTGACCGTAATTATTAATTAATTAAAAATAAAAATACAATTCTTTATTTTTAACTAATTAATAATTACGGTCAAATATCCGTTTTGAAGGGTGCATAGACATTGCCCTTCAACGGTTGTCGTTTGTCTTTTCCGTTTCCGTTTTCTTCGAATTTGCCCGTCGCCGTCAGACGGAAATACCTCGCGACTGTAAGAGAATTTTTCTAGTTTGAATAGTACGTGATATAGTTAACACAGCCATTGACTGTCTCGACGCTATGTATTTCAATTTCTCGGCAGGTTTGCAATGGTTAGCAAAATTTCTTGATTGCCCAGTTGCCACACATTTTGTTTAAACGTTTCGTTGCAGGCCGCTTCCCAGAATTTCTTCGTTAGAAGGAAGGAAGGAAGAGGAGGCTTGTGCTTCAAATCACTGTTTCTTCCATGAGGTAGAATAAGATGTTAGCGGACGATAGTGAAGAGAGTGGGCAAGTGCTCTCCGAGGACTACGAGGGCGATCATTGATCCCCTACCCGGCCACCCGTTCATTTTCTTTTTCCTCGTCTCCAAAGGCGATCGCGAGGGCGGTGTGCCTTTCTGCTTCTGCTCAGATTCGTCAGGCCTGCTGTTTTTCACTTGTGCTTTTTCGCCTCCGAAATCAGGGTTTGCAGTACTTTGTAGCTGAAGATTATTGCTTACCGAGGTTGCAGGATCCGGGGATAGATTTTTGTTTGGTTAGTTTGTAGATAAGTAGTACAAGACTTATCTTTTCCTTAAAAAATATTATGTAGCCGGAACCCTAGTAAGCTAGGGCTTTGCTTAAAAAAATCAGCCTGCAGTACGAGCAAGAATTTCTTGTTTAAAATTCCGTTTGCCTGCTTTAGATTGACCTTGAAGAAACAAGGTTTCCTTTAGCTAGCTGGTTTTTTATCATATATCAGACGGTCGTTATTTTAATGCCCTGGAATATATTTTTTAAATCAGGGTTTTCTGGCAGTGGTTTGACAGCGCCTGCCAGTATGACAGCTATACAGTTTGTTGTGGCGTACGATCTTTTCACTTGTTTTTGCAGGTTTGGAGTAAAGAAACATATATCGTTAATGCTGTGTTATGGTTACTGCTTAAGGTTATCTCTCTTGCTTTCCTTGTGTTTGATTCTATCTCCGTTCTGTTGGCTTCCCAACTTATTTCCTAGCTTTTTGGAGTCGCCCTTGGTGGGTAGAGAAATAACGATATGTTTAATACATGCTATTCTTGATCTTTAAATTTGAACCCAAAATCTCCATTGCGTTATGTTTACACAGATATATTTTTGTAGTACTTTGGACTGTTCTGAGTTAGTTCAAACTCCACAAATAGGTTCTTTGAGGTAAGATTTCCTAGAATTGTCTCAACAAAATAAGTTTTGTATACTTCATCTAGTTGGAGATATAGTTCTGTGGTTGTTTTCAGCATTTAAATATAAGCAGGGCATGCTATAAGATTGTGTTTCTTGTTCTTCAGCATCTTTTACTTGGGAAACTGGCATTTTATAGTTTTTGCCTCAGAAAGACAAATTGCTTTACATTTTTGAAGAATATAAAAGGGATACAGAAAAACCTTACTTTATGTGCACCCATTCAAAGATCTCAGGAGATGGGAACAGCCTGCAAAGTAACTAAGTAGCCATTTCAAAAACTGCACGGCTCTCCTTTTACAGTGCAGGTATCCAGCAGATGGTGAAGGAATCAGAAAACATTTTGCAATCAGTTCACATGCATAGGGATTTTGCAAGAGTTGTTATTTCTGTAAGTTTTTTGACAAAGGGTATGATTTATTTCAATTTCTCTTACCATACCTTAAAAATCAGAAATAACTGTTTGGAGGATAGACCAAGCTAGTCATGGTTGGAAGTGTTTCCAGTGTTATAACTTATATCTCATTTTCAGGAAGTGTTGAGAAAGATATGGATGAGCAAGAGGGTGTGATGTGGCAACGGTCGTTGTGATGCAATAAATCATACAAAATAACTAGAGTTCACTGTGATATAAAAAAATCTTTCATTTCCTCTTGCAACAATGGTCCTTTTAATGCCATTCACTCCCATTATCCCATATCAAAATATTTTCTTTCCTCTGATTTCATTTCTTCAGTGAAAAACTAATTTCAACAGAGTCCTGCAAACTCTTGATTAGTGATAGTCACATTGGTGATCCTCTCTTATGTATATTTATCAGAGATGACTACCATGTATCTCACTGTAAAAGGTGTATTACCCTAAAAAAATATTTAAATACTTTCTCATACAATAATGGTCAGCTTCGCTCATTCATTTGATTGGGTGCTTTCTGATATAAATTTCTCCTTCATTATTCCTTGAAGCGCACAATGGATTTTACATTTACACTGCAAATCAACAACACGCTAGACAAACCAAAAACAGGTTTTTATGCTGCTGCTGCAACCAATTCTTGCAGACAGGGACTTCAGCTGCACCACAACCCTTGTTTATTTTTTAGTTTTTGTGGTCCTTCCTGATCAAATGGGGACCTAGTATGATATTTTTAGATATATGCTACCAAGGGAAATGTCTCCTGCCCAAAATAACCCTGTTCCCTATAGGGCACGTTTAGGGGATGCAAGGATCGGTAGGAAATGTCCCCACCCTGTCCCTTTTTTTTTTTTTCAAAATTTTGGAAACATCCCTTGGATGTCAAACAATTTGTAGGGTATGCTCGCGTACATTAGAGGATGGCTAGCTGTCCCTGGGGTGGCTAGGGGATGTCCAAATGTACCCCCATCTTTCTTGAGGATGGCTACCATTTTAGCTATTTTAAAAAACAAAATTACAACCTTTCAATGCCTGTTTAGTTTATGCAATGCCCATCAAAGATGTAATTTTTTTAATAAAAGTGGCGTGCACCATAAGTGTCTATGTGGTTTTTGAATGTCTTTATTTGGGCTTGGTGGTTAGAGCTCCACCCCTCAACCCTTCAACCTCGCAATGGGCACTGCCCATTGTTGCTTCCATGTCCTAAAGTACATCAGAGTAGGACTTTGTATTAATAATGTTCATGTCGTGACGTATCATTGGAGGTGTTTGTAGAACTGCATGACTACACCTTGGGTAAGACTTTGTATTAACAATTTTCCATTTTTCTGTTTCTATATTGCCTCTAAAACCCATTTTCAAACAGTATCATAGTGAACAGGACAATGCATTGGGTGCTTCCAATCTGCAGTTCCACAATATACTAACACTTTCGAGCAAGACACCATTTGTGTAATGCTCCCTCAAATACATTTCTATTTTTGCTACAGCAGTCTTTCCTTTCTCCTGCAATTTCCTTAAAGGAGGATAGTAAAGGTAATCAATATTATAAAAAAACTAAAGTTTAATAAAGTTTAGTTTTAATGAAAAGTCAAGAGGCATGTAAATGAAGAGTTATGTCTGTTAAAGAAAAAGATTATATAAGGAAAATAAATCAAGAGGAAGGGGACATCAAGATGTGAAGAAATATCATATATTTTTCCTTGTGAAGTATTCAACCATTGAGGGCAAAACCCCTCAAAGATTCAAAGGTTTAAGGACGAAAACACTTAATTTTTCTTGCCAAGTTAGTAGTTGGAAACCCCTAACTTTAGATAGAAATTTAGGAAACATTTCAAGACATTTAATATATTCAAATTTTTATTAAAGCTTCAAGTTTGAAGTTTATAATTATCAAAATTATAATTTTAAAGTTGAATAAATATTTTAATTCATTATGCAAGTATTATTATGAGTGGAATATTTAAGTAAGGCAAAAATAAGGAAATTTTACAATTTGACTCTTCTGTTTTCCCAAACATAAGATCACAAGAAATTGTGCATATTTTGTTGTCTTGTTTGTCTGTAGTCAAACAAAGCACAATGTCTTGCCAACACCACCACCAAATCTTGGTTAAGGACATCTCAAACTAAGATGCCCAATTACATTTTCCATTATTGAGATTTGAAAATAACTCATCCAACATTGCTTGTAGAAATAATGTGCACAAGCAAGGGATTTCATTTGGTAATGAAGTGGGCATCCATGTAGATCTCACACTGTAATTTCCCACCAACTCTATGCTCTTTTATTGAAGCCTCGTGAAACTGATAAGCATAAAGAGCTGGTGAGTTGTTAAATCAGGTTTATTTGGTAGTTTGAGGATAAATATCCTAGGTAAAAACTACATAGCAAACCTTAGATTGTTACAGCCCATTAAATATCCCTCAGGTAATCTGAAACAACTTGGGAATGAAATGTAATTGGTCTTATAGTATTCATTATCACCATTATTGTGTTAGGGCACCATTGATAAGTTTACAAATGTTGACTATAAAGTATGGAAAAGTGTATCTTGGATACAAATTGATTGACCATATTATTTATTTCTTGAAGTTTGTAGTGCATAGGTAAAAGGGTATTCATAGAGAGGAGCTTAGGCATTATATAAAAAAGAGTAATTATTGGCAAAACTGCATACACATATAGTTTATAAACATATGAACATGTATACATAAATCTCCCAAGATGTTTTGCTATAGAAATTGCTCATTATGTAGCATAAAAATGCCAAATAATCCTAACAAATGATATTAATGATATGTTAACTAGATTCATGTGTAGCCTTGTTGTCCTCAAATTTTTAACCATGAAATTCTTTGAACTTCAAGACTATCAATTTGGTCTGTTGCTCAATTTGTACTTTAGAAGGTTTATACCATTATCCCTCAAAAATCATTATTCTCTACAGTTTGGTTGCTTATAGATCTACTGTAACCCCAAGTTTTTGATTTGGGTGCCCTTAGAAAAGCTTCAAACAATTCAATATCCTTATTGAATTAGGTCCATGCCATTTTAGCTATGACAACTCTTAAGCACATTGGGCCCTTGCCACAACCTTCCCATCCTTTTATATAGAATACTTCTCTCTTGTTTGGATTCTCAAAGGGTTGTCTTACCATGTCTAAATAAGATGAAATGAATAAATTTCTTGCAAAACAAGGAGCCATTGTTTTAAACTTGTGAGCTTTTTGTGTAGTGTGGTGTCTAGTTTGAATTGATATGATAAGTAGCTAGCATTAGAGGAGTGAAAAATAATACTTATACTTCAAGTGTACTTTCTCGGTTAGGCTTGTCTTATTTGCAAGGTGGAATTGACTTGCTTTCCTCTCAAAGTTTCTTCTAGTTTGGAGAAATTGGGTTCTCTTATTTTGTGCACCAAAGTGAGTACTAATATTGTGTTGCTTGATTTATTTACCTCAAGGCAATAGTTTTTTATGGATGTAAATTAGTATTGGAGGCTTCCCTTTAGGCCTCTTCTCTTAGGTAGGTAATTGTTAAAGTATATTGTTCTAGTATTGAGGTTAATGTTGGTTTGACTACTATAGGTAGTACAAAGTATTTCATTGGGGAGGTGCTATATTTTAATGAAGCTTCTCAATCAACTTATAGAACTCAGTTGCCTTAAAGATTTAGAATTATAGGGATGTGAAAGCTTCTAAGAATTATAGGGTTCCCTACCTTGTATTGCAACAAAGAACCCTTCAAACTCACAAGGGGCTCTGCCCTTTGACCTTTTTGGGGCTATTGTCCCTAAACCCCCATGAGGGGTGTTGCCCCTCGACCCCACTAGGGGCATTGCCTCCAAACCCCCACCAAACAACAACTCTAACCAAGTAATAGATCACTGATTGATCATGATCACAAAATCTACAAAATACATATTCTCTATTGCAAATCTTTGCATCTTCACAGTCAAAGTCATAGTAAAGGATTATTTTGTTTCATACATTGGACACCCTGTTTAGTATACGATGACTACCATAGACAAATTTGGCATGTTACAATCATTATATTGCTAAATGTGAGTTAAGTCATAGTCATCAAGAAATGCCACTATGATAATGCAGAAATGTATCAATCATGCCCTACATAGACAAGTACTTGAACAATCCCATCTATCAATATCCCAGCTGAAGCCAAACTAGTTATGTAGATCTTTGTGTCTTCATAGTCCAAGTCTCTGTCAAGGATTATTTTGTTTCATACATTGGACAACTTGTTCAGTCTACAATGATTGTCACAGACAAAGTTGGCTTGCTACAGTCATTATATTACTAAATATGAGTTGTCTTAGTGTGAATGAAGATTGTAGACCTGCATAAACACAACAAGTCATCACACAAATAGATTCATATGCAAGTTAAATCCACATTCCCCATGGAATTTATTTACAATGCACAAAATAGGAAATAAATGAAGAACACAACAAAGAAAGCTATTAAATCCTATTAAAGCAAGTAAACAATTAATCCCATGGGGGAATTGGTGCCATTTTGATGTGTAAAATGGCCCTTTCCCAATCCCTTGTAAGCTTGATGAAGATTGATCCACTTGATGATGATGAACAATGCTTCCTTGATGAAATCTTCAATAACCTAGCTACGATGATGGAAAAACGCTATGGAAATGGATGAATTTACTCTAAATATGAAGATAGTAACTTTGCTCTAAGTTGTGGATCCAAAATGAGAAGAAAAGCCTCTTATTTATATATGAGAATGATGGAAAATGAGACAAAAGGGATGAATGTGAGACTAATTGTCAACCAATGGCCAAGTGCCACTTGTCAAGATGTGAGAGGTTGAAGGTTGAACACATTTCGATGAATGTGCCAATAAATGATATTAGGTGGAATTTGAAATTCATGAAATGACAAGTTGGAGGGAGAAAGAAATGACTTAAATGCCACTTGGTTCAATGCATAAGGACATGTAAGAGGTATTGAATGCCTTGTTGGAAGAACAAATCCCTTTAGAGGGATTTTCAAATTTGGAGGAATATTCCCTTTTGATGCCATGTTGAGAGAAATTAGAGGATTTAAGAAATCAATTAAGTTATTTTCTTGTGCAACTTGCAAAAGCTAGAGGATGTGATGGGTTGAGATTAAGATCAATCATGATTTGATAAATTTAAAGAGAGATTAATTGATGTGACAACTTGATTTATATTTTTGGGTTGATTTAAAATCAAAGTTGAGAGGAATATGATTTTGACTTAATTTAATAAAGGTTTTGATTTATTTAATTAAAGGGGAATGATGTTAGATTAAATTAAATAAAGGTTTAATTTATTTAATTTAACAAAAAAACTTTAGAGATTAATTAAATAAAATTGATTTATTTAATTAATAGAGAGACTATGATGATTTAATCAAATAAAGTTAATCATTTAATTAAAAGAGGTAATTAGAATTAATTAAACAAAATGATTTATTTAATTAATAGGAAAGAATGACTTAATCAGATAAAGTTGATTTAATTAATTAAGAGATGAAATATGATGAATTTAATCAAATACATATTATTTGATTAAATGGTTAGCAAAGGAGATGATTCAGGATGAAGCAGTGTTCGTAAAATCAGGATCAGGTGCATACGCTCAATTGGTACATTTCTTGTGTCTACATTTTGCTACTCTTTGAAGCAAGACACCTACTGTGTTGGTTCAAAGAATAAACTACCGAGATCAAAATTCAATTTTTTTATTTTTCAAATTGCCCCACTGTTGTCTTGGCGAGAACAAACATGTTGATATACTGCCCCTTTGAGAGATTAGACAAAAAATGAATTTTTGGGTGATCTCACAAAAAAAGAGGACAAGGTACCTGACGGGTCCAAAAAGGCTTCAGAATGTCAAAAATGTGCAAAAACGTGAAAAAAATGATGTAAAATGGCCCTCAGTTGGGTGAAAATGGGCTCGAGGATCCAAAACCCTAGTTGGACGACTAAATAGGGTAAAAAAACCCTAACTTTGAAGCTTAAATAAGCCTTGAGGTGCCACTTCCAATTCATTTGCACACCTAGACTTTAGAGATTTCTATCATGTGAGCTCTAAGGACTAATTGAGATGGTGCAACGTGTGCTTCCACGAAACATTTCTGAGCGCATGCGAGTGTACTAGAGGCTTCTTGACATAGGACCAGTGGTATGTCATTTTGTCCCGACTTTGCTTTTCAATTTTCAAGTGCATTTATTAGGGTTTAGGAGTCAACAACATCAAGCAGTGCTATATAGCGCCATTGAAAACCTCAAATCGATGTCGTACAAGCCTAAACTGCACCGCTTATGAGAGTTGCACCATGACAACAGAGTTTAAAAATTAGGGTTTTGGTGCAAAGTGTGTCGCGTATGAAAATAGTATTATGATGGTCCTATTTGAAATTTGGGTCCAGGAGTCAAGTTAGGTCACTGAAAAATTGCCTTGTAATGGTGGAGTTTGGAACTTTTTGGCTTCTAGTAGTGCAATTTGGAAGTTTCAAATAGCGATGCACTTGCCATATTGGTTGCGCAAACCTCAGATAGGATCTTGATTTTTTATGAAACTTGATGTAGTGACTTTGCTAATGTAGGAGGGCATGGAACTAGTCCACTCGCGAGAGCACAAATCATCCATTTTGGCTAGATTGAATCAAAATCCCTGTTTGGACGAGGTGCTCCAAGAGAACCTAGGGGAAATTGGCTTATGGTACATTGCTTATGCCCCACTGATCAAGATGCATATTGGCATGATGATTGCATTGGCAGAGCACTGACATAGTGAGACATCTTCATTCCACCTCCCCACAGGCGAGGCCACAATGACCTTGGAGGACGTGTGACGCATTCTACATTTGTCGATCCACAAAGAGAGAGTGATCTATGATATGGAGGTCGTGAGGGACACCTGCTATGATATTATGGGCTTGGACGGGATTATTTTTTCAAAGGGCCAGATCGAGCTAGAGCAGTATAGGCATGTGGTGCCACCTTTTAGATTGATTGTAGTTGCGATCATTTCAGGACTTTTGGCACTAGATCGATGTGGGTGATACTTCAGCCTAGGATGGAGCCTTGCTTGGGATCAGATGCTCTGATGGACAGAGTGCTTTTCCTAGGGGCTAGTGATGTTGGCCTCCCTCTACCATGATCTTCACGAGTTCATGTATTGCAATAGTAGGTCCATCAGATCAAGAGTCACACTACTGCACATTTGGGCTAGGAGCACATTGCAGTGCTCCTCCCTATGAGAGTTGCATCCATAGACATGGAGCCGGATGACCCAGTTATTTGGAGATACAAGGGTGGACTATCATTTTCACATATAAGAGCAATAGATATTTGACACTGGCAGTGAGTCATTGACAAGATGACAATTTTCACCTAGAGACCCTATCTTGGCATGCCAACCTGATATGATGATGTACAACACTTATTTTTGGCCAGGCAAGACCATTTGATGTAGGGTAGGGAGCATACCATGATTGAGAGATACCTACTAGACCATGTGGCCCGACAGTTTGGGGACACAAAAGACTGACCTGATGACTAGTGTGTGGCCATCTTCACTTGTACTATGAGGGAGATGACATGGGGTCAGACGATCCCAACAATAGATGTAGTTAAAATTTTCATGTAGCTAGGGGCTAGGCCATGGCCTTCTGATCAGGAACAGGTGGCTCGGGGATGATGCATGCCTACAATGATTGGTTTTGTCCTCCAGTCTGATTGATAGTTCCTGGTGCATAGATATTGAGGAGACCTAGAGGCCGAGGTGCAAGGCGGGGCGAGGCTGAGTTGGTAGAGGAGATGGGGGTTGGGGAGGAGGTGGACCACACCAGCAGCCCAATCTAGATAGGGTATGATAGGATCCTCCGAGACAGGATCAGGATTAGGGTAGACAGGACCAGGATCAGGTCTGATAGGATCAAGATAGATAGGTGGATTAGCCACCTCAAAGAGATTAGGGACCTCCATTGCCACCTGATCAGCTAATAGGTGCAGGGTCTGTAGGAAAAATCAATGCATTAACATCTGAAAGAGATCAACTGAGAACTGAGCGGGACTAGGCCATTCAACAAAGAGAGGCTGTAGAGC
Source organism: Sequoia sempervirens (assembly GCA_007258455.2). NCBI lineage: Eukaryota > Viridiplantae > Streptophyta > Pinopsida > Cupressales > Cupressaceae > Sequoia > Sequoia sempervirens. The sequence goes on from VDFB02026320.1 coordinate 173,180,892, forward strand.
TCAGGGATGCATAGGAGATAGGCCATTGGTAGCAACTTGAGAGTATGGCCACATCCTCCTCTTAGAGCACAGTTTCTTTACAAGCATACATGGAGGCAGTCTGAGAGGCCGACTATTATAGAGTGCATTATCATTAGGCCATGCCTTGAGCATTCCAGGTCCTAGATTTTTCATAATAGATAGAGTACCGACCTCTAGAGGATCAAGGAGAGAGGCCGCCCAACGAGGGGAGCAACCAGTAGGGCTAGCTCATTTTTTATCAGAGACATGTGATTCTTTTTAAGTTCCATGGGCTTGTTTTTGATAGCCCCATGAGTGATTTATACTATACTAATTGATATACATACTTGATCCCAATTTTGTACCATGACAATGTATTATTATTTTGATGATATATGAGATGATATGAGATGATTCGATCCAATGTATGATTGTATCCTATCTTTACTTATGCATTATGGATGGATGTGTTTACTTTCTATATGCGATAGTTTATATGTAATGCAATGCAATGTATGTTTCTATATGATGTTTATGATGCAATGATTTATGGATGCATTTCTTTTTCAGTATCTTTTCTTATGCACTTTTAATGATGATGTATGGATAATGTAAATGTTATGATATGTAAATGCTTAGACCAACAAATTTATATTATACACCTAATGGATGATGATGAAATGTATGAGATGCAATTTTTTTCTTTTTTTTTCAATATCTTTGTCATGTATGATATGGTGATACATTTATGGATGATATGATGATGTATGCGATATGATGATCCAAATGAATGATATGATGATGATGCAAGTATGTATATGACATTATATTTATATGATAATGCAATAGATGATATGTATGTGATGTTATATGATTATGTAATGGATGCAAATGAATGATATATGATGTATTCAGTGGATGCTTCAATGATGTATATGATATGAGTTAATAATGCCTATGTGGTGATTCCTTTATGCTTATGTAATGAATGCAAATGTATCCAGTTTATGAGATGCTTAGAATAACCAATCTATATTAATGATGAAATGCAATGTATGCAAAATGATTGATGTTTCCCATATGATATGATATGATATGCATTATACTGATGGTTTGTGGATGCAGGATGGATGCCTTAGCAATGATTTTGATTAATTGTCATGGTACCATGTTAGCACGAAAAGAAGATAGAAAAAAGAAGAGGATCCAACAAGTGCAATGATGATGATGATAATGATGATTTTATTACTAAGAATTGGGACTTTAAAAGGGCCATTTACCTTATGTTTGATAATACATGTAGGTACGATGCATCAAGGTATAAAAAACTAGGATGGCGTTGTAACTAGTGTGATGGAGTTTGACTCAACAATCAAATAGGAGTACTCTTGTTCACACCTAGTGTATGAAACCTTATTTAAAATGTAGTTCAGATATTCCAAACATCTCAGAACAAAACATAGAAAGGAAAGTCTTCCTATGTGGTCAATAAGACACTCAAAACATCCTCCCTACACCTAAACAAAACATGCATGACCAAGTTATATTACAAGAATATCCAACAAGTACAACAGATAAAAAGATCATGATTGCTGCCCCATTCCTTTATCTCTAAATCTTTTTGTTTGGATATCATTGAGAGGTCATCGAAATGAGTGCAAATAAGATAAGTCAAAAGACAAAGATAAAGTAAAAAAACAAGCTAATGTTCTTCAATACCACTAGCCAAGACTAAACTATGGTGATACCTATTGTTGATGTCCATTGCAAGAAGGATCCATCCTAGGACATGATGATATCAGATGATTGATTTGGGAACTAATTGGATGATAGGATTTTGACACAAAAAGTTGACCAACTTGTTTACTTATTGACCTAGACTTGAGACTTTGACGTTTAAGTTTTCACTTTTAACTTGCTCTACTTGTTTTCGACTATTTTACCAAAGGTTGAGGATGACGATGATTTATTATGAGTGATATTTATTGTGGGTGAAAGTGAAATGGGGATGGATGAATTTTTTTCAAATGTTTGGATTTTTTTGATGTTTTGAAATGTTTTGTGGTTATTTTTGGTATTTTTGAGATTTTGCAAATGTTTTGATTTTCAAAATTTTCTAATGTTTTGAGGTTTTTTGAGATTTTGACCAAGAGACTAACCTAATGACCTATCCTAGGGGCCTCATGGGTTGATCAACATTTTAGCCTTGCCTACGTTATGCATGCAAAGACCATGTAGTTCAACTGACACATACTCAATTATTGATGAGATATGAACAAATGAATTGCTAGTTTATTATGACGGACTCCTAGAGGACTAACCTAAGTGTCTTGGGGGAAGATCAAAGATCAATCTTGACTACATTCAAAGCTCAGAGACCCGTAGTTTGAAAAGAAGACTCTGTTTTTGAAAATTTGATTGACATTTTGACTTGTTTTGGGATTTTGATATGTTTTGAATGTTTTTGGATTTTCTAATTTTATGATTTTTTTTTATTTTTTGGATGTTTTTGTATTTTTTGATTTTATGAATGTTTTTAAATTTTTTTTTTGATAATTTTTTGGATGTTTTTGTTTTCTGATTTAGGAGAGACTTCAAGAATATACACGAATCCAATCTGATGAGAACATGTCCCCAACGTGATGCAATAGACTACTCCAATAAAGGCAGGACAAACTGACCTTAAGAATGGGATGAGTAGTACTAGGAGGGATCATGATGTGAATACAGGACCAAGCTATGATGCAAATGTGGGTATGTACAGGATCATTATGGAAAAAACAAGCCCTTAAGTGGCAAAAAATTTAGAAAAATCAGAGTTAGGCAACTTGATGTAAATTTTTTAATAAGTTATCTATATTATTTCAAAAATATGTAAGAATATAATATGTAGCAAATTGAATGTAGTTTCTAAACTACTAGGTTTATTTTTTTCAAAAATCTATTTGGTGAAAATTTAAAATTTCAATGCGAGAAGTACTTAAATTTCAAGGAAAAATAAGAAGTAGGTGTACGTCTAACCACCTAACCACAATAAAATTATAATATTTTAGACATAAGTAGAGGATTCATGTGGATGTGATGCATATTTTTTTGTAATTTTTTTCCAAGTAAATAATTAATTATGAATTTTTTATTTCAACTTTTAAAAAATATAAAAACTCGTATGTCGACCACCTTAACTTGGTCAAAACTTCATGAAATTTAATTTTTCTTTTTTAATCCTATAGTATGCAAATCATAGAATGTGATGCATGTTTTGGATTCAAAATGTGGTACCGTTTGGAAGCTATAGATGTTTTTCAATTAGTCGTAATTCAAATAGAAAATGAATAATAATTATTTATTAAATTTAAAGTAAAGCATAATTTATATTGGTGGAAGCTGAGAATATCCTTTAAAAACCCTTTTCATTTCATCAATTTTGGGTAACAAAAAACTCATTAGCCACATACCCTATAAATACCCATCATATTGCCACTTTTTGGTCCATCATGATCCTGCACATACCCATGTGTATGGATGATAGATGGATGAAGATATGGGATGCAATGGATGGATGATGTAGAACAAACCGTGGAGATCCCGATGGATGGAAAGTGCTTATTTACACAAGATTCCTGTTTGCCAGGTTTTCACCAAGGTACTTGCTCAAAGTGCCACCGAAGTGGTTTTCATTAGAGGATGATTTTTCTCTTTACTATTTTTGATCATTTTTCTATTTTTTTGGGTTTTTATGCTTTTTTTTTGTCACCAAGACACCTATTTTCTAGGTTTTCATCAAGGTGACCATTTTCCCAGGATATTTTAGATAAATTTTTATTTTGCTTTTTGTTTTATACCCTACAAGATTAGGCATAAAACTTTTTGAAATGGGAGTTGTTCATGGGCTCCTGCAGAAGCTCGCCTTTTGGTGTAGATAACTAATATGCCCCTGAATTTTAACTTACTATGATGACAAAAGGTCCCAAAAAATTGGCTTCAAATTTACCCTTGCTCTCTAGATTGAGGACATTTTTTTCTGATTTTCTTTTAGCATGAGCTCTTTGACTTGGAATGTCCAGCTCCTAATCTTTTTATCGTAGCTCTGCTTGAGTTGGTTTTGATAGACTTGTAAATGGTTTAAGGCATCCATGCACCATTCATCTAGTAATTCCAACTCATTTAGTCTTGATACTCAGTATTCTTCATCTGTGATGAGGTTCTACAATGACATTCTCAATGACGAGAGCTCGATCTTGATGGGGAGTATGGCCTCTGATCCATAGACTAGGGAGAATGGGGTGGCACCTTTGAGTGTGTGGATGCTAGTTCAATAGGCCCATAGGGAAGGATTTAGTTGTAAATGCTAGTCACGAGCTATGTCATTGACTGTTTACTTGAGGATTTTTAGAATGGTTTTGTTGGTGGCTTTTGCTTGGCCATTGCCTTGGGGATAATAAGGAGTGGAAAAGTGATGTTGGATTTTGAATTTCTGGAATTGATCACAAACATCCCAATTCTTAAAAGGTGTCTCATTATCTGAGATGATGGATTGGGGGACACCATAGTGACATATTAAGTAGTTCAAAATGAACTTGGATATCTACTTTCCAGTAATGTAGGTCATGGGGATGGCTTCCACCCACTTTGTGAAATAGTTTTGTGGCGGTGATGATAAATTTATGTCTATTGGATGAGGTGGGGGTGATTTTTCTGACGAGATTGAGCCCCAACTGTGAAAAGGGATAAGGTGTGACAATCAGATGGAGCTCTTGGGCTGTTGCATGGATGAGGTCCCCATGCTACTAACACCTTAAACACCTTTTGACATAGTCATGTGCTTCTCTTTCCATTGTAGGCCAATAGTACCCTGTCCTCAACAATTTCTTAGCCAAGGTCATTCCACTCAAATGTGAACCACATATGCTATGATGTACCTCGGTTAAAGCAATCAAGGCTTCCTCAGTGTTTACACAATCTAATAGGGTTCCTTCAATGCTTCTATGGTAAAGGGTATCTCATAGGATGAAAAAACGGGATGATTTTTTAACAAAGGCTCTTTTGAGATTTGGGGTTATGTTTGTGGGGAGGACTCCTATTCTCAGATAAGTGTATCTATCATGGTACCAGGGATCACTAGGACCAACAATTTTTCACACAAATTTAGACTCTGGTACCTCAAATGCAGGCATGAGAAGCTACCCTACAAGGAATTCGTGTTTGGGACATTGCACATGATTTCTAAGAGTGATTTGATTGTAGCCATGGTGTTTGCTACTCTATTATTTGCTCTTGGTAGCTACTCAAATGTGATATTAATGAAGAATTCCTTAAGGCTTTCTACTAGCTTTTTGTAGGGAGTCAACTTGTCATTCTTTGTTTGATACTCATCATTCACCTAGTTGATTATGAGCTGAGAGTCTCTGTATACCTTGAGTGCCATTATCTACCACCGCACTGCAATTCTCAGCCCTATGACAAGAGCTTCATACTCTATGATGTTATTTGTGCATAGAAATGATAGCTTGTATGATTTTGGTATACAATCTCCCTGTGGAGTGATGAAGAAAATTCCTACTTCTAACTTGTGTTGTGTATAGGACCCATCAAAGTACATTTTCCAATGGTCTACCACATTCAAGTTGAAGATTGAATTGTCAGGGAATTCTGATACAAATGGATTTTCCTCATATATGGGTGCTTTTGCCACTGTAATGAAGAATTCCTTAAGGCTTTCTACTAACTTTTTGTAGGGAGTCAACTTGTCGTCCTTTGTTTGATACTCATCATTCACCTAGTTGAGTATGAGCTGAGAGTCTCTGTATACCTTGAGTGCCATTATCTACCACTACACTACAATTCTTAGCCCTATGACAAGAGCTTCATACTCTATGATGTTATTTGTGCATAGAAATGATAGCTTGTATGATTTTGGTATCCAATCTCCTTGTGGAGTGAAAAAGAAAATTCCTACTTCTAACCTGTGTTGTGTATAGGACCCATCAAAGTACATTTTCCAATGGTATACCACATTCAAGTTGAAGATTGATTCGTTAGGGAATTTCGATACAAGTGGATTTTCTGCATATATGGGTTCTTCTGCCACTGTAATGAAGAATTCCTTAAGGCTTTCTACTAGCTTTTTGTAGGGAGTCAACTTGTCGTCCTTTGTTTGATACTCATCATTCACCTAGTTGATTATGAGCTGAGAGTCTTTGTATACCTTGAGTGCCATTATCTACCACTGCACTGCAATTCTTAGCCCTATGACAAGAGCTTCATACTCTATGATGTTATTTGTGCATAGAAATGATAGCTTGTATGATTTTGGTATCCAATCTCCCTGTGGAGTGACGAAGAAAATTCCTACTTCTAACTTGTGTTGTGTATAGGACCCATCAAAGTACATTTTCCAATGGTCTACCACATTCAAGTTGAAGATTGATTCATCAGGGAATTTTGATACAAATGGATTTTCTGCATATATGGGTGCTTCTGCCAGTCGATTTGTTATTGCTTGTCCTTTGATTTCTTTTCATTCCACATACTCAATATCATGCTACGTGAGGCTTATAACCCATTTTGATGTCTTCCTTGTGAGTGTTGCTTCAGATAGTAGGTACTTAAGAGGGTCTATATCTACAATGAGCTTGATCTGGTGTGCTAGCATGTAATGTCTAAACTTACGAGCTGCAAAGATGACTGCTAGGAAATATTTTTCCATGGGTGTTTAGTTTAGTTCGTGTCCCACCATTGTTTGGATGATATAATAGATGGCTCTCTTTCTTGGTTTCATCATGTTCTGCTAGAAGAGCGCCAAGAGCTCCTATTATTGCTGATATGTATAAGATCAAGGGTTTTCCTAGAATGGGTGGCATGAGTATTGGCGGTGTTAGTAAATACTCCTTGATCTTGTTGAAGGCCTAATCACATTTGTCATCCCATCTATATGCTACCCCCTTGTGGAGTAGATGAGAGTATGGGATTTGTTTTTCTGTTAGTTGTGCTTGTTGTGCAGCTAATTGTGCTTGCACTTGTTGGGAAGCTTGTTGGTTTTAGATTTTTTGAAGTGCCTTTTGATAGGCAACTTGTTGAGTGGCTTGCAACACGATGCTATATTGGTTGACCATGTTTGATTTTGGAGGTGGTGGTGGTGGTGGATTCAAAATGGTGTTTGTTGTTGTGATGAGAGGTGGTCATAGTGACTATTGGGATTTTTGTAGTGGATGGTGCAATTGATGTGATAAGCCCTTGGGAGGCCATGTTTTGAGATGTTGTGATGATTGTATGTGTTGTTGGGATCATTTCCATCCATTGTTATGATATCGATGGCAATATGAGGGGATTTGGCATGATGTTTTTATTTATGATTGGGGGGTTGTTCAAATTTTGTTGATTGAACTTGGTAAAGGGGGAAGGCCTAAACGAAGGGGTGGTGTAAATGTTAAAGGTGGAAATGGTGGAAAAATGGGTTGTGTATTCCCTTGAGGAAATGATGATGATGAGGGGTCAAAGATCCCACTGGTCTGAATAATCCACCTTCTCCTTGCGAGGTCATAGGTAGAGAGGTTTGTGTGTTGATTGGGTACGCTGGTGTTGCGTGAAAAGATGATGATGGGTCATTGGGATCTTGGAAGGTGAGTAGAATATATGGGTGTTGTGAATTAATGGGACATATTGACCCAAGATAGTGTTTGTGTCCAAATATTGGTTGTTCACAAGGGGCTGTGATTGTAGTGCATGTAGTAATATGCTCCCCTTGTTGATGATCGGTTGAGTTGGAGCAATGGATGATGTGATTTGTAAGATGGATTGAGTGATGCTTTGGAATGAGGATGGTGTGAATGAAATTGGCGACATCTCAAGATATTTCTCCACAAGAGTGCTTAAATCGTAGTCGGAAGAGAGTTTAGTAGGGTCCTTTTCCAATTCAAGCATGTATTGGGAGGGATTGGGCCTCATCATATATTGAAAATTTGGTGAGTTTTGGGATTTTGAGCCATTTCAATGATCTCATCTTGTATCATCCTGAAGGAATTATTGGTGACGTCTTCTACTTGACCTTCCTCTTGAGGATTTTTTGATGATAGAGGAAGATTAGTTAGGGGATTGCTTGATTCAATTGGATTGATTTGGGGAGTGGTTTGGCTCAAGTCACTCAAAGTTGATGTTTCTTTGTTGGCTTCCATGTTCTTGCGTTGTGATCTAGTTTGCACCATAAAATAGGGATCAATTTTCTAGAATGTGTGAGATGAACCTCTAATTCTTTAGATTGATCTAACTTTAGGCACAAAAGAGAAAATCTAGGATAATTTAAGGATCAAATGGGGTGATTATGAGATAAATGAAGGATAGATAATATGAATGATTGAAATCTTGAGAAATCTTGAAGATGTTAAACTTTAGGACTTTGGATTCTTGATTTGATTTGATTTTGATCTTGACTTTGGCTTGATTAGATTGGATTTGGATAGTGAACTCATAAAATCTAAGAGGTTGGATGTTGTCCTAGAGTAAACTTGTACACAAGATGATAATTTGACTAAGTGTGTAAGAAGGATTCATATAGACACACCTAACCAAACAAGATGATTTTGGATTTTGGATTTTGATGTTTATATTGAATGTTTGTTTTCCAAATGTTTTTGCTTCAAGCAAAGTGTTTTGTTTCCAAGAACATGCACAACCCTATGGATGAAAAGACAATATTTGTTGAATCCCCACTTGGATAAATCCAGCTGTGCCTACTCTTAGCAGATAATTAGATGCTTAACCACATTGACTCCCCTCCACGACACACACTTCTTGGGTCAGCCAAGCATCAATACCCATGAAACTCTCATGACATATTTCTCACCTCTACTAAGATTCATAAAAATGTGGGGCAATTTCAGAATGACCGTTCTTGCACCAAAAAATAGATCAAGGATTTTAGCCTTGTAAACAAAATTTCTTGTAGGAGCATTTCATTCGTAGGGGATCATCCATGTGGCAAGAGACCATTGGTACCTTTCTTGTCTAAACAATCCTCTTGATACTTGAACTTTCCTCAAGTACCCACACTTATATATTGGTCAGAAGTCGCTTGGCTTTAGCGTGTTCCCGGTTGGGTCATTCCCTAGGTGATTACTTTTTCCCACAAGGAAAGCCCTCTAAGATAACACAAAAGTGAGCAAACACATCCGTAGTTTGATTGATCCTTGTTGAGAAACAAAGAGAGAACACACGCAATATGTTCCACTCACACTTGCAAGATTTGTCCAATTTTAAACCCAAATTGAAGTGTGGAGGAAATCACTTACACAAATTAATATCACAAAAAGCCTTTTTATTCTCAAGATCACCATGAGGCGCGAAAGAAGCGCATACATATTTTAGATGATATTACTTTGGGTAGGTGATTACAAAACATAGAAGAACATGTTCATTTTAACCTTTCAAAGCAATAGTTGGATTATTTTTAAGCACCAAAAGAAAATATGAGAGTTGCTTGTTCAATTGTTAAACCTTAAACAAAATCTAGTAACTTTCCTAAGATTCTTTTTAATCCTTTTGTCTTATTCTTTTTAAACCAAAATTGAAATGTATTAAGTCCTAAAAGCATGAAAGATAGCAAATCCTTAGGAGGGGGATTATAATATCTCCCAAAAGTGTTAAAAACACTTGATACAATGAGATGATGATGTCATAGAATTCTTCATCTTTATTTCCCTCCTTCACCTTTGAGTAAGCGAACCTACAAAACTTGGTTAGAATTACAAAACTGAGGTAAAAAAACTAGTTAGTTGCCAAAAGCAACCAAAAAAAAAAGCATATGTTAAAATTAAATTGAAAAGTTCCTTTTTCCCAACTCCAGGGATGTAGTCTACATATGTGGTGTAGTTTGAAGAAGTAAGCAACACTATATGGCGCTGCTAGGTCTGACAACAATGCTTTATAGATAAACCAAAGAGTGTGATTGTGACATTGTTTTAGCAAGCGATTTTAGTTTGGAGTTTGGAATCTTGGTGACAGAGAAATAGTTAAGTGTCACAATTTGGATATTTGAATTTATGGGCAGGAAGACCTCAACAGTGGAGTTTGGAGTTTTTAGCATCATTGTATGTCATCGTTGGACTAGCATCGATGTATGGCATCGCTAGACTGATAGTGACACAGTTTCCTGTAGGCACAAAATTTTCAAAAGACCACAAATTTTTTCACAAAAACATGTTAAAAACTTGAAGTTGGTCCTCCTAGTGCCAAAATGTCAATGGAGATTGTAGACCTAGATAAATACAACAAGCAATCACACAATTAGATTCATATGCAAGTTAAATCCACATTCCCCATGGAATTCATTTACAAGACACAAAATAGGAAATAAATGAAGAACACAACAAATAAAGCCATTAAATCCTATTAAAGCAAGAAAACTCTTAACCCAATGGAGGAATTTGTGCCATTTTGATGTGAAAAATGGCCCTTTCCCAATCCCTTTCCAGTTTGATAAAGATTGATCCACTTGATGATGATGACCAATGTGCTTCCTTGATGAAATTGTAAGGAAAGCTTAGGTGTAGAAAAAACTTTCTGAACACCAAATCCTTAGGGAAGAATGTAGAGGTGACTTTGAATTTTTCAAATATAGTCCAATAAGATACACTTGAAAAGAATAACATAAAAGAGAAATGAACACATACACAATTGGACACCAGATTTACATGGGAAAACCCTTACGGGAGAAAAACCCACCACACCAAGAAAAGCCTCTTTGTATTACAATAAAGAAAATTACATATAGAGATCAACTTCACTTTCTGACGTCAATTTTTACAGTGCAACAACATTCACTATCAGTCTTGTAGAGAACATTAATCTCACAATGCTCTTAGATGCATACAATGAACCCACTCAGATCAATCCATGTTCAGTATCGAACAACACTATACCATTGAGTTGTTCATCGTCATCAACCATTGTAGAGGGTAATCCATTCTCTCACAGCCTGTTCGTTTCCCACACAAGAATGGTCACAAATATTCAACTGCCAACGGTTCACATTTTGCTTCTCTTATTGGCTCAAAACACACCACATAGGACAAATGTTCGGTCAAAAAAGTGTTCAACTGTATTGCATGTCGGTGAGACACCAGACCATGTCTCTCCAATGCCAGAATTCCCAATCACATAGCTATCAGCAAGGAAAAAGGTATTGGAAACACCCTAATAAGTTAGATCGATAACAAAGCAAGTCTCTCCAATATCACAAGAAAACCAACTATCCATTAGCAAGAGTCCAAGAAATTTCATTGATAGTTAATGTCACACTGATATGTCCATCTCGTGCAGATCTATCTGCAAGAGTTTCTCTATTGTTGAGAGTTCATGGCTAACAAAAATCCATTAGCGAGATATCTTCCATCGCCAAGACTTTTCATCAATATTCAAATCATGCAGTGCTATCGGCAAGACTGACACTATCAACAAGACATGATACCGAACACAAAATAGTTGGAGAGACCAACACTATTGACAAGAGCTCATACCAAATGTACCAGCTTGTCGGCGAGAGAAATATCCATCGACAAGAGTTCTCATTGAAGGTATACCTGTTGGTGAGACCTCCATTGTCGCTTAGACTCTTATTGATCCTTCATGTCACCCCGATGACTTCATGTGTAAAACCATCGGTGAGACATACTCTGTTGGAATGAGTCACTCCGAAGGTTCATGCCTCTTCTCGATGCCACTAGTCACCAAGAGTCTCCCTGATAATCACCAGGAATCAACCCATTAGCAAGAGTTTTTCCCGTATGGAAAGAGATAGGAATTTCATAGTGATATACATGTCTTGCCGATGACTCCCATGGGCAAGATAGAACCAAAGTCTCAGCGACTTTGAACTTTTGAACACAGCTGCTAGTCGGTAAGACATTCAGAGAGTCTCACCAATTTTTCTCTTTTAGGAGTTTCATGTCAGTAAGCTTGAGGCACATTTTCCAACAATATCCCACTTGACGAAGATCTTACTGACACCTCCAAAGCACAACAAAACTATGGAAATTCATGGGCACTAAGGCCCATCGAACTGACACACTTGTCTGTGTCACTGGTTTCATTAATGCATCTGCAACATTTTCTAGAGTATCCACTTTTTCTAAAGAGACCTTTCCATCCTCCACCATATCTCTTACAAAATGATACTACACATCAATATGTGTCATCCTGGCATGGAAAGTAGGAGTTTTTTCCAAACAAATAACACTCTAACTGTCACAATAAATTGTAATTTTCTCTGCATCAAACCCAATGTTAGAACAAAAATGTTTTAACCAGATTGCTTCTTTATAGGCATGTGTTGCTTCCATTTATTTTTCCTCTATAGTGGACAAAGCGACTACATCCTGCTGCTTACTTATCTAGCTAACTACACCACCATTCATCATGAAAATATATCCATTGGTGGATCTTCTGTTGTCAATGTCCCCTACCCGATCAGAATCCACATAACCTCAAATGCTGAAAGTCCTCTTTGATTCAACCAAATTTCCATGGTAACACAAAGCATATTCTAAAGTGCCCTTCAAATATCTAAACACTCTTTTCACAACTTCCCAATGTGTCCTTCCAGGATTTTCCATTAAACGACTAAGTACTCCCATTGCTTGGGAAATGTCTGGCCTTGTACAGACCATTGCATACATTAAATTGCCAGCTGCACTAGCATAAGGCACTCTGGTCATGTCCTCCATCTTAGTAGGATATTTTGGACAGTCTTCAACAGATAGCTTCGTTCCTTGCAAAACTGGAACAACTAGCTGCTTGCACTCAGTCACACAAAATATCTCCAGAACAATATTAATATACTTACTCTAACTAAGCCAAAGTTTTCTACTCTTCTTGCCCCTGGTTATTTCCATTCCTAGAATATACCTGGCTACACCAAGATATTTCATTTCAAACTTTACAGACAACTAATATTTTAGATAAAAAATCATTAACTTACTATTTCCTATGAACAACATATCATCAACATAGAGAGAAATAATAAGAACACGATCATTTTCAGCTTTGAAGTACACACAATGATCAGATTTTGATCTTACAAATCCCAATGACAAAACAAAAGTGTCAAACTTCTGGTACCACATTCTAGGAGATTGTTTTAATCCATACATAGATTTTTTCAACTTGCAAACCAGATTTTCTTTACCTTTTCCACAAAGTGCTTAGGCTGGGACATATAAATTTCTTCTTCAAGGTCACCATGAAGAAATGTTGTCTTCACATCCATCTGTTCAATCTCTAATTCATACACTGCTTCAAGTGACAAAAGAAATCTAATAGACGTCAGCTTAACTACAGGAGAAAAAATGTCTTCATAATCAATTCCCTCTAGACCTGGGAATATCCTTTCGCAACCAACCTCACTTTTCCACACTACCATCCATACCTATTTTCTTTTTAAATACCCATTTGCATCCAACAATTTTTCTTCCTTTAGGCAAGGGCACCAAACTCCAAGTGTCATTCTTTTTTAATGATGCCATTTCTTCATTCATGGCTTCCAACCAAGAGTTTGAATCATTCTAAATGCCTCTTTCACAGTCCTAGGCTCATTAGTGCTAGAAATTAAAGCATAGGCACAAGTATAATCTAACAAAGAAAACCCATACCTATGAGGTTGCTTTTCTTCACATGTTGACCTCCTCACAGGTTGAGGCTGAGGTTGTTCTTCTTCTTCAGAACTCTCATAACTACTTGAGCTCTCCTTAGTTTCAGGTACATTTTGAATTTTAAATTCCTCTTTATTTGGTGTCGGAGGAATTTCAACTACATCCTTTTTATTTTCTGATTTTGTCTTTAACTGTAGATCCAAAGTAGATCCAAAGTAGATGGCTTCAAATCACAAAAAATAACACTTCTGATGTATAGAACCTTCTTCGTATCAGGATTCCAAAGCTTGTATCCTTTTATGCCAACACTATAACCAATAAAAATATATTTAACAACCTTGTTTTCTAATTTAGAACTTTTTTCATTCGACACATATGCATATGCCTCACAGCCAAAGACACGAATGTGTCTCAAAGAGGGATTCTTTCCATACCATGCTTCCAAAGGTGTTTTTTCAACAAGAGCAGAATTCAGAGAATGGTTTATTAAATAACATGCTATTGCAACTTCCTCAGCCCAAAACTTCTCCTCCAGGCCAGCACTGCTTAGCATACTTCATGCTCTTTCCATCATTGTCCTGTTGAACCTTTCAACAACTCCATTTTGTTGCTGAGTGTAGGGTGTAGTTTTATGTCTTTTAATTCTATGATCTTTACAATACCTTTCAAACTCATTAGAACAAAACTCACTGCCATTGTCGGTCCTTAAACATTTTATTTTTCTTCTAGTCTAATTTTTCACAAGGTTTTTAAATTCCTTAAAATGACTAAACACTTCTACTTTACTTTTCAAAAAATAAACAAATGCCCTTCTTGAATAATCATCAATGAATGATACACAATATCTTGATTTAGATAAAGAAGGAAAATTTATTGGACCAAAAACATCATAATGTATATAACCAAGTAAACCAAAAGATTTGTGAGGACTAGAGTATAATGAAACAAAGTGTTGTTTACCATATATAAAATGTTCACAAAACTCGAATTGGAGTTTACAATCATCAAGCCCTTCAATCAGATTTTTATTTTTCAAGGTTTTTAAACATTTTTTTCCAATGTGGCCTAGCCTATGATGCTAGAGCATAGTCTTTTCTGTTGGAATTTTAACTTCCATAGAGTTTGCACTATCAGGAAATTTTTTCTCCTTTTCTCCATGAGTAGCCTTCTGTGACTTTGTAGAGACACTATTGCATTAAACAACAAGTGCATCCAAATTATACAAAGTACCAATACGAGCACCCCTAGCTAGCACCATTGAGCCTCTAGTCATCTTGCAACCATTTCCAGAGAATGAGACCTACACTCCAACATCGTTTAGCTTACTAACAAAAAGTAAATTTTGAGCTAGACCTAGTATATGCATTACATCATTGATTCCCTTTACTCTTCCATCAGGGAACTCAATTCTGACTTTTCCATGACCAAGTATTTCCAGAGATGAATTTCTTGCCAAATACACCCTTCCACCATTGTATTTTTCATACTTAGTGAACCAATCTCTATGAGATGTCATGTGGAAAGATGCTCCAAAATCAATCAACTAGACATCATCTGATTCTTGAGTTTCCAAGGCTGCAATGAAAGCATCTGCATCCTTCTGAGAAGAATAATTGTCAGAAGAATACTTCTTCTTTTTCTCCTCTTTACAATCCTTTTGGACATGACCAGGTTGCCCACAATTCTAACACTTTACCTTGGAATTCTTACTAGGAGACTTTGATCTCCCCTCTGATTTGGATTTGGACTTCTTGTCCTTCTTCTTGCCTTTTTCTTTCGATCTGCCTCTAACAAGAAGAGCCTCCTTCGCCATCTCAAAATATTTTCTTCTCATCTCTTCTGCTAACAAAGAAGCAACAATATCTTCCATCTTAAAAGAGGAAGTAGTACTCCCAATAGCCATCACCAAGTGATCCCAAGAATCTATAAAATAACACAACAATAGCATACAACGATCTTCTTCATCAATCTTCACACCCACAGATGCTAACTGAGCAATCAACATGTTGAAAGCATTCAAATGATCAGCAACAAATGCTCCTTTTTGCATTTTCAAAAGAGTAAAACTTCTTCCTCAAGAACAACTTATTCACCAAGGACTTGCCTTGATAAATAGCTCCCAGTCTTTTCCACAAAGAAGATATTATCTTTTCTTCATGAACATTTAGAAGAACAGAGTCTACTAAATAGAGCCTTATCAACCCCTTTGATTTTTGATCTGCAAGGTCCCAATCCTCTTGCTTCATGCCCGTAGGCTTCGTTCTAGACACCACAAGCCAAAGATCATGGTTAACTAATAGATCTTCCATTTTAAGTTTCCATAAATCAAAATTGCTGCCATTGAATTTCTCAATTTCAATCTTTCCTGACGTGCTTGCCATCTTAATCTGTAATTCAAATTACCAGACTTCTACAAGACTTCCACTAAACAGAATTGACACAAAAAACTCAATGTATCCACAAGGATAACACAACTGGATAAGCTCTGATACCACTTGTAAGGAAAGCTTAGGTGCGGAACAAAATCTCCTAACGCCAAAACCTCAGGGAAGAATGCAAAGGTGACTTAAATTTTTTTAAATATAGTCCAATAAGATACACTTGAAAAGAATAATAGAAAAGAGAAATGAACACATACACAATTGGACACCAGATTTATGTGGGAAAACTCTTATGAGAGAAAAACCCACCACACCAAAAAAAGCCTCTTTGTATTACAGTAAAGAAAATTACATACAAAGATCAACTTCACTTTTTGATGTCAATTTTTATAGCAACAACATTCACTTACCAATCTTGTACATAACATTAATCTCACAATGCTCTCAGATGCATACAATGAATCCACTCAGATCAATGTGTGTTCAGTATCGAACAACACTACACCATCGAACTATTCATCGTTGTCAACCATTGCAAAGGGTAATCCATTCTCTCACAGCCTATTCATTTCTCACACAAGAGTGGTTGCAACTGTTCAGCTACCAATGGTTCACATTTTGTTTCTCTCATTAGCTCAGAACACACCACATAGGATAGGCGTTCGGTCAAAAAAGTGTTCAACTATATCGCATGTTGGTGAGACACTAGACCGTGTCTCCCTAGTGTGAAAATTTGCAATCACATAGCTATTGGCAAGACCAAAGGTATCAACAACACCCTAAGAAGTCAGATCGATAATAAAGCAAGTCTCTTCGATATCACAAGAAAACCAACTGTCCATCAGCAAGAGTCTAAGAGATTTCATCGATAGTTAATGTCACATTGATATGTCCATCTCGTGCAAGTCTATCAACAAGAGTTTTGCTATCGCTGAGAGTTCATAGTGAACAAAAATCCATCGACAGGATATCTTCCGTGGCTAAGACTTCTCATTGATATTCAACTCATACAGTGCTATCGGCAAGACTAGCGCTATCGGCGAGACATCATACCAAACACAAAATAGTCGGGGAGACCAACACTATCGACAAGAGCTCATACTGAATGTACCAGCCTGTCAGTAAGAGAAACATCCATCGGTAAGAGTTCTCACTGAAGGTATACTTGTTGGTGAGACCTCCACTGTTGCTTAGACTCTTATAAAGCCTTCATGTCACCTCGATGACTCTGTGTGTAAAACCACCAGTGAGGCATACTCTATCAGAATGAGTCACTCCAAAGGTTCATGCCTCTCCTTGATGCCACTCGTTGCCAAGTCTCCCCGATAATCACCAGGAATCAACCCATCGGTAAGAGGTCTGCTCAGACGGAAAGAGATAGGAATTTCACAGTGATAGACATGTTTTGCCAATGAATCCCATCAGTAAGACAAAACCAAAGTCTCAATGACTTTGAAATTTTGAACACCTGCTCTGCTAGTTGGTAAGACATTCAGAGGATCTCACCGATTTTTTTCTTTCAGGAGTTTCATGTTAGTAAGCTTGAGGCACATTTTCCAATAGAAATCTGCAATAACCTAGATATGATGATGGAAAAATGCTATTGAAATAAATGATTTTTTTTTAAATATGAAGATAGTAACTTTGTTCTAAGTTGTGGATCCAAAATAAGAAGAAAAACATCTTATTTATAGATGAGAATGATGGAGAATGAGGCAAAAGGGATGAATGTGGGACTAATTGTCAAGCAATAGCCAAGTGCCACTTGTCAGGATATGAGAGGTTGAAGGTTGAGCACATTTTGATGAATGTGCTAATAAATGATATTAGGTGGAATTTGAAATTTATGAAATGACAAGTTGGAAGGAGAAAGAAATGACTTAAATGCCACTTGGCTCAATGCACAAGGACATGTAAGAGGTATTGAATGCCTTGTTGGAAGGACAAATCCCTTTGGAGGGATTTTCAAATTTGGAGGAATATTCCCTTTTGATGCCATGTTGAGAGAAATTAAAGGATTTAATAAATCAATTAATTGATTTTCTTATGCAAGTTGCAAAAGCTAGAGGATGTGATGGGTTTGAGATTACTTGATTAATCATGATTTGATTGATTTAAAGAGAGATTAGTTGATGTGACAACTTTATTTATATTTTTTGGTTGGTTTAAAATCAAAGTTGAGAGGAATATGATTTTGACTTAATTAAATAAAGATTTTGATTTATTTAATTAGAGGGGGATGATATTAGATTAAATTAAATAAAGGTTTAATTTATTTAATTTAATAGAAAGACTTTAGAGATTAATTAAATAAAATTGATTTGTTTAATTAACCAAGAGACTATGATGACTTAATCAAATAAAGTTAATTATTTAACTAAAAGAGGACATTAGAATTAATTAAACAAAATGATTTATTTAATTAATAAGAATAAATGACTTAATTAGATAAAATTGATTTATTTAATTAAGAGATGAAATGTGATGAATTTAATCAAATAAAGGAGATGATTCAAGACGAAGCGGTGTTAGTAAAATTAGGATCAGGTGCATACGGTCAATCGGTACATTTTCCGTGTCTACACTTAGTCAACAAGAAATACTACTTTCATAATGCAAAAATGTATCAATCATGCCCCACACAACAAGTAATTGAACAATCTCATTGATTAGTATCCCAGCTGACGTCAAACTGTAACATGACAGTTATCTTTTTATTTAACTGTTACTTTTTGTTAATGAGTTTGACAACAAAACCTGCAGTCTTAAAGACTTTAGGAAAACTTCAATGATAAATCTCACCTAAATATACAAACCAATCAGACATGTCTTTATTAACTTATATATATATATATATATATATATCATAATTCCTAATGCTCGATGAATGCCTAATCAATATTATCGAATGAATATTTGAAATTTCCTTTTATTTGTTTGAGCTAGATCCTACACATTATGTTGTGTTATCAACATTGATCCTACACAATTGATCATGTTTGTAGATATGGAAATCCTTATAGGATTTGAAATTGGTATAGAAACAAGAGCTGCACTGCAGCAGGAGTCCCTGCCAAATGCTGAAGGGGCAAGGCCAGATTTATTTGGTAGCTGCCTGTTGGATCAATCTGATAAAGCTAAAGACAAATGAACAAATGTGATTCCAATGAAAGAGTTCTGAAGTAAATTTACTGATTAAATTTTCTGAAAACAATACTCTATTATTTTCAATATTCAAGAGGAATAGAAATGATCTCATATACTCCAATTTTTATTACAATTTTTTTAAGGACTCTTGATTCTTATACATAGACAAGCCAACAAATGCTATGAATGCAGATGGATGGGCAGTCATCTCAACATACATCAATCTGCACGAAAATGAACTTGTAAAACTGCAAGTAATAGAATTGTTGAGCATTTATTAAAGGACAAAAAATACAGATTCTGTATTCTAGTGAATTAAAGAGAACAAAAAAGAAAACATCAGAGCAAACCATTAAATATCTGATTTGAAGCTATAAGGAATATCTGCATTAAAAAAAGACGTGAACCAAAAATTTTTAGGGGCACCCTTTATAGGATTGGATAAAAAGAAGTATGTCAATATTCCTACGATGATAGGCACAGTATCAATACCAACCTGCATAACAGACATAGCACTTCAAGAAGTCCAACAACATAGAAGCTAGAAGGAATCACAGTACGATTGATTTAGTTTATGTGGGTGTGCTAGTTACCTGTTTAGCTTCTATGTATTCATGTGAGGAGCACCTGCATTTTGTTTCTGGTCTCAGCTTTGTAACAATTTAGTGCCTGAAATGACCAACATCACATACTTTGTTAGAATTCCTGGAATCAACAAGATCTCTGTAGCATGTTATACTTAATATCTTCTTGTTTTTTTGTGAAAATTATTGAATCAAGGTTATACTTATCTCATAGGTGATGCAAATGAGTGATGCACCACATTGAAAATTCAACTCAGGATGGCGTGCATCAAATACTCTTTTGGGCATCAGCTGGAAGCACTGTTACTCTTTACATTAGAATAGAAAATATCAAGAAAGCGAAACTTTTCACTAGAAAGAATAGTGGTGACTTTAAAGATCAAAGTAAACCCTACACCAGATTTTTTATGCTACTGTGAGGAACTGGCCCCAATTGTTATATTCATCGCTTCCTCTCTTTTTTCTCTATCCATGGAACTACATATATACAACACAACTGTATTGTTAATGACTGGTTATATAAAGCTCCTCTTTTTTTGTTTACTCCATCAAAGTTCCTTCATAGACCAGTCTTCTATTTGCTAGTCACTCACTTCATGAACCTTGTTCAATTATGTTTATAGAAGTCTTCTTTTTGATCGTTTGTTTTTATTATTAAATGCTTCTTTAACAAACATATATAAATTCATGGCTTCCTAGTTATTGAATTAGGGTCATTAGAAGTATCTCATGGCAGATTTACCATAGGATTCACGTCCCCCTCTGTATACAATAAATTTTTCTGGTTTGGTTCAAGATATAAGAAATTTTTGTTATAAATCTGGAACTACTAAAAGACGATTTTTTTTTCTCTGGTAGAATTTGATCAAAATCAGAGAAATTTGTACACTAGGTAATCTGCTCACAAGAAATTATATTTTGAATACTATCTTTTTTAGACACTACAGATCGCAGTAGAAAAAAAGCGACGATAGCAAACCTTTTGGTTCTAAATGAAAGAGTCAAACCAAATTGCTTCATTTTAAGGAAAAAAGAATAATGATAACATAGGACCACCTGTGCCATACTGCCTGAAACTTTTTGGAACAATGCAATCTTTATCTATGAAAATATTGAGCAATCCTCTTCAATCATAGTTTCTGAACATTTATCACAAAAAAAAAAACAGCTTTCTCCACTTAGGCCATTGGTGCAGCTAAGGCAATCAATCGCTTGCAATGACTGGCACCAACCCAAAACCATCTTACAATTAAGAAAATCAATTAATAAGGAAGATAGATTAGATTTACAAGCCAACTAAGCTAATTTTAACAAAGGTGATATAGTTGGCGTACACGCTGAATAGTATTGTTAAATTCAATTGTGATATTGATAGTTCCAATATCAATATCATGCAAAATGTGCAAAGCACTTTTGACCTACTGAAACAGAAAATAAGAGAACCTGTGGCTTCCATTAAGAGGAACAGAGGAGGGCCAAGAATTTGCTGTAAATCCTGGACACACCAGCTACAGAACAAGCATCTTCACTACCATGTTTGAAACAAATAACAGGAAGCTTGTCAGCAGATGATAGCAGGATCCCTGATAACAATGCACTTTTGTTTAGAAAATATTGAAGCAACTTTAGTCACGTGGTACTGCTCAATAGTGGGCATACTCTTGTTAGGGAATTTTCTTAATGTGGAAAGCTACGAATCTCAATAGGAATTACATGCTTCCAGGGTTGCTTCTTTACATATTACTCCAAGAGAGGACAT
Organism: Sequoia sempervirens; assembly: GCA_007258455.2. Taxonomy (NCBI): domain Eukaryota; kingdom Viridiplantae; phylum Streptophyta; class Pinopsida; order Cupressales; family Cupressaceae; genus Sequoia; species Sequoia sempervirens. The sequence continues at coordinate 173,202,403 of VDFB02026320.1, forward strand.
GACAAACCAACTAAAATTGTCTACAATGATTTCCACTGTGAAAGATAAGATTGTGAAGTCGGACAAAACTGTTGAGGGAATCAGAGTGCATTTATGAAGAAGACACTGGCGATGGTCAGGTCGAAATCAAAGACTTTATCAATGTTCGTAAGAATGTTGGATGCAACCACCAGCAGCAAAAGATTCAAAATGTATTGTGTTCCTACTATATAGAGATCGAGGTTATTGAAATTATTTTCAGTCTTTGGTAGGGGTCCAATGGAGGGTGCTAGTAAGTAATTCTCTTGTCAAGCGTGTTGTGGTTGTTATGCTTTAAAATTTTGTTACTTCCTGAGCATTATAAATATGCAATTCACTTTTTTATCTAGAATTTTTTTTGATGAACAATCCTTTTGTAGTCTGGCATAGTTTGCATTCTGGGAGAGTAAATTGTCTCACATTAATCAGAATAATAATAATGTTAAATTTATTACGAACAAAAAGCCTGCTCTTTCTATTTTGCAATTCCATATCTTAAATCTCATAACTACTTTGATAATAGGTAAAAAGGATGTAGTATATGCAAACACATAGTTACATGGGTGTGCATGCCAAGCCAAGGTCATGATATCTGCATATTGTGGTGCATTTCTCACAGGTGGGGTGCATCTAAACCACACTACCCATGCAAAAATAAAAATAAAACACCAAGAAACAATAAACCAAAGCAATTAAGGAGGGGTCAACTTGCAATGAGCCCAATATTGCATAAGAAAATAAGATACACATAAGTTTATTCTGGCAAATAGGATGAGAATAAAGCATAGAGCTGTTCGAGGAAAAATAAAAAGAGGAAAAATAATAATACCAATCTAAGGGAAAAGGGAAGTAGAATAAAGGAATTAAAGCCATAAAAAGATGGTTGATGGTTTTATCATAATAAAGGATAGGGTTATTTTTGGAAAAAGCTTCTAAATAGAGTTTGTCAATCATAAGAATTACAATTCTAGAAAGAAATACAAAAGCGAGATCCACAAAATGCCACCTTGTAGGGAATAGTCAATGCAAAGATTGCAGGAGTTACAAACTTGCAACTAATTTTTCATTTATTAGATTGACTACAAGAATGATAGAGATCCCTCACCAACAAAAAGTGTGGAAAACAATTATTAGCCAAGTGGATCATAATCATCAATGAACAACAATCTAGAATGCCAATGTCTGAAGAAATTTTATGATGTTCTCAGCTGCAATCCAAAAAAGTTCAAAACAGTATAACGTCTTACACTGAGAAATTTAATGTGCTTACTTTAAGGAAAAGGAAATAACATCATTAAGGCCTGGAATAGTTAAAATCCCAAATGTGCTAACTTAACAAAGCTATAAGTACGCCAAAAAAGCTGAAAGCTGAGTCTATATTCCAATCAAATGCAAACCATGTGTGGCTATGAAAAATATACATGTCATCTCTTACGCATCTTTCTCAATGAAAAATATACTGTAATGTTGACTAAGCAGCTTTCCTATGCATATCTTCACAATCATAGCTTATTAATACGCAAATCCCTGGTGATTGTTTTGAGAATCTCTCAACTGCAGATGAAAAAACACTCTGCCACCTATTACGTGAACAACTACCTAGTACAGTGAAAAACAATGAAAAATGAAATGATATTATATTTCTTTCCACAAATGACCAAAGTCAATGTAGAACACACTACCTATGACAATATAGGGTAAATGTTTCACCAAGAAGCTCATAAAGAAAACACACATGTATCCAATACCATAGTAGTGCTAGGAAGGAGAGCTATTAGGTGCATGGGGGAGGCAATCGATCGTCCTCCATTGTTGGCCATGTTGCAACTCTCCCTCTTGGAATTGGTTAAGCTTGGTGTTCTTCACCACTCCTAGATTCTTTGCCCTCTTTTTTTGCTTTCCCAGGAGGCGGTTTTTGGGAGAGTCTCTGGTTAGGTTCTAGGTGTAGGTTTAGTTTTCTTGTTTTGTTTAAACTTTTTTAACCCTTCTTTTTTGACTTGGTTGTGAGTCTTATGCCTTCACTCAGGTCTTTCGTCTGCACTAGAGATATTGTAGGTGTGGGGTGTTATGGAGGTTGAGGAGCCAGACTTGTTAGTTTTAATTGGTTTCAATGACATTAATGTCGATAAAACAAAGGAGCGAGAAAGAAAGTCGTATAGAGATGTGTTTTCTAGCGATGGAAAAGAAGAAGTGTTGGAACAAGTGAAGTTCAAAGTGCAGGAAAATGGATTGGGAGTAGTCGGAAGAGGTGCCCAAATCGGAGGAGAAATTGGTATGCTTTCTCCTCCTCCCTTGAAAACCCTTCTTCTCAAGCCTAATGAAGATATGTTGGCTGTTGTTGTCAAGGAACAGATCAGAGGAGAAATTGGTATGCTTTCTCCTACTCCCTTGAAAACCCTTCTTCTCAAGCCTAATGAAGATATGTTGATTGTTGTTGTCAAGGAAAAGAATAGACTTAAAGATGTTGCGTTTTCTGCCACATGGATAGACAACCTCCCTCGGAGGAAGTTTTTTTATCATTGGATATAAGTATTTGGGGAAAAAAATTGGGGATTTAGAAGGATTTAGAAGGGTTTATTTGTTGTCTTTTTCAAAAATAATGCAATGCAAAAGAGCAATAAATAAAGAATTTTGGAATGTAGGTAAATTAATTTCTAAAGTTATTGCTAGGTCTCAAAATGTGTTGAATGAATAAGTTTTGGCTTTTATAGTCCCAACATGGGTCATTTTGAAAAGCCTTCCACCCCAATTGTGGGCTTTCATTCTTCAGATTTTGCAACCATTGTGTAAAGTTCTTTCAAATGAAGAAACCCGGTCTACACTATCTCATATGGATGCTAGGGTTCTTGTCTCTCTTGCTCTTGGGATAAACTTCCCATAGAATATTGGTATTAACCTCATTAGTTATATATGTTTTTGCAAGAGAATTGTTAGGAGGTCTAAATGCATGTTTTCTTTCCAAGCAAGAAGGGCATTAGAAAAGAGATTGCTCGAAAATAGAAAAGGACCAATTCTTAATTGAACCAAGAATTCAAAGAGTGTATGATTGCCCTAAATCCTAAAACCTCTAATTTAAATGATGGGATTGATTGTAATAACTTATCCATAGAGAATAAACCTATTAATAAGGAAATAAATAATAATGACTCCATTATCAAGCACAATCTTGATGCTTTAATTAGAGAGTCAATTTCTTTCTTTGAGCATAAAAAGAATGCTCAAGAGTTAGTGCTTGAAAAAATTAAGGGAAAAATTAAAGAAGCTAGAATCAGTGAGTAGAAAACTACTAGAGTTTTGAAAAAGGGAATCTTTGGAGCTGTATTGTCTTAAATTATCACCCTTGACAATTTCAATCTATATTTTGGCTCCCCTAAATTGTTGAGCCTAATTGACCCATTTCCCTAAATTATGCATTTTGGGGTCTATTTTTGTTGATTTTCGAGAAACTACAAGCATTGAATAAATGCATCCAATTAATATTTTCCCCCTAACACATTGTGTCTTGGAAAATAGGGCCAAGACCCATATGCCCTAGGGCGTATGAGTCCTATTTTGCCAGGGTCCAATTTTGGATATGTCGTGTCGACATTTTAACATTCAAAATTCAAATTTCAATTGTCGACTTTAGGGATATAATTTGTTGGAAAATGAATAAATGCCTATAAATACCTAGTTAACGCATCATTTGAAATCTAACAACTTTTGAGGAGTAAACACTATTGTCAAGAGCAACATTTTAGTCATTTATTGCAGCAATTCAAGATCCAACATTGTGTCAAATCCTATGTGAGTTTATGTGTGTTCATATTATCATTGTTTTGTGAAGGCTAAAACTTTTGTAGGTCTCCAAAACATTCAAGCATTCAAGCAAGCAAGATTGAAGACCTTGTGGTAATTTGTATGACTTCAATCCTTCAAGGAAGCCATTGAAGGGTGGTGAGTTGTAACACTTTGTGATTTTATCATTCCCTCCTATCATTTATCCATTTTTATAATTGACATTACCATTGTGGAAGTGGAATGTTCACTTACATGGGGTTTGACTAAGGAAAGCCCTTAAATGGCCCAACATTTCTTCTCTCTTTGATTATGTAGGTTTTAGGATTGAAGAGGATCGAAGAAAGCTTGAATACAAATTGTGCATTGTTGCATCCAAAAGACCTCAACCTTGTCAAAGCATGAAAACTCACCTACAATATTGTCTAACAACATTCCATATAGTATAAATTAAATTAACATATAAATATAATAAAATATGTAATTAATATATAAAAAATAAATTATATATAATATTATGTATAAAAATTATATTATTATTATATATTAAAAATTATTGAATATAAATATAAAATTATTATAATTAATATATTTTTACATAATACAAATTAAATTAACATATAAATAAAAATTCAAATAGTTTAATTGACCTTTGGAGGAGAGCAAGAGAGAGAGGAGGAAAAATAAAGATAAAGGGGGAGACAATTTTGAATATATATATATATATATATATACACACACACACACACACACACACACACACACACACACACACACACATATATATATACATATATGTATATACACACATGCACACACACACATATGTATATATGAAGAGAGAGAAATTCAAAAGATAGAGATTTAGATAGATAGTGTGAGAGAGAGGTATAAAGAAATAAATCTAGGGAGAGAGAGATCCCTAGATTTGTTTCCCTATCCCTCTCTATCTCTCTATATCAACCTCTATCTATATCCCTAAAGAGATAAAGAGGGAGAGAGATAGATTCTCTACCTCAATCTCTCTCTCTTTCCCAATCCCTCTCTATCTCTCTGTCACCCTCTATCTATATCTCTCCCTCTCTTTGTCTCCATCTCCCTCTCTATATATTGAGCTATCTCTCCCTCTCTCCCTCTCTATAAATGAAGGACAAGGATGACGATTGGCACTTCACTTACATTATTACCGTTGAAGAGCCTTGTTTATAGTTACCATGCTTTCGAAACATTTGAATCATTTAATAATCTCCAAAATAGATGATAAGTTCTTCCAAAGCATTTGGAAGCACCATTTTTAATTTCTTTTACAATGCATAACACAAAGGATTTATTGGTGATTTTCTTTTTAAGATGAACTTCTATATGAGCTTCATTGATGAGGCTATGGAAATGTCTTTGGTCCAATTGTTTCTAATGTTGTAGTTTTCTTCTTTTAAGGGATGAAATTATTTTGTTAGATTTATATATTTTAAATGAATTAAGATTAGTTTTTAATAACTATATACTTTATATACTATATAATTAATATATAGTATAAATAAATATATATATATAATTATAAATACTTATTAATATATTAATAATAATTAACATATTATAGTAGATAATACCTAATATCAATAATTTATAATATATAATTAATTATAAGTAATTTAATATAATTATATAGAGATAATTAAAGTTATATATTATAGTATATAGAGATATAATAATATACTATATCAATATATAATAGGTCCACATATATTTATTATATATTAATTCATTATTGGTGATTCCACAATACTGGTTTACAATTTTTGGTCAAATTGGAAATTGAATTGAATTTTTAAAACTAAATCTTCACTTTTAGGAACTTATAGTTGTTAAACCATGAGGAATTTGAAGATGATGTGAACTAGTGATTTGTGACATTTTGTCTGTAAATTCTATATATATATATATATATTGAATCAGATTGCATTTCTTTTTCCATCTCCTTTAAAAACCCATTTTTAAGGAGTGATGCTCACCGTTCATAACTTTTTTTATGAAGGATAAAATTCTAATTCTTTCAAATTTAGCTTTATAACTATGATATCTAACAAGTTCATTTGGTTTCATAGTGTTTTATTGAATATTTTTTTCTTAATCAAGTTTTGAAGTCAAACCAATTACAAATCAGACATAGGCAGACCATAAACAACATAACTTTTTTATATGTATTAAAATTCAAGGACATAAACACCTAGCCTGAACATATTTTTTAAATTCTTTTTTGATAATCTACTATTTTTCCACATGTACAGAACATAGAGCTTGATTTTCGGTGAAAAATCTATGTTTAATTAAACTAAAAAAAATACATAATAAAAACAAAATATATTGAAATTATATTCGATGGATAGCTCGTTTTGAGGACTACCATCATCCAGTTGGGTCTGTGAATTTTTCTCCATTTTCATCTTCAACCCGAGCTTCAAAAGATAATTTTTTGTAGAAATTTGGTGAAAGAAGTGGAAAAGGGAAAAAAAAGGGGGTTTGCTCGAACCACCCTTCGAGCGAACCCCCCTTAACCTTTCAAGTGAAGGGGGGTTCGAGTGAACCCCCATTTTTTCAAAATTTTCCTTTGTTTCCATTCTTAAAAATGTGCAAAAAGGACCCATCATTAAAGAGGGTTAACTCAAAGGGGGGTTTGAGTGAACCCCCCCTTTGTGCGAACCCCTCAAAACCCAAAATTTTCTTCATGGGGGCATTTTTTGCAATTTTCCTTCCTCAATAGAATTGTAAACTAGTTTTGTGGGATCACCCTTATAGTATATAACTATATATATTATTAATAATCTAATATAAGAATTGTCTTCCCTTTTCTCATTGTCTCCCTCTTTCTATCTCTATTTCTCCTTCTCCTTCTATCTGTCACTTTCCATCTCTTCCTCTATATATTTATCTTTGTCACCCCATATATCTTTCCCAAGTTACATCTATCTCTCTATCTCCCCTTTCTATCCCTATCCCCCCTCTTTCTATCCCTATCTCTCTCCCTCTCTCCCTATTACTCCCTCTTTCTATATCTCTCTACTTATCCTCTATCCTATCTCTATTTCTCTCCCACCCTCTCCCTCCCTCGCCCTCCCTCTCCCTTCCTCTTTATGTATTTATATATCTCCCTTCCTCTCTATCTGTATCTCCATATCTCTTTCTCACTCACACAAACACACACACACACTCCTTGTTTCTCCCTCCCTATCTCTATCTCTATCTCTATATCTATATCTATCTCTCACTCTCTCTCTCACACACACACCTTTTTTCTCCCACCCTATCTCCATCTCTTTCTCTCTATCTCCCTCGCGTCCCTCTCTCTCCCCCTCTATCTATTAGTTGTCTCTATCACCTATTTTATCTCACTCTTTCCCCCTCCATCTCTATTTTCCCATCTCTCCCTCTCCCTCTTTATCTATAGCTTATTATCTATATCTCTCTCTTATTCACTCCATCTCTTCCTCCATCTCTCCTATTCTCTCTCTATATATGTCCCTCTCTACCTCTCTTTACATATCACTTTCTATATCTTTATATTTCTACCTGTCCACCTTCTCCTCTCTCATTGTCTCCCTCTATCTATCTCTATTTCTCCCTCTCCCTCTTCCTCTCTCATTCCATCTCTCCCTATCTATATATTCATCTCTCTCTCACCCCCTATTTCCCAAGTTATATCCATCTCTATCTCTCCTTTCTTTCCCTATATTTCCCCCTCTCTCTCTCTCCCTCTCTCCCTATCACTCCCTCTTTCTATCTCTCTACTTCTCTCTCCTCTCTATTCCTCTCCCTCCCTCCCTGTCCCTTCTTCCCTACATCTATCTATATATATCTCCCTCTATATATCTCTCACTCTCACTCTTTCTCTTTCTCACACACACACACACTTCATGTTTCTCCCTCCATATCTCTATCTATATCACTATCTCTCTATCTCCCCCCCTCTCTATATATCCTTCTTTCCCTCTCCCTCACCATCTTCATATCCCTCTCCATTTCTATATTCCTCTCTATCTCTCTCCCCTATCTCTATCTCCTTACCTCTCCCCACATCTCTCTCCCTCCCCCCTCTATCTTTCCCACTATATCTATCTCTTTATCTCTCCCTCTTTATATCCCTCTCTCTCCCTCTCTCCCTATCACTCCTTATTTCTATATCTCCCCACTTCTCTATCATCTCTTTATTTCTCTCCCTACCTCTCCCTCCCTCTCTATCTCTATCTCCATATCTCTTTGTCACTCACACACACACACTCTCTATTTCTCCCTCCCTGTCTTTATCTATATCTCTCTCTCACTCACACACGCATACACACTCCCTATTTCTACCTCCCTATCTATTTCTCTTTCTATTACTTGTCTCTATCACTTTCTTTACCTCCAACTCTTTTTCCCTCTATCTCTATCTTCCCATATCTCCCTCTCCCTCTCCCTCTCTATCTATATCTCATTATCTCTATCTCTCTCTTATGCACTCCATCTCCCCCTCCATCTTTCCTCTCTCTCTCTCTCTATATATATATATATATATCCCTCTCCACCTCTTTATATATCACTTCCTATGTTTTTATCTCTCCATCTCCCCCTCTCTCATCATCTCCCTCTTTCTATCTCTATTTCTCCTTCCCCCTCTTCCTCTCTCCTTCAATCTCTCCCTCTTTATATATTTATATTTCTCGCCCCTCTTCTCAAGTTATATATCTATCTCTCCATATCTCCTTTCTATCCCTATCTCTCCCTCTTTCTATCCCTATTTCTCCCTCTTTCTCCCTCCCTCCCTTTTTTGGTTTGTCTTTCTATCTATCTGTCTCCCTATCACTCCCTCTTTCTATATCTTATTATATCTACCTCTCTCTCTTATTCATCCCATCTCTCCCGCTCTATATATCTCTTTATCTCCCTTTCACTTCTCTCTCTATCTCTTCCTATCCATATCTCTCTACCTTTATCTCCTTATCTCTCCCTATCTCTCTCCCTAACCATCTTTATCTCTTTATATATCCCTCTATCTACATGACTCCCCCTTCTCTCTATTGAGAAACATGAATCTTCCAGTAATGGAGCTTGATTATCTTCCTGATTAAGAGGTTTTGTTTGAATCATGTTTGGATCCCTGCATTTTAAAGCTATCACTTCTCCATTGAGACAGGTTTGTTGCACATACATCATCATTTGCTAAATGGCCTACCAGTTGATCTCACCCCTCTCTCTATCTCTTTCTATCCATATCTTTCTCTACCTCTATCTCCCTGTCTCTCTCCCTATTTCTCTATCTCTTTCCCTATCACTCCATCTCTCTCTATCACCCTCTATTGATATCTCTCCCTCCCCCTCTTCTTCTCTCTCCCTCTCTACCTATCTCTTGAGCCCTCCCCCCTCTTCTCTCTCCCTCCCTTGTCTACCTATTTCTCTCCCTCCTCCCTCTTCTCTCTCTCCTTGTCTACCTATTTCTCTCCCTCCTCCCTCTTCTCTCTCTACCTCCTCTACATATATCCTCCCTTCCCTCCTCAACTCTCCCTCTCCCTCTTCCTCTATATCTCTTCCTCTCTATCTCTCCCTCTTAATTTCCTTATCTCTTTCTATCTTTATCTCTCCCTCTACCTCTATCTATTTCTCTCTATTTTCCTCCCCCCCTCTACCTCTACACATGTCTCCATCTCTCTCCCTCTTTCCCTCTCCCTCTTCCTATACTGAGCTATATCTATATCTCTTTTCCTACTTATCTCTCTCCATACTTCTTCCATCTACCCCCACATCTCTATCTGATTATCTCTCCATCTCTCTCCACCCCTATATCTCTTCCTCTCTCTATATATCACTTCCTATCTTTATCTTTATATTTCTATCTCTCCCTCTCTATATATGTATCTCTCTCTCTATCTCTACCTCTCCTCTCCATATCCATCCCCATCTTCATCTCAATATTCCTCTTTATCTCTATCTCCCTACCCCTCTCTTCCTCTCACTCTCCCCCCTCCATCTCTCAAGCTAATGTAAACGTAACATGAGCTTGTTCGTAGTGGAGCCTGATTATCTTCATGATTTAGAGGTCCTATCGATTGACCTCATGTAATACACAAATGTATGCAAAAAATAGACCAATATCTTGCCTAGTTGACCTTCCACACCTCTTTGACATACCCATTGCACACCAAGGTGGGATTGCTAGTATATTACAACAAAAAATATCCAAATACAACTATGCAACGATAACATTTAAGTGCCACCTTTATTATCTATTGTCCAAAATAGATGTCTATATGCCTAAATTTTTAACCCACTAATTCAACCGATCATGTCATTATATAGAAATAGTAAGACTATATGATAACTTTTTTTCTGAAATTAAAGATGACAAATTTCTTTTGAGTTGTTTTTAAGTGGAAAATGTTAATTTCTTTTTGAAGTCTTCCTTAGAGTCAAATCAACAACAATGGTAGCCTTTCCTAGCCTAAAAGGCCTCCAAAAACACAAATAGCTTATTTTTTAAATTAATATTAGTTTTTATTTATTGGAAGATTGTAATAAAATTTTAAGTGGGTGGATTATCATTTAAAATCATAATGTATAAATTTGAGAATTATAAAGTTAAATATATGATATTTGGATCCTCTTTCTTATTTTGAAGACATTTTTAAGTAATAACAAAAATTGTTGGATGATAATCTTTTTATACTAACAAATGTTGTAGCATGATATAGATCCATTTTTTTTGCCATTTTTAATTGATATATTCTTTTTAATTTATTGTGAAATCTTAAATTATAATTTAAGTGAGACAATAACTTCAATCATTTAAATTTTAAAAGTTATATATTTTTTATATAATTAAAATGATAAGTCAATCTTATGATTAAAATATAATTTAAATGAGACTCATATTACTTATTTTTATATTAAAAACTATTCATCTTTACATAAATAAGATGACAATTTGATCCAAAATTATAGTTCAACCGATAATAATAATAATAATTATTTAAAAATTACATTCTATTTATGTTTAGTTGAAGTGGTTGAATAGAATGTTTTTAGGAAAAAACGTGTGGAACATTTCAAAATTCTTTGAGTGTGAAAAGATAATATCCCTGAATTCAAGTAGTAACGAACATTCATCATTCGAAAATTGAAAAGCATAAATAATTGCCGTTATGTTCTACTGGTTAATATTATAAAATTTAAAAAATAATGGTCCATGTCCTGATTAATATTATAAAATATAGACTATAGAACAATGGCCTGCTTTACCATGTGGAATAAAAAATTGTATATCTTTGGAGCAAAATCATGGACTCTATGGTGATGATGTACTAGTTCCGTTGGAATTTAGACTTTGTTCCAATTCTATCTCCCAATTATTGTTCTTTTATAACGTATCGCTAAAGCAGCAAAAATAAAAAGACAAAATAATATTTTCCGAAGACATTTGGTTGTTTATGAGAGAAAATAAACGTTTCACTAGAGCTAATTTTACTTAAAAGGTTCAGATAATAAGCAATAATTAGATTTAAATTAAATTGAATTGCAGTTGATAAACACAGGAGATAGAATATGTTTAGTTTTTCCAATGTAATGTGTATATATAAGCATGAAAATTGTATATTTTATTTTATTTATTTATTTTGATGTCTCTTAATTTAATCATGTATTTAAGATTTCTTTTAATTAATTGTTAGCTTGTCCTTGATTTACCATGCAAATTAATATAAGCTTTTCTACTGTTATCGATATATTCTTGAAATCTAAACAACTTTCCCAATTAAAATAATATGCTATAAATATATGTAACATCACCTTAGTGTTAGTTTACAAAAACTTTAAAATTATTTTAAAAAATTAATGTTCTTGCCACTTTTCACATATAAATATTATTTTTTACAAAATAAATAAATATTCTTTACTAGATTTAAAAATGTTTCCAAAAATATCATTTTAATAATATTTTAATTATTATTTATATTTTTTCTTTTACTTTAACACTAGGATAAGATTGGTTTTTATTTCAAGACTTTTTTTCAAAATTTATTATTATTTTTAAAATGACGTGTTAGATTAAAGATTTAATATGAAGATGATATAATCCTTTTAGTATCTTGGGTGCACAATTAAGGTAAAACATGTAGGTCCCTAAAGTAGTATATATATATATATATATATATATATATATATATATATATATATATATATATATATATATATATATATATATATATATATATAATTTATGTGTTAAAGTTTTAATTTTTCAGTGTGATATACTTTAAGGAAGAAAAATAAAATTTACTATATAAAAAAGTGGAGACCCTATTAATTTCATTTTCTATATAGTTACAATTTAAAAAAATTGTATCCAACAAAAAATTTACTTTTTTCAAGAAATACAATCATACACTAAATAAAACTAAATAATATATAATTTATTAGCTTACATCATCTCCTTCCATTCTAGAATCTATAGCCTCCTATAATCTCTTTTCCTAAAATCCCATTCACATAACAAGCTTCCCCTTCTAAGTCTTTGAGTATGAGGTTGCTTGTAAATTATCTCATTATCATAAATTAGATCTCCATTATCACACCGCTTGGAACATCTATTGGTTGTCCACCTCCCTATTTTTTCCTCCATCACACTACATAAATCACACTATAGGTAGTAGGCCTCCTTAGGATTTATCATTGCAACCATTAGCCACACTACAAATACATTACACCCAAGGATTGAATACACTCTTGATTTTTCAAATATGTTTGATGATTTAAAATAAGTCATTTTAAGGAACTAACTAACACAATCTCCAATATACATACAACCATTTTTCCCCTTTAGACTTAAGTGGTAGTATTTTAAGATAGGAGTCTCACAGGTTTAGAATATAAATAGAGAACAAAGGACACAAAAATAAGGTGAGAAAGTGTTAAAAGTTAGAAATAATTCAAAGGCCTAAACATGAACATCTATTGTAAATATAAGTGTACATCATAAATAAATAGTCCTTTCTCAAACATAAGTGTATGAAATAATTTTAGAATCTATTATAGATTTTAACATTTATGTATCCCTTTTCATCCACCAATTATAGCATGAAACCTGAAAAAAGGGATGTACAATTTAGTCTTCCTATTTCATTTGCAGTAAGATTTTAATTCTAACTCTAGTATTTGGTAATTGATATTTGATCAAATTTAATTTATTTTTTACAACTCTATTACTATGTTCAATGAGTAATATGATAGTTAAGTACAATCAATACACATAATATAATAAACTAGATTAAATATTGATTTAGGTGCCAGTTATTTTATTGTAATGCGATGATTTATTATTCTAAATATGATGATCAATGAATGGAAACTAGAGTTTGTCTTGGATCTAAAATCTACAAATTATGATGCATCTTTATTTTCTTATAAATTGATGTAGGACTAGGTTGTGCCACATGCCTTGGTTTGGTATTGAATTCATATCATATATTTTAATCCTTCTATCATGGTTTTATGTTATGTTGGTTTAGAATTTTGTATTATGCTTCTAATTCTACACTTGTTGCTAAGTACATTCTTGTGCTAAAAATTTTTGTGGTAAAAAAAGATCTTATCTGGAGGGAAGAACATAGGCTTCCTTGCTAGCAATCAAGCCCCTTAAGAGTGTTGAACAAGATCTATAGACATACCAAGAAATAGATAAAAAACCTTAGGATGTAATTATAATGTAATAATTTTGATTATCTCTATGTAGACACTTTCCATATGTGATTTTATAGCTACCTTTTACATATATTTTGATTATTTGGAGATAACTAATGACCTATGACTATATATATTTATGTATGATCTTATTTGCTCAAATTGAGGTACTTTGTGTGTTTACTAACATTAAAATTCAAGGAAAGTTAGCTTCAAGAGTAGGATACTTGAATTTTTAATAAATAGACTAGGCCAAATAACGTGACCTCGTCTATGGATAAGATTGTGATATCCAACCTAGTCCAAGCTAGTGAGTGGATGATGGGTTTATGATTGATTTATTTGTATACCAATTAAATCAAATTAAACATTAATATATTATGAAATTTCACATGTGGTAGTTATCAAAATTAATCATAGGATCTAGAACACTCTACAACACTAAAAGAAGTTACACACAAGAGAGAATTAAAAAAATGTTATATGCCAATAATGATACAATACATGTAACATGAATAGTGTATAAGAGAACCCTTGTATGTGTTGGAAGCCTTGCAACATGAGAATGAAGTATAGATGGTTGTGTTGATTGTTCCTATGTTGTCATTGATGTCAACATGGTGATAACTATATGGGAAGTCTACTTGGTTTACCGAAAGCTGTTATCTATTGGTAATACCCTTTTGTGATGGATTAGTGTGTTGGTATTTGAGTCTAAAATTCACCACAAGATCTAATATGACTCTAATCTCTTAAGTTCTATTTTTTCTTGACTCATTTAGATAGCTATATCCTGGATCTTGAGACATCTTTTGTTGTGAGCAGAAAGTTATCTTTGACAGAGTATAACTCTGTATCCTATTATTGGTTTGTATGTGGCATACAGTGTGGGAGACTCCACATTAGACTACTAAGGTAAACATTCTTATACTGCGATTTTGTTTATAGTCTCCATGTTAGTAGTATGATGGGAAATTAATGCATTCTCATATCCAGAAGGTGTTTGCTTTGAGGATTATTTGTTGGTTTGGAGATTTGTGTTCTAGTCTTGGCTGACTCAACATATGCAATATATTATGAAGACTAGTTTTGTTTTATGGATGATAGCCAACTTGGTATAATGCACTACGTGGATAAAATGTTTAAATATTATATGGTGCTAGCGAAGAAGGTTTTGATTTTTTTTGTTCATCTAATTAGGCTAACCTAATTGATGATCAAGATATACTTGTATATATATAAGATGTTTTGAGGAATGAGAAGTGTGTGTGTGGGTGTGTGGAAAATAAAGTAGAAAGAAGAAAGGAGAAGTGGGAGTGAATTTGAAATGCAAAGAGGAGAAGATCTGAGCCTAAATGCTTTATCAATTGTGATCAGTGCAATTTTGTTGAGCAACTATTGTGTGAGGCAATACTTCTTATTTTGAGCTTTAGTGGAACTGAACCCTACATATTGAAGTTGTATCCTATTAGTTCAATCTTTTGGTAGTGAGCCACTATCATTGTATCTTGGTAGTTAGCCATCTTTTGTACTTAGGTAGTGAGCCTTTTAAGGACAGTGAGTCTTGTCACTGAGCCCTATAATATTTTGTATTTGGATATAATATGTTGTGAGTTAACCCTCATCGTGGTTTTTCCCATTTTGGGTTTTCCACATAAAAATCCTAGTGTTCATGTGTATGGTTGCATTGACTTGTTTCTATGTTCTCTCTTGCTGATTCAATAAGAATTGTGATAATGTTTAAGTGGAGTTTATTATGTTTTATGGAATACTGATTCACCCCCTATTAGTATTTTGGAAATTCAAAAATATGTATTGGCACATGGGTAAGACATAGGATTATGAAAAGTGGCATAATCATATGGCTTAGAGACATAAAAACTAAATGCTCTAAGTAAACTTAACTAAATAGGTGTGAAAAGGGACCTAAAAAGGAACTAATTTGGTATTATACTCCATTCACACCAACACCCCCTCAAGTGTAATTTAGAGAGGAAAATAAAAGAAAAATAATCTACAATGGGTTCCATTAATAAGGCCTAATGAAGTATCCATGAAGAAAATATCTTCAAAAATGGAGAAAAGGAGAGACTTGTAGGAAAAAAGCCTTCCCAAAAGAGAGAAAATATGAAAATAAAACATGTAAAAATGAAGGAAGGAGGATCCAAGATCATAAACACTAAACATAAGTGAAGATAATAAGAAAATGCTAAGGTCTTCTTAAAGATGTCTACAACCTAATCCTTAATAGGAAAATGCTCTAAATATTGGATGAGCTTTTAGATGAAGTGCCCATGGATCTCAAAATTCTTATTTTGATGATGCTCTAGTGTGTTGTGTAAAATGTGTATAGAATTTTCATTAT
The DNA here is from genome assembly GCA_007258455.2 of Sequoia sempervirens. Classification (NCBI taxonomy): domain Eukaryota; kingdom Viridiplantae; phylum Streptophyta; class Pinopsida; order Cupressales; family Cupressaceae; genus Sequoia; species Sequoia sempervirens. Next base: position 173,218,268 of record VDFB02026320.1, read on the forward strand.
CACATAAAAATAGTGCGATGATTAGAATGAAAGATAAAATATACCATCAACTAAAAAATCCAAGGAACCTCTTGGATAGAAAGAACTACGCAATGATACTTATCCTCTATAGATGATAATAAAATAGTTATCTACTTCTTACAAGACCATGCAATCAAACTAGAAGCAAGGTGGTAGACAAAACCAAAAGTAGGCTTTTAATCATCAACCTCACTTGATCAATATGAGTGAGTGAAGTCTATAATATAAAAAGATTGTAATGCATAGTGAATTCCAAAATTTAAATGTTCCTTAAATGTACCTCAAGATATGTTTTACTACCTTCCAATGAATCTCATATGGATCCTAAGGGAAATGGGAGACAAGACCAACTACAAAAAAAATATTAGGACGAATATGTGTCAAGTACAAAGGACTACCAACCAACTACTAATACAATGTGTCATCAACTTTGGGTGTAGTAAATTTGGTAGATAGTGTGACACTTAACATAAATTCAAAGTGGGGATAAAATTGAAACCAACCATTTTAAATATATAAGGTAAAGAAATATCACTAAAATTTTATCAACAAATGAAAATTCCCTCAGAATATTGAGGAACCTAAAGACCAAAGAAAAAAAATAAAAGCCTAAAATTGGAAATATCAGAATATTCCATCAATGCTCTTTGGACACCCTAGATCATGTAGATGAAACTATCTCTAAGAATCAAATCATCGACATAGAAAACATGTGTCAAAAAATCCTTCTCATGTCTTTGAGTGTAAGCCTTCAAATCAAATGATAATGGAAGAAGCCAAAAGTGAGTAAGAATCTATCCATATTCCTCACACCAACATAAAAAATTAGTAGAAAATGAGGATGTGAAAGTATAAAATATCCATTTTTATTCTTTTCCAATTTCTAAAAGCGTTATTTAGTTGTTGAATATATTATTGGATAAGATGTAACCATTTTTCTTATTTTTATTATCATCCATAGGCAATATTAAAAAAAACAAAATAAAATATTGATTCCCTTTCTTATTTTAAATTATGGATAACAATGAATTTTTATAGTAGGTAGTAGTTTCTCTTGACATGCACATTAAAAATTAAGAGTACATTCATTGAACATCTTATTTTTAGTCAATTTTATACATTTTTTCACTGGTGAGAATGTTTGGCTCATAAGAGGCCACCACAAACCAACTATTGGTGAATGAAAAGGCCTAACACCATAAGGGATGGGCTATGCGTGAGTCTCAAACAAATTTGGTAGAATGGATACCCCTTAGTGTTTGACACCAAGTTAAAGGAGATTGAAAATTAATGCACCTAATCCTATAAGATATAAAATGTACCAATATTTTTATCCTCTCGTCCCAAAAAATATCATTTTTTGATTATTTCAAAAATAATTTAATTTACTCTAATATATTTACATTTTTTTGTATTAAATATAACATGCCTTGAAAATATATGTAGACATTTTTTTTTTGTGGTAATACAACTCAATAAACTTAGTCAAAGAGAGAAAATTACTAGACTTGGAATAATTTATTATGTGCTGTATACATGGTATACTCTTAAGAAGATGTACATTTGTGTATCTTCTCCTATATTTTCTTATATATTTATTTATCAACTTGCTAACTAATGTTATAGATATACATTTACAAATTACATGGTTGAGAAGACAAAGGGTTGTTATAGAAGTTGAAATGGTAGAATCCTAGTGCGACTCTTCATTTCCCAATCGTATGGTTATGGATGCATGTTATTTGTCTAGCATATTGTCATGAATTTACTCTAAAATTTGTATAAAATGGTTTCTTATGCAAATTAAAATTTCGTGCGGTGCTTTATAGTGTTGCATAAGGTTTTGTGTTCATTTTTGGACTTTGCACCTTACATTTTGTAGCATGCATAAGTATAGATATATATTAGAAATAAATAAAGTTAATCTTTGAAGTTATGTGAAATGATTACTATTACATGAATGGTGTATAATGTAAAGGGATGCACGAATGAGATATAACTTATCTTACGACTTGTATTACATTCAATTGCCAATATTGAATGAGTTATGCTTGAGAGGAGCTATATGTAACTAAGTGCCATGTTTCTTGACATTGTTCAAGTGATATATGGAGTGGGGATTTTCTCATGGTTGTACAAAATAATTCCTAGTGCTATGTGCATTGTACATGATGTAAGGAGTTACATGCAATGTTGTGCACTAATATGTGAGTGACTAAGACTAGTGCACAAGCCTATATAGTAGTATTTCGATCACTTTAAGAATTTGATATTGATATTACTATAATAATAAAATTTACATGCCTTACAACTTCTTTATTACACTTTTGTGTCCATTTTAGACTCTAGCCCACATGTGTATGTTCTCTTTTATTTTAACCCCTTTTTACATTACTATAAATAATGTATGTCATCATCAATATAGATTTGGTTTTTCTGTGTGCTTAAGGTTAATATATATGTGTGGATGTGAAATGTATCATGAAAAATAATATCACACATTTAATTTATAGTAATAAATGAGTTGTAATAACATAATTGAACCCCAAAAAATGAGTCAATTAAAGGTCCAAAAGGAACTCTGTAATCACTATCACATATGATAAAATAATAATAATTTTCTCACTAGGATTATAATTATTTTGAATGTGAGGTTCTTTCCATTTTTATTATTTCTCTTTTAACCATCAAGTGACATCCTTAGGTTGATAGTCTATTTCATGATGTTTTCTAGTTTCTCTTGGTTCAAAAAATTGTTTATACCCCTTTTCATTCTTTCAAATTATAGTACCTTTATATCCTATTAGAAGTTTGTGTTTTCAATTATGTCAACAAACCTTTGTTGTTGCATTGATGTTAACCTATGGAGATGCTTTGATTGGTTGCATTGTGTTTCCATTAGTAGTATCACTAATGCCAACCTCTAGTGTTTCTTTGATGAGTATGTGTTGGTGATGTTCAACCTCTTGTGTTGTAATGGTTTGCCATGCAACCCTAGAGGAAGTTGCAATTTACTACTTAAACACACCAATTTTTTTGTTTTTTATTTTATTTTAAGTGCAAATAACATGTAAGATGAATACACATTTCCAACAACCTCTAAGGCCATGAGACCAAGATTAGTTAAAAACCAAAACAACAACAAACATTAATAAAAACCGAAACATTAATCACTTGAGGAAATGAGACAACATACATTCCATACAAGATAAATTACAACGAAGGATAAGAAATACCAAAAGATTTCAATTAACAATGTTTAAACAATAAGGTTACATCACTCATTCCCCGAATGAGGTAAATCCAATAAGCATGAATACAAAATTACAACTTACACCTCGATAACAAATGAGGGGTAAAAGAACATAAGATCAACTGAAAAGAACGAAGCCAGAAAAGAAACTGCATCCAACGAGCTCTCCAACATGAAAGACTCGCCCCACGAGCAAGAGCAAAAAACCAACAGAGGAAGGTGCACATTCCACCCAAGTGAAACCAAAAGGCTCACCCCCCATGCTAGGAGATAGTAACAAGGATTTCCTAGACAAGACCATCGACCACTAGACATAGGATAACACATAAACTAAACTGAAACAAGAACATAACCCACATCACTTAACATCACGGTTACAATGCTTCCAGATTACAAAATTGAGTACAATCACTGTACAAAATAAACCAACGGTACAACACCATACCGACTGCTGTCATAGGAGGAGTGTCATTGCAAAGGCTACATTGGTTATCCAATGGTGTTCTTCCTAGGTCCCGACCCCCCTCTAGGGATATCCTGGTAACCTCTCATGAACCCAACGCCATATGCACACCAGAGCGGAATCGGTTATCTTTCAAGAAGACAAGATAATGATCTTGCCATTCTAGGCCTTCCTGACTCATCTCAAGTCTTGTACAAGCCCTTGAGCCAATGAGCGAGGCTAAATTATCTTATTAATGTTCAAAGCTAATCTCTCCCTAGTAAGTTATTTTAATTTTCATTTAATTAACTGACTCTCACATGAGTTATCCTAGAACCACTTTGGGCTCATTGGTCATTTGAAAGCCACTCCCCTATTGACAACACATATCTCAACCACATGCCAAGGGTAGACAATGCACTAACATTTATCACAAATAATTCAAACACATCAAAAGGTAACACCACTACTAATGTCCAAAACTGAAACCAAAGCAAGCACTACCCAAGGCTAACACAAGGTTGACTAACCTCACAAAAACCCACATAATGAACTGAAACATGACTCAACCTTAAGCCATAAGGTCACACAACCCGTATGAAGAACCAGGTTCCCACAGAAACATAACTAATGCACTTCCCAAGATAAACAATAACATAACACAAGAGACATAACATCAATTCAAGAAAACACAATTGGAAGACTTACATGATCAACAAGACCAATAAGAATTAACAACAGACTCAAAGAGTCCCTAGCCTCAAGGAACAAAATCTAGTACTACCAAAGCACACTCATAACTTTACAACCGCCTCAATATTGCCCATATAATACCAATAGGAATCACTTAAAATGACAATCATATAAACACACATTCTTTAAATAACTAAGGGTGTAATTTCGACAAATAATATTTTCTCGTAAAACGAAAACCAAATTACATATATGCATCATATGCTTAATCCATTAATGGTACTTATAAGTTCTAAACAATATAAATTCCATGAACCTTATCTATTCCTTTCAATATAAAAAATGATCATTCAACAACCTATCGTTAGGATATTTTAAATCCAAGTAAAACAATGGTATAGCGCAAATAATCAATTAATAATTAACAATAATTGTGCATAATCAAAGACCATCAAATTCCATTGGTATTCTAGTTTCTCCATTTAATCATGATGACCAAAGCAATCTTTTAAATAATCATTTTATTCTAACACCCATTTCCACATCAATGTAATAAAATAACCATATTGAAAATTGCATATTTAAATATATTTATATCTTTTTAATATATCCAATGAATCATTCAGTTAAAACTTCTAAAGCCAATCATTAACTAATTTCCAAATATTTAAAATATATAATATATATTATATATATATTTATATATATAATATATTTATTATATAAACTAAATAATAATAAAAATTAACATTTAAAACCATACTATATATTATTATAATATATAATATATATTATAAAATATATAATATATAACATATATTATAAAATATATAATATATATATATATATATATATATATATATATATATATATATATATATATATATATATATATTTATTTAAAAAATAAAACAAAACACAAAAAATGAAATCGAAGAAAAGGGTTACGGCTTGGTCGACGGCCGACCTCCACAGAGGAGGGACACGGCCCTGGCCGCGTTGACCTCCCCTGTTGGGGGCAACGCTGCTGGTGTCAGCGCCTTCCCCAAGGCTGTGGGGGCAGCGCTGCCAATGGCAGTGACCTCCCCTTGGGGGTGGCCGTGGCAGCCATGGCCGCCACCCCCCCCTCCACCCCCTCAAAACACCCAAAATAAATTTTATTATCTTTTATTTGATATAAATAAAAAACACGAAAACTGTGGATGCGTACTCAGTTCTGCATTTTTCTTTAAAACCAGAATATACAAAACAATATATATATTAAAACCCATAATCATATGTATATATATCATATATATATAAATTGATTCCAATAACCAGATCAAACTAAGAAACTTCATTCCACAGAATATAAAAACAAAGCAAATGTTAATCACAGATTCATGAGCACGTTTCTCAATTTTTTTCAATTTCAAAGAGTGGTTTTGCAAGATCTTGTGTTCTTCTTGTATTTTCTATGGTTAGAATTTGTTCTTTTGTTTTTCATTCACCCATGATTTCAAGAGGTTTCAGATTGGTTTTCTACACTTCCATTCAAATTGAAACAAAGATTTAAAACTTCAACACAAAAACTAGAATAAAATCTGATCCAAGGAAATTGAAGAACAAATTGAGGGATCCTTTGATGCTATCATTCCTTGCCAAACTTCCCCCAAGATCATCTCTCAACCAAGAATCCATCCAAAAATCCAAAAGCCCTCTTTTTCAACCAATTTTCCCATAAGAAAATTGAAAGAAAAACCCTAAATGAAAATATATTCTTTTTCCAAATTTTCCAAATTCAAATTCAAATCCACTTCAAATTAAATTTCCAATTCACATTCAAATTCAATTCAAATTAAATTGCAAATTCAAATTCAAATCCAAATTTAATTCAAATTCCAATTTCAATTTCAAATTATAAAACAAATATCTTTTACCAAAAAAGTCAACTATTTCCAAAAATATCTTTTCTACCCCAAAGTCATTGCATTGAAAATATTTGGAATTTTAAATAACTTAAACAATTTTCAATTTTCTAAATAGAATTCAACATATTTTAAAACCTTCTTTTCACACAAATTAATTTAAATCTTTTAACACTTTTAATTCAAGGAATAACTTAATCAATTCCACAATTAATTTAATCAATCAATAAAATAAATCTAATCCAGTATTAGATTATTTTATTAACTAAATTTAATTAATTAATAAAGTAACATTCCTAGCATTATAATCAAAAGCATTTAATCAATAGTTAAGCAACATGAGCCATTTAACTTGAATTAAAATAAAGAACACGGAAACATGGCAACTTAACAACCAACTCGACGACACACTGTGACTAGGGTGGTGGCTTGACATAGAAAAACCTAGCTACTATCTCCCAATCGATTTCCATTGGACAAGGGACATGCTTAGACCGATGGAACTAGGTGGAGTCAATGTCCTGTACCTGCATCCTGCAACAACATGAGTGTCAAACATACATAAAACATAATAAAACACACCGTGAAGAGGAAATCGCAGAATCACAGGGCGCTCGCATGAGAGTGATGTGATCCCGTCCCCTTCGCCAATACAGTATCACTAATTGACGAAGTTTACAACATTAACATAATCAAAACACAAGGCATCATAGAGAAAACATTTTTTGATTAACAAAGCACAAAATGGAGGGGTGTTACATGTGTGGTTGAGTTTCTGAGAAGGTGTTCCAAATGTTGAGTTTTATTTTGTGGTGCTTGGTTTCCAAGTGCTTTTGAGAAAAAATGAATAAAAGGGGAAACAATGTGGTGAAGTGTGTTTAGTGTGACAAAGTGACATTTAGTGTTTTGCTGAAGATATGCTTTTGCAGTTTGGATATGTTTCTTGTAGGTGTTTAGAGGTGTTATATCCATAGTTTATTGTTCTAGATTCTTGTGCAAAGAAAGTGGTGTTCACCAGTGTGTGAATTGTGTAAGTAGTGTTGTCTGGGAGAAATGGTTTTGCTCCACATTTCTCTACACTTTGGTTTTTGGTCTTATGGATATGGAAGTGTGCTTATATTGCTAGTATCTACCTTTAGTACGTGTTTTTTTTCTTTTGGTTCTCCATGAGGTTGGATTCAGATGTTGTAGTGTGTGGAAGGTTAGTTGGTTACGTATAATGAATATGTTCTTCTGGTGTATGATGTTGTGAAGGATTTGATAGATTTCAGGATGTTGATGGAATATTCCAGATTGTGTTAAAGTGATGTGTGTGGTCTGCGAGTCATCTTTGGATCAAAGGAAGTGTGTACTTAATTGTTTAATGGTGACAACACAAGTTCAATCGACCTTGGGTGTTTACACTAATTGTGGTTGTTCTTTGGTGTTTGTGAAAGCATGAAATGATGTTTCTGTGTGTATTTAGGTCTGAGTTAAGGTGTTTTATGGTATACCTTCATTCCTTTTTTAGTAGTAGAAAAATTATCCCTTTTCCTTACTTGATTTGGGAATAATTATCATTGAATTAACCTAATTTTTGCCTAGGTTTAATGTTGTGATGTGTTGTAACACATTCACATTGATCTTGGGGCCCTTTTTAATAAAATATACTTAACTTGTACTGAATTTATGGTGTTGTAAATTATTGTAACACACTTTCACACTTATCTAGGGACCCCTTAATTAATTGTGGTTAATTAGATTTAATTAGCCCCTTCAATTCAAATTTAAGCCTTATTTGTGACACCTCCTGAAGATCTATCTCAAAACCCATAATTCAAATTACATAAAATTTAATTGGAAAAATTTGATGTCTTGGAAATTGGTGCTAAGACCCATTCACCCTAGGTGGTGGATGGGTCCTCCCTCTATAGGATCCCCCTTTCTTTGCAAATCCTACATGGGTTTTTTATTTAATTTCATTCCCTGAAGGCAAGGTCCTGGAAAATAATGCCAGGACCCATTTTCCCTAGGTGGTGAATGGGTCTTCCCTCTATAGGACCCCCCTTTCTTTGCAAATCCTACTTGGGTTTTTGATGTACTTGCATTCCTCAAAGGCAAGGTCCTAGAAAACAATGCCAGGACCCATTCGTCTTAGGTGGTGAAAGGGTATGATTATGTATCTTTGTTATTGTTGCATACTTAAATGTCTTTAATGTCTACTTTAGTGTGAGTTTGACATGGTGTCATCCTCTCACTAAACTGGGGGAAAATTGTAGTAATAAAAAAGTATCCCTTTTCCTTACTGGATTTGGGAATAATTGTCATTGAATTAACCTAATTTTTGCCTAGGTTTAATGTTGTGATGTGTTGTAACACATTCACATTGATCTTGGGCCCATTTTTAATAAAATGTACTTAACTTGTACCCTATTTATGGTGTTGTAAAGTTTTATAACACACTTTCACACTTATCTAGGGTCCCCTTAATTAATTATGGTTAATTAGAGTTAATTAGCCCCCTTAATTCAAATTAAAGCCTTATTTGTGACGCCTCTCGAAGATCTATCCCAAAACGCATAATTCAAATTACATAACATTTAATTGGGAAAATTTGAGGTCCTAAAAATTGGTTCTAGGACCCATTCACCCTAGGTGGTGAATGGGTCCTCTCTCTATAGGACCCCCCTTTCTTTGTAAATCCTACATGGGTTAAAGCATAATAGTGGTTTACAATTATTTTGAGGAAGGAATTCTCATTTATTTTTGTTTTCACCATATCAAGGGGTTTGACCAAACTTATAGGTTCAATCGAACACTATTATATGTTCGACTGAACCACTCAATGCCTGAATAAAATAAACATATTTTATAGGGTTTGGTCAAAGCTGGGTTCGATTGAACCCCCTAAATTAGGGCATATAAAAAAAAAAAGTCACTGTTGCACACACTTCACATGACTATTTGTAAAGCGGTGAACGTGAACAAAGGAGGATGATGAATGTGAACAGTGAAGGCTGCGAATCTAGGAGAAAATGTGCACCACATTTCTAAGTTCATCAACCTCTTGACCGAGCCATAGTGAGCAGTAGATTGGTGATTGAAATTGCATTTCGAATTGAATTTATTTTGAAAAAAAATTAAACCCTAAATGGAATGAAATGGTTAAAATTTATAGTAGATTTGAAGTTAAGTTTGTAATTGAAATTTCATTTTCTTAAAAGTTTCTAAAGCCTTTCAAGAACAACAAACTTAATTTCTATTATGCTTTGATGAATGTTCATACTGTGTTTTAATGCTCCAATTTTGGCATAGGCAGGGAGTGTCAAATTAGACTTTGTAGTCCATTTGTTTGAAAGATCTTGCATACCCATTTTAAAAAATTGTCAAACAATTAACTTGCCTTGTCTATGCTTCCACATTTTGCATACATTTCTACCAAGGCACTGCCAATTGCATTTGCTTGAATGTTTCTAAAGCCGTACTTTGTTAACATATTTTTTTGAGGCATTATATCAAATAGTTCATGTGCCTTCCACATTTTGCATACATGTCTACCAGGGCACTTGCAATTGCAACTACAACATCTGGTAAAATTCCCCCTTGATGATTTGATTGATGTCCATACCCTGTCCAAAGCTCCCATTTTGGCACAAGCAAGGGGAAGGTTGTGGAATTTGGCTTTACAACTGTCAATTGCATTTGCTTGAAAGTTTCTAAAGTATTTTTAGCAAACCCATTTGCAAGGATAACATGATATTATTTAAGTACAAGCTTAATTTTAAATCTTGCATTTGAAAGCTAAATTGAAATTAAAATTATATGTTTGAGGAAATGCATATAAGACACCCATACAAAATAGTACAAAAGAAATAGAAAAAATGTAAAGAATGCACTTGTAACCTATACTTGAGAGCATTAAAATTTTGAAATTAAACATAAAGAATAATAGGATATATATATATATATATATATATATATATATATATATATATATATACACACTCTTTCAAATCAGCATTGAATATTAGAGGATGAACTACATATTAGGATTATTTTTTTTAATATAAATCAGGTAAAACTTATTCCTTTGAGTAGATGAATAAACTCTATTAATATTTAATAGTAAGGTTGTAAATGAAAAGTTATTGTGGTTACAAGATAAAAGAAAATAATACTAATAGGTAATATTTATATTAAGGAATGTCATCTCCAATAACATACTTAACACTAATAATTGGGTTATAATCACATTATGTATCATAAATACAAATATTAACATTGATGAAAATATTATATTATGGATAATAATTATAATAAAACATAATAAATTGAAACTTATTTCATATGAACATGCAAGGGAAATGTTAGTATGTATTATAAATAGTAATATTATTATTTAGAGTAAATTTTAATATTGCAATAATAGTATTTACCTTTAATGTTATGAAATGATAATAATGTTGTTATATATTAGTAATATAAGTGTTGCAAGTGTTATTATCCAATATACAATGCCCAATGTATAACAAACAAAACCATTCGCATTAAGAGAAAGCACTAATAAATATTTCTTTTATTGTTGGTTTTAGGGCATGACCTTGGAGAACCAAATAGTAATGTTGTTAAACATTAAAAATTGTCAATTTTGGAACAAATGACAATACCATTAATTGGAGTAAATGCTATTTTAAAGTTTAAATTTATATTTTAATTTTAGGGTAAATAATTTTGGTTGAATTTATGAATTAGAAATAGAAATCTTGAAAGGGCCCCACCCTTTTACAAAGACCAATAAAGAAACAAAGAATGATCCATCATATTGGCATGGAACAACAACAAGAAAAATATAGTTGTAAGTTAGAAAAATAACATCCAATTAGAAATACTCCACCAATAGTGGCAATGTATCTAATAAAGAGGGTCATTTTCCCAAAAACATTAGTAGATCTATCATTTCACAACTTGAATCCAAAATTCTTCAAGGAACTATATCTTATTGTCAACCTTATCCTTTTCCATGAATGAACCTAGTTGAGGTTTGTAATGGAGTTTCCATCTTTAGTTTCCAAACTTGAGACCAAAGGGAATAAAGGGTTCCTATAATCTTCTAAACTTGAACCTTCATATTTTTAAATTATTAGAAGAAATACCAAGAGGTGAATGTTGCAATTCAAGAGAATGGTAGAGGCAATGAACTCCAACTAATCCATCTGTAACATGATTATTGTCTCTACCAATTCCTCTAAATTTCTCTTGACAAGACCTTCTAAATTAGTCATGTCTACAAGAGGACCAACCACCCCTCGATTATGCTCAAAGGGAGCCTCAATAAAATCCTAAGGTAAACAAGGCTCCATCTCATCCTTATGCATTTTGTTCAACCTTGCCTTCCTCTAAAATTCCTAAACCTATAAAATACATAGCTATCTACACATGACAACATGGTGAAAACACAAGAAAATCCTATAGCATGACATGTTGAACCCAAATAACCAAATTCAAAAATAATTTAATCTATAAGTATAAATAGTTTGATAGTAGAAACTTTATACATATAAAAATATGATAAATGTGTGATTATTTTTCTTTCCAATCTATAAATTTTTGATGTGCTTGGCTATATAATTGAGATGATTCACTCATTTAATGTAATGATAAAAATTTAGTATGTACATGAAAGAAATATTTTCAAGACATCAAGCTACCATTCTACATAACTCTCACATGGAAATAAGAATATTATTTTATTTTAACTAAAGAAATTGTGTGTACTCTATCTTGAAAATTACTAATTAATTTTGAATTATATACTTATAATTTAAAATAAGAGCATCCTTTGTAACATGGAATAGATAGGTTAATTTTAATGAAATAAAATATTTTTTTATATTAAGAAAAATTTACAAATATATGGAACTCATACATTGAGAAATTGACTAAGATGTAACTCTATATGAGAATTAAGATGCTCGAATAATTTATATACCTTCTTTCAATAATTAACATTAGAAATTAATACTTGGCTCATATTGTATACCCACCTCCCAATGGTCTTGGAATGGATGCATTTAGATGGAGAAGGATTTCAAAAGGCTCATGGTACTTGTGGACCCCTCAAAGGAATGATATAGAACACATGAACTTTATTTATGAAATTTGGTCTTTAGTTGTTGGTTTCTAGGATGAATGTTATCTATAAGGTGGAATTCTTAGTTGAATCTCTCAATCTTCCATTGTTGGTTTCTAGTGTGATTATACAATATGAGCCAAGTATTAATTTATAATGTTAATTATTGAAAGAAGGTTTTGTTTCATAAGAAGAGGTATGCTGACATATTCCAAGGCATGTTATTATCCACAATGCATGGAACTTCTTCATATCTCTACCAAGTTCTAAACAAATACAGATCTGCCATTTCCATGGAGGAGATTGATGATTTAAAAAGAAAATAGCATGCCATTTCTTTCTTGAAAAGTCATGTTTGTATTCATGATTTGCAACTTCCATCTTCATCCAAAAAGGAATTTTGTTATCGTTATGTGCCTAATATTAAAAAATCAAAACCTTCTTTTGAGCATGATTTCCAACACAAAGGTAAACAAGTGGGAACAAAAGAAAGCTTGATTAATGGCTTTCAGCATGTTGGTGGAAAATCTGCATCTTTTTGAAAGTGGCTTCCCAGCTTATCAGTCTTATGTTTAGTAAGGTTTTGTAATATCCAGTGTTATGTATTTGGATCATGGGTATATCTAGTATGATGTCTTCTTTTGGGTATTTTGGGTGCATAAGAGAATTTGCATATGTACTAATGTATTCAACCAATGTGTTTATGTAACATTGTAATTAGACAATTGGTCATTCGTACTAGGACCTCACTGGTCTTTTTGATATTTTGTAAAATTTGTTACTCAGACTACAACTGGGGGTTTTCTTGCTGGTTCTTTCCCGCTAGTATGTCTTCCTGAACCAGCTATATGTAAAATATTATATATAAATAAAATTATAAGTGGTCTCCCACTTTTTCTTTAAACAGAAAAGTTCTTGTAAATGTCCACATTTTTTTCCTTGAAACAGTTGCTATTTTTCCTACAACAAGATTTTCTTTTATGCAAGGTCCACTCACTCCAAGATTAGTACAAAAAAATATACCCATAACACCTATAATGTAAGATGACCAAGGCTTAATACCAAATGAACGAAAGTAGTGGTGTAAAAATATTCCTACACTAATAAATGGGATATTATATACTCAAGCACTAACAATACCTACAAGCCAATCATATGAATCATGTGATATTATATACTCAAGCACTAATAAATGGGATGTTTTGAAACTATACATTAAAAGTGGTTTATTGAAACCATGAGTGAAAATAATTCAACCACAATTTTTGTATTCCACTTTGATATATTCAAACCCATTAAAAGATTTCTTATGATTTTTCATAATGTTGGTCAATACTTTACTGTAAGTATTCTATAGTCATGCTCTTAAATGTCATAAGAATATGTCATAAGAGGGTTTCATCTTATAAAGCTATAATGCTATTATATGCTCTTAGAACATCTTAGACACCTCCCAAAGCATTCAACAAATGAAAAATAACTACCAATTCAAAATGAGATGCCTCATCTCCTAATATGAGGACAAACTAATAAATCAAAATATCAGGATGCAAGGTTGACCCCCCTTTCTTAATACTTGGCTAAGTTTATCATCTATTGAGGAGTGGATCCCAACAACAATCATGCTTAGTGCTTACTACTAATCCAAGGAATACCTATTCATTTTTTGTTTATTGTATTCCTAATGACTCCTCATCTCAAGTTAAATTGTGGGAATGGATTTTTATGCCCTCCTTATGACTAAATGGCTACAAGGAGGTGAATATGATATGGTGGAAAAAACCAAGATACAAGTTGGTTTAGTTCTCATAAACTCTCTAAAAAATAATTGAATTCGTACATCCTAACTAGAAATACCATGAGGGGTTTAGATCCCATTTTAGACAAAAAATATTCTTATAATCATCAGTAGTTCACTTGGACCAACTAAAGAGATGGTGAACTAAGGGAAACTTAGTTGTATTGATATATTTTACTTAGTTATTTCTCTTTCCATTGTCCCCTCTCCACAAAACACCCTTATTTAAGTATATTCTATTAAACCTATCTCAAATATCACCTCCCAATTCTTTAAACTTTTCAAACTTCTTATTCCTCATACCTAATAATCTATCCTTCAAGCTCAACACTTCCTATCTCAATCAAATTGATCACCTTGCTTCCCTAATATCCCTTTGTTTGATATTCCTAGACCTCAACAAAATGGTAAGTGGACACAATTGTGGAATGATGTGATTAAATCTATTGCACACTACCTTACTATGATCTTAAAATAAGAATATGGCTAGAAAGAGATCTAGAATGGAAAAAAAATATGGATCCAAATAGAAAAAAATAAACATGTTTTGGCTTTAGCACTTACTAATAACTTTTCTACAATGAGTGGTTGCTTCCGTTGAAATAAAATTTAGAATATTTGAACTTAATTGTGGTAGAGGATCTCAATTAAGAGATAGGCTACATTGGATGAAAGGATATAAGGGATACAAATTATTTTTTAGTTGTCTCGAACATATTTACATTCTCAAGAGTGGATAATATCTATCATTGATCAAGAGAGGTAGTTCCATGACAACTCTAATGATATTAAATCCATTTTCCTTCAACATTACAAATAATTTTTAATTGATCTCGTTGAAGGAGATCCAATTTAATATATAGTTGAGGAATTGATTTGCACTTGCATACCCAAAATAATTGGTCTCAAAAAATAGGCACATTTAGATAATTTATTCACCCTTGAGGAGGTTGATATTTCCTTGAAGGATTTGAATACTCAAAAAGTCTTGGAATAGATGGTTTAGCTACACAATTCCTTAAAACAATATGTCCATTCATCAAGGAGGACTCTATGAGGTATAAAAAGTAGCTTTATCAAAGGGATCCATCATTTAAATTCTATTAATCAAGGGTTGATAAATTAATTCCTAAAGGAATTTTTTTTTTTATCTGAGGGTGGATACTAATTACTCTTCTTAATACCTCCTACAAGATTGCGGCTAAATCCATAGCTAAAATAATTGAACAGATGACACAAGAAATTGTAAGACTAGAAAAAACTATATTTATATAAGAGGGAGATTTAAATTATAAAACTTGAATCTTTTTAAGGTATCTCATTAGATTCTACTTACTCTAACTTAAATTTAAAAAACAACATTAAAATCCACAAAACAAATTTCAAAGACATAATAAATTATTACAATATTATTTAAAAATCTAATTGTAATGAACATGTTATAGTAATAAATATTCAAATTTTAAATCTATGAAAATATATATAACCAAATGATCCTTAGTTTTCATATATAATTTGTGATGAGAATGTTGAATATTGTAATTTTTTAGGCCAATCTTTAGGCACTAATTCACCATTGTTAAAATGATCCTTAGTTTATTCATTTTTTTTTTATGATTATAATTTTTTTCAATTTCTATTAAACCAAACTCAAAATAATGGTATAGATTAAGATTCTTGTCTTTATCATAATTAGAAGTTGTATAAATTGTTAAATTATATATTTTTTAACATATATAAAATGTATGGTTGGATTAGTGAGATATTTATAACAAGTATGCAATATATTTAATCATATAATTATTTTTGTAATAGAGATGAATAATTAAATAAATGCTATAACAATATATAAGAGTTAGATAAAAGAATTAAAATTAAATATATTAATAACAAATAGTGATACTATTATTGAGGGTAATATAAAGGGGGGTCGTCATACTAAAATAAGTTGCAAATAAAATCACCCAAGTAAGAAAAGTATTTTATTGATAATCTTATTAGGGATGCTAAGATGGTAATAAAAGTTTTGCAAGCAACAATGAGCTGACAAATAATAGTGTTTATGCACTATTGTATATATATATATATATATATATATATATATATATATATATATATATATATATATACATTATTAATATTATTAATAAAATTTATTATAGTATTGATATGGGTATTAATGGATGGTATTTGTAATAGTATAAATGAGGGTATATGTAAACATGATATCACTATCACATTAACATTTCTATTATGAGTAAAGTTTAATATTATTTGTGAGTAATAAAATTGATAGAATGTTTGTATTAATTGTAGAGGGAGCCTTAATATCATCGAGTATTGTTAATACTCTTATCAATATTCATATCGATAGTTACCTTAATACTAATGTTAGCATACTTAACCTTATTAATGTTCATCGATAATTGGATAGCATTTTTGGCAAAACCTTTTATAGATGTTGAAATATGAGAGGAAAATAAATAAATAAATGCAAACCATATAATTATTCATGTTGTTATTACCATCAAAAGTTACATATTTAGTACTTTAAATGCCATCATTGGGTCATGAGGAACTATCCTAATAATCATAATACCATATTGACCTTACTATCAACAAGAAATAGAAGTAGGAACAACTCATTGTGGGTTACGATGACATAACCATTATAATGAGAATATTATTAGTGTAACCATTAAATTGTGATACTTGCAAATTTAATATTTAAAGTATAGTTAATAGTGAGAGATGCATTAATAATAGTATCGCATTAGCAAGTTAAACCAAAAAATTAATTAAAGAAAGGATGTTAATTCTATTGGAGATGGTTATTGTTGCATCATAAATGCTTAAAGCATTAATTAGCATAATTAAAGGATTCAAAAAAAAAAATTATTGGGTTTTTCTAGTGAAAAATTATGGGCATAACAATTATATATTTTTTAACATATATAAAATGTATGGTTGGATTAGTGAGATATTTATAACAAGTATGCAATATGAAGTCAAACTTTATTAGATTTGATTCTTAATAAATTAGTTTTAACGATTCAATTTATAGCTTTATGCAATCTATAAGTTTAAATAGTTTGATGGTATCTAAACTTTATACATAATAAAATACGATAAATGTTTGATTATTTTGCTTTCCAATCTATAATTTTTTGATGTTCTTGGCTATATAATTGAGATGATTCACTCATAATGTAATGATAAAATTCATCCTCATATGAAGAATTTTATATTATCTTCCATTAAATTCATCCTCTTTATGAGATTCTTACGGAATATTGATATTCTAGTGTGAATTCTTAATTTTAGACATATCTTAACTAGATAAATTTAGGTTCAATGAAGGCAATAGAACTTTTTTTTCACTTACATAATCCTATTTTGAAGTTCATTTAATTTAACAACTATTAGATTACATATTTTTATCCCCAATTATTTTCAAATAATTTTACACTAATCTTTGTTTTCTTATTCTTTCTTTCATTGTTTTATTTAAAATTTGAACCATTTAAGGATGATATGTTATAGATTATAGTTGTCTTCCAATTCTTTTAAATTGTTAATGGTATGAAAATATTATTGATGAGTAGATTAATTATTAGAACTATTTTAGATAAATATATTCTCTATATCTAGATATATTATTTACCAAGGTCACATTGCTCCTTTAGGTGTACATACATATATAACATGGAAAATGAAGATGTTCCACCCGCAGAAAATTTGTTTGGAAATACCACTAATGAGATTAAAAAATTGAGAGATTCATTAGCATAGGGTGCAAACCCGGGGATATATAGTGAACCATGCATGTTAATATTGTATAGTCTAGAAAAACTAAAAGATGAACTTGAGAGGACTAGTGCATATTCCCCATATAGAGTAGTTGTTATTCTTTCCCGCATGCAGAGGAAGTACATGGTAACGTTCCCCTTAAACAAATACATGATAGTGTGACCAAAGAAATGATAAAAGCCACTTGTTTTCCATTTTATCAAAATGTGCGTAAGGTTAGGGGATACCAGGTCACTAGATGTGTCGATCATGCTATGGCCTCATTGATCTACCCACGATTTCTCGCAGCACATGGTCTATACCCAAATAATGACCAGATTCCATTGTATTTTGTTCAACAGTTGTATGTTGAGGTCCATTTGGGCCTCAAATTCAACTACCTGGACATTCCACCATATGCTCATCAGGGGCATGGCAAGATTGCTGATAGGCCCACCTATCATCGAGTAGATAGACCACCCCTAGTGTTTAGGGTATTGGTTGGTGAGAGGTCTCCTGCTCTCACCCTAGCTCTAGCCCCCATAGCAAATTAGGTTGTCGTTGCTTCCCAAAAGGAAGCAATTGACACTGTAGGTCACATTGCGGCTGCCACCACTAGGATATATGATGATTGTGTAGGTCAATACTTGATGTCCAGACATTCCCAATCCATGCCATTTTCAGCACAGTGGACCACCATGGATCCTTTTATAGTGGTTGGCATCCCTACTCCTACATAGCTTGATGCACTTACAGGAGATATGGCATGCATGACTTTGCACTGTTTGGCTGAGGACCTGTTGGAGGCATATGCCCACATTGCATCAAACACTAGGATTGGTATAGAGAATGTTAGAGATCATTTGAGATGCAGAGGTCATTCAGTTCTAGGATCCCATCACTCTCAGCCCAGCACTAGTGCATGTTACCAGATCCACCTACAGATCATTCGACAGCTGTACAGACTATGGGTTTTACTAATATGTTGATTGGTTCTCGTTCATCATCGTCGATGCCATCTCACCTTCATAGTCCTCTACATTCATCATTTATGGCATGACATGGGATAAATTAGATGGATGCAAATGTTGATTCGTTAATTGACCGTGTGGTGGATATGGTGGAGGCGGTCCTTGCAGAGGACTTAGGTCATCCGATATCAGATGATGTGCATGTGCATGTTTCAATTCTTTTTTCATTATTTTTAATTTTTTTTTAAACTAGATATTCATGTAAGTTGATATATATATGTATATATATTGTTACAGGTGGACATACCTCATATCACTCCTAGCCTTGGTCTAGATCGCGTGCATGATCGACGTGACTCTGTGGATGAATTTGCTGCCAATGGACATGTGAGTTTTATATTTTTATATAATCACATGTGTATATGTACATGCAATATTTATGTATGCATAGATCTAGATTGATATTTAAAAATACAAGTTCATTTAAAAATAACTTTCATAAAATTTATTTAATATAAATTATATGTATTTAACACATCATGTACACAATTTTATTTGCAGGGCTTAGCACATCCATCAGAGCAGGACTGTTCTCATTCGGATGGTCATTCGTCTAGGAGTAGATATTCATATTAGGCCCTGCACACTAGATTTATGATCTTTACCACATGTATTTGCTTATATGATGATCTTTAGTATTCGAGATTTGATGATCTCTAACTTATATTTGCTTATATGATATACATACATTTGCTTATTTGTTGATCTTTAGTATTTGACATAATTTGATGATCTTTAATTTACTTTTTGCTTATATGATATGTACATATATTTTATTATATGATATATAAATACATTTGCCTCTTTTCTTATAATATGTGTTATGTTTATACATTGAATCCCTTTACATGTATGTACATGTGTTTGCTTATGGTTTAAACATGTTTACACATAATATATCTATGCATTTGCTTTAAATATTCAATATACATACATGTTTTCTTATTTTATGATCTCTTACAACTTACATTTCCTTATATTCAATATACATTTGATCTCTAGTAGAATTTTAGGGAAATCAATGCCACTTTATAATTAAGTTCATTCATGTTGATCACAATAAATATATTTTTTAAAATGACTTAAGCAATATGAACCATTGAGTTGAGAACAAGATATAATCTTTTTGACAAGCAAATTAAAATTCAATTAAAATATAATTAAGAAAATTCAATTCAAATTATACCTCTAGATTATACATTTTTGACAAGTATCTTGACATTCAATTCAAATATAATTAAGAAAACTTAATTCAAATTATACCTCTATTATACATTTTTGACAAGTAACTTGAAATCCAATTCAAATATAATTAAGAAAATTCAATTGAAATTATACCTCTAATATACATTTTTGACACTTTAAAAAAATTCTAAAATTACTAAATATGTTGTACATACCTATGAATTAAATAACAACAAACTCCACAATGAAATAACTTGTTTGTTTACTACTTGATTCATTTAAACTAGGATCTAGTTATCCCATGTACACTAGAATAATTTTTTTCCCATCCCATATGCATATAAATAGAAGCTTATTTTTCATTATTCTAGATATCGAATTGCAAGATTAATTCTCATTTATATCACTTGGGGTGCAGATTTGGGAGAAGTTTTTGCACATTTATCAAGGAGGCAAATATTGGAGCTCGACAACTTTTCATTTTTATCAATCAAGGCAAAATTTGGAGGAGAATTTAACTAAGTTGGTAGAGGACTTGTTTTGAGTCATCGTTAAGTTGAAGAAGAAAATGGGACAACAAAGAAAAAAAAATGCATCTCAACGAAAATTGTCAAAAGAAGAACAAAAGAGGCATGAACAAAACTTGGAAAATTATCATAGAAAGAAACAAGGTACATGCTTGTTTCTTCTCTCTCTCACTCTCAAGTGTGTGTTTAGGACTTTTACTTTGAAAAAACATGAGTATTAATTTGATGGGATGGAATCCATAACGTGCATTACTCCACCCAATAATTTGTTTAGTACACCTAAACATAAATTTGTATGTGCATACATTTTGCATTGGCTTTCTTATTAAAATTAGAAATGTTTAATGTATGACCATTTTTCAACTTACAATACCCCAACTTAAAATGTACTCTTAAACTAAAATATTGTACATTAAATCCTTTCCTACAAACCTTACACTTATCTTTTACCAATACCTTTGTTTAATGTTTTTGTCATCACATTATCATTGTTGAGTATTGCATCTACACAATTTTCTCTTTACTTTGTTCATGAAGAAAATGATAGTGTACATCAATACATGCTTAGTCCCTCACTATGCCACTT